>JANRMT010062825.1:31252915-31316861 GCA_026402145.1 Polypterus bichir lapradei | reverse complement strand
CTATCTATCTATCTATCTATCTATCTATCTATCTATCTATCTATCTAGTTCCTTTTTCCCCTTTTCCTTAACATATACATACAAATGTCTTTATTCAGTTTTACCCATACTCACTAATAAGTTACATTTTTTTCATTAGACACTATAGCAAAATCTATAGTTGTCTCAATGTAGATAATTTCAATATGCTAATATTTCTGTTCATCTCAGCATTCCATTTTTTAATTCAGTCTCTTCCCCCCAGACTAATACAGCAACACCCACATCTTTGGGCATTTGGAAAAAGTAGTGAAGTCCTAATCACGCAATGCTCTTAATGCAGAAACATCTCCTCAGGCCTGGTGAGGTCAGGCGGGACTTCTATCTCAGTTTTTGCTAGTCTTGGTAGTTCAATGTATTTATTATGCTTTTAGTGTAAGAATATTGTCTTCATTTGTCTATTATTATTGAAATCTTTAATTTTTTAAAGACAAAGCTTCAGTGCCTAAATAAAATGGTACAAAGTAGTATTCACAGAATTGAAAGAGTTAAGAGCTTACAAGCAAACCTGCAGATACCAAAGAAGAAAGGGACACTGGTGACAACAGCTGAGGTGTTTAAAGCCACTACTTACAGTAAGAACAATATTTAGAACTGTCAGATTAAAGGCAACAGGACAATGTCACACTGTCAGAGCTGTGATGATATGTTTGCTTTAAAAAAATCTTCCTTTTCCAAAAAATGTTCCACCTTTTCCTTGTGCTTTCTGAAGAAAATGTTTGGTCATTTTAGAGGCTTCTGAGGATGCAGAATCCCATTGATAATTTATTGTCTGTTTTAACATAATGTTATGGTTTTGTAATCTACACTGAAACTGAGGATAATTAGTCACAAACAAAAAGTTAATTCTACAAAGTCAAAGCCCAAAATGCATCAAGTTAATAAGAGATATTGTAGTATACAAACATTTGCCCCTAAAATGATTCCTTTGTGTAACATTGTTCTGATTGCATGTATATCTGCAGTTTCTGGTCTAATACAATTGACCATATTACATTTGTAAGATGATCCAAGGCTGAACCAGTCAACATTGGTGCTTGACTTTAGTCTGAATTTAATTCCCACCACCACCCCCACTATTTCTCCATTAGAATTAAATGTAGCATTAAACTATTTTTTTCATAAACTTATATTGCTTTTCTTTGCTTTTACAACTGTCATTTCAAGGTCTAATTTGTCTTTTTCTTAACTTGTGATTTTACACAATCATTCTGTGCTGTGGTTGTGTACATGTTTTGTTCCCTAGCTACCTTTAAATCAACTATCTAAGCCATTTTCTCTTTTCTGAAAATCCAACGTGGTTTATTCTTCTTTATCAACTTCCTCCACTTCAGCAAACACCAAACTCAACAGAGACAAGATATTCAGTGCTACAGCACATATTGCTTCTCTTTTAGCTGTTTGGTTGAGTCCCAAGCTAAATGTGTCTACTCTTTCAAATTTCCAGTGACACCATTTCTTTAGCAATAATCTTAGCTAAAATATAAAGTTTATGTTAAAATGTCAAGTTATTAATGTAACTCTACAACCTTTTTAATTAATTTTCTGAGCCAAAACCCTCAGAAAGGTCACACCAGAAAACGTATTATTTGAAGGCTTTAACAATATATACATTTGTTTTTCCAAGCAATCCCAAATTTCAAAAGAAAGTTTTAAGGTTCATAAGAACAGGTATTATATTAACTTAAGTTCACAATTGCTAAAAATAAATAAATAATAAGAAACAAACATACAAAAAAAAAAACACTGTAATGCCAGGAATCACTAAGCATACACGTACTACAGACACAAAATATATACTTGCCACAAAGAGTTTAGTTGTTGTTATACATCTTATCAGCAGACGCCAGAAAGAGCTAAGATGAGAATTCCAAAATTAAAGTATTTGCAGGAAGAATTTTCTCTATGTATTTATCCCATATCCCAAAGACGCATGTTATATTAATTGTTGACTTCAAGCTGTATGTAAATAGGTCCAGCACTGGTGCACTGGTCAATATTCCATACATTTCATGATCTCAAAGGTGCTAAGACCAGCCTCATCCCCTAACATTCTGAAGGGATTAAACAGGCAAGATAATGAATGTATTGATGGATGAATGGAAGGACTTTAACATAGATAGATAGATAGATAGATAGATAGATAGATAGATAGATAGATAGATAGATAGATAGATAGATAGATAGATAGATAGATAGATTATCTATCTATCTATCTATCTATCTATATAGATAGGAGACTGGTAATAGGCAATAGTGACTTTTTAACAGGTTTATATGGAGTTAGAAGCATAGGTCAGTATTCAGGATTGTTTGAGTTTAAAGCAAGGAGTTAAATATTGTCACAGTTCAACTTTGATGGCATTTTATACATGATAGAAAGAAATAGTGCATCCAAGATATGACATTCATAGTCTGCTGTCAAGAGCAGCTATAAGGAGTGCATTAGTTTGTAAAGAAATAGAAAGAATCAAGCTTCTTACATTCAACTGGAGATCCCACAAACTGCCATATCTTTTCTTTAACATTAAGTGTCACGTGTCTGAAAACAGTTTCACATCCGTTTTAGTGTATTTCTTCTGGCTCTATTCTGTTATACAACTCACTCTAAACATTAATGCAATATCATTCCCTAAGAGAGTAACTTTTGAAGTGCAGTGGCCAGATATCAACAAGTATTTGTAGGTTTTTAAACCCTTTATAATTTGAACATAAGAGCATCATCTAAGAAGCCTGTGGATTTAAATTTGCCTATTAATTTCTTGGTGGCTTTTATTATGCTGAGTGGGACTGAATTGTATAACCCCACTCTCTATTTACATTAAAGTCACCATTAAGAAATTTTGGAGATGACTAAAATAATTTTCTGGCCTTCTTATTAAAGGTCATTTTGATCCTCCTAGCTGAAATGTATCCTTCTTAGACTGAGATGAAGATTGGCATGTGCAGGTTGGTTTGAGGCCCTGGGACCTGTGAAACTAGATGGAAAGTGTGCATTTGTTTTTTGCTTTCTGTTAGCAAAAGATCATTAATTATGAGAAACACCATAAAAATGAGAATGCTTTATATAATAAAATTCTTTACATGCAGCCAAATTTAATCTAGTAGCCTCCACTGAACTCTCCAAGGTATTTAATTCCTAATTTTCTTAATTACACATGTATCTCACCGAAATGTACATTTTGATCATTTATTTAATGATTTAACTTGTCATTTACTTAAATTCTAAATATTAATCAGCTGTTGATCTGTCTTTTTCAGGTTTCAAGGACATTTATTGATCATTAGCTTCCTACTGCAAAATGTGAAGTTAGCCTGAAGGAGAGAGCATCATCTGGTATTTACAGTCAAAAACCTACATTTAGTCAGTGACTTTCACCCCAGTAGGGTCACAGTTGCATTCCTAAGCTAGGCTAGTCTCTGAAGAACACGTCCCAAAACAATTGTATCAGTAGACAGCACCAAACTGTACAGTAATAAATTGTGAAAGAGATCCTAAAAATTACACTTCCCATGGCCCGGTGGCTTTTGGTGACCCTAAATATGTATGTCCATCATAGTTAAATGGTTATTCTTTAATTTTTAATTTTTTTGTCGGTTATTTATTGCTTTTGTGAAAGACTGTATACAGTATAGTTTTCTTCCCCCTACAAACCAATAACTTTGGTATCACAGTTTTAAGGACTCTATACCTTTCACATAGATGGCAATCTTAGTTCATACACACGTTTACTGTATACAGTGTGATGGATGGCCGGCCGTTTATCCCAGCCAATACCCCCACGCCGCCAGGTGAAGCCCTCCCTGCACCATGGACATGCCCCGAATGCCAGTAGGGAATTATGAACGTTGGAGTTTTCCTTTACAGCCCTGCTGGATACCATGGGGGCCACTAGAAGGCGCTGCAGGGAGGAGCAGTGACTATTTTCCCTACGCCCCGGAAGTACACATGAACAAGGAGAATGACGTGCTTCCGGGGTAAAGAAAAAGGATTTTGATCTGACCCAGAAGTGTTCCTAGTCACGTGGACAGAAAGGGGAAAACACTTCCAGGACAAGGACTATAAAAGACTGAGTGAGACACCAGAGCGTTTAGCTGAGCTGGGTGGAAGGGTGGCAACGCGTCTGGGAGTGGTGGATTGTTTATTGTTATTGTGATTGGTTGTTAATGAGTATAGTGGTGGAGACGATGCTTTGTGCACTGTGGAAGATTAATAAAGTCAACTTGTGGACTTTTATCTGGTGTCTGGAGTTGTGGACAAGGGTTCAAGGGAGCGATAGCGCCCCCTATCTGTCACAACAGCATAAAGTACTAGTTGTTCAAGTGCCTACAATATTTGAAATTACATTTTTATTTTAGTATACGAATGGTATCCTACACATACACAGTGTGAAGATTTGGGGCTGTCTTTCAAGAAACTGCCCCTTTCCCACAATCTAATCAACTTTATTTTACAATGTGACTAAAATCATTGGGCTTTTTCACTGGCCTCATTCTGTGGTTGCTGCACTCCAGTACTCCACAAAGCTGCAGTTCTGTTTCCTCTATCAATTCATTGTCTCATGCTGAGCTACTCACTTAATCTACAGGTGCTCTTTGAAGTATACATTGAAAATATTTTGAAACACATTGCAGTATGAAAATTGCATAACAGTTTATTTTGTGTAATCATTCTGTATTTAAACAATGTCACAAAAATTGGATAGGTTACAACCAGGTTTTTGACAAATGCAGGCAGTGTTTTTTTAGCTTTAAAATGCTATTATTTGTAATTACAAAGCAGTACACACATACCAGGATGGAGTACAACTTTATTTTAAAATAAAAAGTCATATGCAGGACTATATGGAGTGACCAGTCTAGGTTAGCTCTGAATATACAAGAATTGTTAACTAACAAGCTATTCAGCAGATATGTTTCAAGGAATGCTGCTAGAGCTCCTTTATACCTATGGCAATAAGCATATGTAATGGGCTAGAAATCAGTATTTAAAAAAAGGATATTTCTTTCTTTTGCTTTTAGGATAGACACATGTAAATAATAAACTTAAAAGCCAAAAGATGAAGGGGCAATTGGCACTCTTTGTTTGAGACTGGGATAATAAGTGAAAAGACACTTACAGGTTATTATTGGTAGCTGTCTACCGGACAAAGATATTTACCTGTCTAATGAAAGAGTCAGCTGCTTTGAAGATCAAACTGCAGTATTGTGATAACAGAACTGTCTGCTTCCTTAGAAAATGTTTGTATTCACTAGGTTTGAATTAATGTGTTCTGGGAGCATTTGTCTCTAATAAGCATAGAGTTGTATGTGTACTTCTTCATAGTTGTAAACAATACTATGAACACTATGAAAATATGTTTGCACTGTTGTTAAGCAAAGGAAATTGCTATGTACCATTGCTTAACTGATGGTCAAGTTGATCTGGGCAGAGATTGAAGCAGTTATACACCACTGGGCATTTCAGAATAATGGGAAATATGTTCAGGAACTCCTAACTTCTGCCTGCTTCTTTTGTGCTTTTAGCACCTTACTGCTGCGGCTACATCCTGTAGCAACATTGGCTTGTACCTGGCCCAAGTTCCCTAAGGCCTGAGTCCAGTAACACCTGCATAATACCTCACTGTGTGACACCCCGTGTAGTGGAAAGGATGGGCACCAGAATACACACTGGGTGTTTTGTAGTTGGAGATCGATCAGTATCAGAATAGAGAGGTGTTATACATGGAGACACAGGCACAAAAGATGGTATTTCAAAAATAAAAGTGGGTTTTAATTACAGGTGTATGAAAAACATTATCAGGCAGGCTCTTTTTAACACAGTCCTCACCGCAACTGACAAACAAAACACAAAAGCAATGTCCCAGACATAAATAATGAGTAATATCTACAGTGATTATTGCCAGTCTCCAAAGAATCAAAAGCAATAAATGTATATACACAAGTAAACTGTAAATAAATATATAAAATGTAGTCTTCCTAATTATAAAATGAAGTCAGGAAGATCTTACACAAAACGAAGTCCTTCAAATGATCCCAAAAAATATCTATAAAGAGAAATACATTAAAAAGTGCACCACAAACCCAAATCATATAATACCTCTGTCAAACTATACTGTAACTAGGAGATATCTGCTCAAGTATAACTGCTCAAAAAAATTAAAGGAACACTTTCAAAAGACATCAGATTTCAATGGGAAAAAATGCTGCTGGATATCTATATTGATATGGACTGGGTAATGTGTTAGGAAAGAAAGGATGCCACATCGTTTGATGGAAATGAAAATTATCAACCTACAGAGGGCTGAATTCAAAGACACCCCAAAAAATCAAAGTGAAAAAATGATGCGGTAGGTTAGTCCATTTTGCCGAAATTTCATTGCAGCAACTCAAAATCATACTCAGTAGTTTGTATGGCCCCCACATGCTTGTATACATGTCTGACAACATCAGGGCATGCTCCTAATGAGACGACGGATGGTGTCCTGGAGGATCTCCTCCCAGTTCTGGACCAGGGCATCACTGAGCTCCTGGACAGTCTGAGGTATCAGATGGACCAGATCATAATGTCCCAGAGTTGTTCTATTGGATTTAGGTAAGCACATTAAATGCTTTGTATTGTATGTGTTCTGCTATGTGCTGTATGTGTGTGAATCACTACGTGCTTCTTAAACGGGCTTTCTCTTCCTCCGGCAGGACACAGAATCCATTACATTCAAGATATTATAGCTCTCTGAATAATTAAAATACTGAGATCTATACTTGATATCATTTTCATGATGATATAAGTTAAAGCATGTTATTAAACATGAAAACACAGTGGCGCGGTGATAGTGACGAGCTGGCGCCCTGTCCATAGATTGATCCTGCCTTCCTAAAGATGCTTGCTGCACTGTGCGCGACCTTCGATGAAATAATTTACTGCAGCAGTACTGTCTCTTTCAAACGTACTAACCTCCATTTCCTGCCCTCCCTTTTCTTTTTCCAAGTTCCCAATCGCCACACAATCAGCTCTGTAATAGATGTTAAGCCATCTGTAAGCTTAGAATGCTGATTCTTCAAAACTTTTAAGGAACATTGAAATATCTTTGTAGTACTTGTTTAGTTATTCTATCCATCTGTGCTTCCAGTATCGTGCCAGCCCCAGGAAGAATACAGCGCGAGGCAGGAACAATCCCTGAACGGGGCGCAAGCTCCTTGCTAGCGCTGCGACACCGTGTCCTCACATGTTTAATTATTAACAATATAGATTATTTAAATTATGTTAACATTTTATCTGTATAATGTAATAAACACAGTTTGCTGCATTTCATCTTAAAAATAATATTGTCATCTTATGTAAATACGCGCTTTGTAAAGTGGCTCAGGTTGTGCAATATTATAACTGTATCGCAAGTTTACAGTGAGGTAATTGTACTTATAAGTACAAACAGTTCTACAAGGAGCACTTGATGGACTGATTAAGTGCGTTTATAGTTCTTGGGATGAAACTGTTTCTGAATCGCGAGGTCCGTACAGGAAATGCTCTGAAGCGTTTGCCATATGGGAGCAGTTCACATAGTGCATGGCTGAGGCAACATGTGCTAGATGCTGTATACCGATAATTCTCTTTCCAATCAGCTGCTGTAGAGCTGTGATTCCACACTCAGATACAGTGTGTCACACACGAGCGATTAGGGAGCAGCAAAAAACCCGACAAGCAGCGCGAAACCACAAAGCTGGGGAAGACGACGGTGTACTAACCGATCTCTCTTTTATTTTAACAGGAAAGGTGAGAAAACACAGCCATAACCTGAAGTCCATGCCGCTTCCAGGTTCCCTTCTTTTCTTCCTGTCCTCCTGTTATGACGTCAGGATCCCCAGCACCTCCTTTCCCAGCTATCCGATTTCCGTTCACACCTCATAAATGCTCCATGTTGTCTTCCATTCAATGTCTATATTGCATCTTCTGTGAACTGACCGTAAAAACCAAAGTACTGACTTTGCAGTATATGGGGACGGATTCCTCAATGCTTGTGTTATTGTTTTACTTTTACAGTGACGTAGTCAGCAGGATTCAGTGTCGAAAATGTCTGAAAGACAAGACTTGAACACAGTTTTGACCAGCATCATGACCAAGCTGCAGACTGTGAAGCTGGAGCTCGCTGCCACATGGATGGACCAGTTTGTCCAGGCGTGAGGCGTCCTTCTTCTTTATGCTGCCTCCCCAGCACACCACTGCATAGAAGAGGGCACTCACCACAACCGTCTGATAGAACATCTGCAGCATCTTATTGCAGATGTTGAAGGATGCCAGCCTTCTAAGGAAGTATAGTCGGCTCTGTCCTCTCTTGCACAGAGCATCAGTATTGGCAGTCAAGTCCAATTTATCATCCAGTTGCACTCCGAGGTATTTATAGATCTGCACCCTCTGTACACAGTCACCTCTGATAATCACGGGGTCCAGGAGGGGCCTGGGTCTCCTAAAATCCACCACCAGCTCCTTGGTTTTGCTTGTGTTCAGGTGTAAGTGGTTTGAGTCGCACCATTTAACAAAGTCCTTGATTAGGTTCCTATACTCCTCCTCCTGCCCACTGCTGATGCAGTCCACGATAGCAGTGTTGTCAGCGAACTTTTGCACGTGGCAGGACTCCGAGTTGTATTGGAAGTCCGATGTATATAGCCTGAACAGGACCAGAGAAAGTACAGTCCCCTGCGGCGCTCCTGTGTTGCTGACCATAATGTCAGACCTGCAGTTCCTGAGATGCACATACTGTGGTCTGTCTGTAAGATAGTCCACAATCCATGCCACCAGGTATGAATCTACTCCCATCTCTGTCAGCTTGTCCCTAAGGAGAAGAGGTTGGATGGTGTTGAAGGCGCTAGAGGTGTCCAGAAACATAATTCTTACAGCACCACTGCCTCTGTCCAAGTGAGAGAGGGATCGGTGTAACATATAGATGATGGCATCCTCCGCTTTCACCTTCTCCTGGTAAGCAAACTGCAGAGGGTCGAGGACGTGGCAGACCTGTGGCCTCAGGTGGTGAAGCAGCAGCCGCTCCATGGTCTTCATCACATGTGACGTCAGAGCGACAGGCCTATTCCCCTTATTGACATTCCCTTTGAGAGAATCAATATCAATCTCGTAGGCCCCTTGGAGCCCTCCACCAGAAGCCAGTAATGGTTGATTATGCTACCCGATTCCCAGAGGCTGTTCCTTTGCGTACAGCTACTTCTAAGAGCATTGCATGGGAACTAGTTGGACTCTTCTCCCAAGTGGGCATACCTAAAGAAGTCCATACGGACCAAGGTACACCTTTCATGTCGGTTACGTTCATGGAAGTTGCAAAGTTACTCCACATTAAGCATCTTAAAATGTCTGTCTATCACCCACAGACGAATGGGTTAGTGCACCAATTTAACCAGACCCTCAAACAGATGCTCCAAAAGGTAGTCAACACGGACAGTAGGAACTGGGATCAATTCCTCCCTCTAATGCTTTTTGCTTATTGGGAGGTTCCTCGAGCCTCCACTGGGTTTTCCCTTTTTTCCCTTTTTGAGTTGTTATACGAGCAACAACCTCAGGGTATTTTGGATATTGTAAAAGAAGGATGAGAAGAAGAAGGGGCCCTTCCCTCCTCTAACATCTTAGAGTATATCGCACAGTTACGAGATAGATTGGTAAAAATCTGGCCCTTGCGAAAAGAACATGTGGCAAAAGCTCAATCAGCGCAGGCATGGAACTATAATCGAAACAGCCAGGAAATGGGGTGATGGTCCTCGTGCCCACTTCCCATTGTAAACTTTTGGCTCATTGGCAAGGCCCGTACAAGGTTAAGGAGAGAAAAGGCCTAGTCGACTATCTGATGAAACAACCAAATCACCAGCCAAGCGAGCGGGTGTATCACGTCAATTTACTAAAACAGTGGAGGGCCTGGGATGACGTCCCAGACTCCAGCCCATCCCTCTCCCTTTTCTCAAAACATCTGCCCTCAACCTCGGTCCCAATTTGACTGCCCACCAAAGACAGGAGCTGGAATCAGCAATCCTGTCTGTCCTGGAAGTGGTCAGTGAGACACCCGACCGTACCTCGCTGATTCAGCATGACATCGTGACTGACCCCGGGGTAATTGTCAGGGAACGCCCCTATCGCCTCCTGGAGGCAAAACGTGCGGAAGTTGAGCTGGAAATCCAGCATATGCTGGATATGGACATCGTAGAGGAGAGTCACAGCCCATGTTCCAGTCCTATCGTCCTCGTCTCAAAACCCGATGGCTTCTGGAGGTTTTGTAATGACTTCTGACGTCTAAACCTGGTCTCCAAATTTGATGCCTATCCCATGCCACAAGTGGATGAGCTCCTGAAGCGCTTGGGAAATGCGCGTTATTTGACTACTCTTGACACGACGAAGGGATACTGGCAAATTCCCTTAACAGCATCAGTAAAAGAAACAATGGCCTTTAGTACCCCTAGCGCACATTGGCAGTACAAGGTCCTCCCATTCGGATTGTACGGGGCACTGGCGACCTTCCTGCATCTGGTAGATAGAGTACTAAAGCCTCACAATGCCTTCTGTGCTGCCTATTTAGATGACATCGTCATTTTTTCCAGCACCTGGGAGGAGCACATATTGCAGGTTTATACCATCCTTTTGACACTAGTGAGAGCAGGGCTCCGTATTAACCCCATGAAATGTTTCTTTGAGCTACACAAGGCTAAATAATTAGGCTACCTGGTGGGCGGGTGAGTGGTTAAACCACAGTGTTCAAAAGTTGAAGCCATTCTTAAATTGCCCCGTCCGATAACCAAGAGGCAGGTACAGGCTTTCCTGGGATTAGCGAGCTACTACCACCAGTTTGTACCTCATTTCTCCGAGAGATCTATGCTCTTGACTAATCTGACAAAGAAAAGAGCCACGTTCAACATGGTGTGGGATGTAATGACAGAGTGAGCATTCTGTGACTTAAAGATGGCCCTTACAACGGCACCTATATTAAGGACTCCTTACTTTTCTTTTCCCTTTATTCTTCAGACTGATGCTTTGGACACAGGTTTGTGTGCTGTGCTGAGCCAAAGCATCAATGGTGCTGAACACCCTGTGATGTATCTGAGCTGGAAACCGCTTGACCGGGAGACCAGGTATGCAGCAGTAGAACAGGAGGAACTGGCGATTAAATGGGCAGTGACACAACTGTGGTACTAGCTGTTGGGTCAGGAGTTCACCCTCGTGACGGACCACAAGGATTCAAACCCTCGGGTTACCAGGTGGTTTTTGGATCTGCAGTCTTATAGGTTCATGGTCGTTTATCGTCGGGGTGCCCTCCAGGCTAACGCCGATGCCCTTTCCCGTGTCCATGACCTCTGATGGGTCTGGGCTGTTGGGGGGTCATGTCACACATGAGCGATTAGGAAGCAGCTAAAAAACCCGACGAGCAGCGCAAAACCACAAGGCAGGGGACGACGACGGTGTACTAGCCGATCTCTCTTTTATTTTAACAGGAAAGACGAGAAAACACAGTCATAACCTAAAGTCATTTCTGTTTCCGGGTTCCCTTCTTTTCTTCCAGTCCTCCTGTGATGACATTATGCATCCCAAGATCCCCAGCGCCTCCTTTCCCGGCTACACCATTTCCATTCCCACCTCATAAATGCTCCGTGTTGTCTCCCATTCAATGTCTATATTGGATCTTCTGTGAACTGACCGTAAAAACCAAAGTACTGACTTTACAGTATACGGGGACGGATTCCCCAACCCTTAACACTTGTGTTATTGTGTTTCTTTTACAAGTGATATAAATACTCAGAGTGGTAAACTGAGATTAATATGGGAAAAGATGATCCGCTGTGGCAACCCCTAACGGGAGCAGCTGAAAGAAGAAGGTGCAGTGAGAGTAACAACGCTAAAGCAGCTATGGTATTTGGAATAGTTTGGCCATTCCGTGGACCATTATATTGATACAGGTTAATGACAATCAGATGCATTAAACTAATAAACGATATGCGGTTAATTTCAGTGTATATAGCAAAGCTGCATCAGGTATGTGGATCTAAAAAAGAAAGGGAAACCACACAGGAACAAAGGCACTGCTTTGACGCTGGGTGCCGCCAGTTTTCAAAACTGAGCGGAGAACTTTCATACGCCAAGGATTTAGCTGGTCGTGAAAATGTGTGTGGCTTTACTCCAAGTTTATTTTTTATACATCGTGATGTGAGCATGAAAATGGACGTACGCAACATTTTTGTGCGTACGCACCGGTTATACATGAGGGCCCAGGTATTGCCTCATGCTATCAGTAGTGACACTGACCATAGCCAAATGCAAAACTAGTGAAAAAACAGTCAGGAAAGATGAGGAGGGAAAAATGTCAGTGGCCTCCACCTGTTAAACCATTCCTGTTTTTCGGGTCATCTCATTTTGTCCATCTAGTGCACCTGTTGTTAATTTTATTAACACCAAAGCAACTGAAACTGATTAACAACTGCCTCTGCTACTTAACTGATCAGATCAATATCCCAGAAGTTTCATTGACTTGATGCTATACTCTGATTTAAAAGTGTTCCTTAATATTTTTGAGCAGTATATATACAAAAATTAAATATATATAAAATAAGACTCAAGCCACAATGCTTGATGTGCTATTTAAGATTAGCTACACCAAACTCACTCTCCTCCATGACTGAGTCAAAAGACAACCCTTGTAGGCAGGAAGTGCCTTTTATACTGGGGAACTAAACTTTCAGCCAATCCTGTGTCATGCTGCCCCATTCCTCCAATAATGGTTGACACAGGTGTTTTCCAGGTGTATGCTACACCCAACCTCTTTAAGGCCTGTATTAAATAGCATGGCAGCCTCACATGCACATGCAAGTATATGCGTGCACCCACAAAAGGCTTCAGGTGGACAAGCTGATACATTCTCTGGAGTTACTATAGTAAGTTGCTTTTTGAAATTTTATCTCAGGATCCCCTTCTCGGTTTAATGCTTGCATAAAACCTAACATGCCACGCTTCTTACTTTGCAGCAGTAGGTGGCAATGGAGAACTTCTCTTTTTAAATGGGCACACGCGAAATCCAGTAGACCTTTCTTTAGCATGCGTCTACGCCACCACCAGTGTCACACAAGTTAAAATGTTCGTGGAAGCACACGCCGACACTTCGATGATTTAAAAGGTAAGTGCCTTTACTTTCCTAAGTGTAATTCATTTTTCCACTATTCTTGGAACGTCTTCCTTACAATTGCCAATGTCTAGTAGGAGCATTACCATACACCGTGACTCCACTCTTATCTTTAGCCAAATCAGATGTTTTACAGACCTATAAATACCTGGGAGTGCAGCTGGATGACAAATTGGACTGGACTGCCAATACTGATGCTCTGTGTAAGAAAGGTCAGAGCCGACTATACTTTCTTAGAAGGTTGGCATCCTTCAACATCTGCAATAAGATGGTGCAGATGTTCTACCAGACGGTTGTGGCAAGTGCCCTCTTCTATGCGGTGGTGTGCTGAGGAGGCAGCATAAGGAAGAAGGATGTCTCACGCCTGGACAAACTTGTTAAGAAGGCAGGCTGTATTGTAGGAATAACGTTGGACAGTTTAACATCAGTAGCAGAGCGATGGACATTAAGCAAACTCCTGTCAATCATGAAGAATCCACTGCATCCACTGAACAGTGTCATCTCCAGGCAGAGGAGTAGCTTCAGTGACAGACTGCTGTCACTGTTCTGCTCCACTGACAGACTGAGGAGATCGTTCCTCCCCCACACTATGATACTCTTCAATTCTACCCGGGGGAGTAAATGCTAACATTACTCAAAGTTATTGTCTGTTTTTACATGCATTTTTATTACTCTTTAATTTAATATTGTTTTTTGTATCAGTATACTGCTGCTGGATTATGTGAATTTCCCCTTGGGATTAATAAAGTATCTATCTATCTATCTATCTATCTATCTATCTAATCTTTTGTAGTTCTTGTCTTTATTTGAGGGGGTTGTTGTTTGTTCGTTATAATAAGTCTTGAGTTTCTGTTGTAATGAGAAGTCAAGGAAAATGACACCTTTTATTGACTAACTAAAAAGATTACAATGTTCAAGGTTTCAACGCAACTCAGGTTCCTTCTTTAGCCAAGATGTAAAGCTAAATTTCCTCCTTGATACTGATAGATAGATAGATAGATAGATAGATAGATAGATAGATAGATAGATGTTTATCTATCTATCTATCTACAGTATATATCTTTTAAAAGAGCATAGCGATTAAAAGGAAACTGATTAAAATCAGAACAGTTTAATCCTGCAGTATGTTTGAGAAGGGTTATTGTTGCTTGTTATATTTCAGTACTTCTTATACTTCTGCATAAGTTAATTTTTTTATTGGGAGAAATAAAAGTAGTATCTATCTATCGACCTGAACAATACAGAAGACTCATTTTATGTTTTACACGTGTTCTTTAAAAGCATTTTTTCAATTATACAGGGTTGTCAGAAAGGTGCCCCAAAACAATTACGTTGTCTGGGTTTCTCTTTACACAGGTCATATCAGAGTTCTTCATTAACCCAGTGAACACATCTTTAGGATTTGGAAGTGGAGAACAGAGAACAGCAGATGTAACCATAGGGAGAATTCTCAAACTTCACTTAGACTGTGACCAGACTGACGTTTGAATCTTGCCAACAGGTGACTTGAGGGAACAGCACTAACCACTGTGCCAGACAAGCAAGGTTTTCTTAAATTTGTATTATTTAAAGGTGTTAATACTGACTATAGCAGTTTTTTTAGCTGCACAACATAAAAATGTAGAATAATTTAAATGAACTGCCTAAAAAGATTTTGTTGCTTCTTTGCAAGTAACATCCTTAACTGTGAAAAAAAACATTAATTTTTGGAATCTACTGTAATATACTGTACATAATTCTGTTTTAATTATAAACTGTCCTTTGTGTGAGTGCCTTGCAATGTATTCCTGCCATGTACATTAGGCTGCTGGGAAGGACTACAGTTCCAAGTGACCCTGTAATTGAAACATCAGATGTGGGATATAAATATATGGAAAAAAAGCCCATCAGCCATGAATACATGGTGTAGAGAAGTGTTTTTGAAGCGATTAGCTTATGCCAGAGCAGTCACATTGTTTTTTAAACAAGTAAGCTTGTGTAGTTGCCGTTACTAGCCTTCTCCACAAAACACATAGTGAAGTGACTAACATTATGAATTAACATTCAGAATTTTATTCTTTATGCTGTTAAAGCAGGGAGTTCAAAAGTAAACATTTTAGTGGAAAATAAAGTTTATGTACTTTTTACAATGATGTATTCTGATTTTATTTCTTAAAAAATATACCATTATTTTGTTGTTATATAACATTATTATGTTTGTTATATATAAGGGTTTTGAAGGTTGCTTAGTCTTATTTTGATTAACATTTTTGTAAAAACTTTATTAAATCTTTTCAGAATGTAATTTGTTTCTTCTGTGGGTGCTGTGATTTTGAACTTAGTTTGTGTACTGTTGCTATCCATATTGCAATCATTGATGTTATGGATTAGGGGGTATAAAGGTCAATTCAAAGACTTACTTTATTTTCACATTAATTTCTACATATTTTGATTAGGCTTGATGACAGATCAGTTTAGACTTCCTGGCTGTGAATTTTGCAGGCTTTTGACTACATTTCATTTCCCAATTTTTCAATGAAAATCCACCTCATTGTTTATCTGTGGCAGAATAGGAGGGCTTTTTTGAAATTAACTGGTAACATACTTCAGAAAAGAAGATCCACCTGAAGCTAAGCATGTTTAGGTCCATCAGGTATTTGGATAAGAGGCCATCTAGGAAAAAGCTTGGCTGGCTGCTGGGAGAGGTCCTGGTGAGGCCAGCAGAGTGTCCTTATCTTGTGATACTTGTGTGAATCCCAATGCCCAATTGCAGTGACAGGGACACTATGCTGTAAAAATTGCCACCCTCCTTCAGAAGAGAAGTAAAACTGAGGTCCCGACTCTCTGTGATCATAAAAAGATCCATAGATATCTTTCAAAAAAGAGTAGAGTGTTTTCTATTGTCCTGGCTAAATTGCCTACCATGGCCTTTAGATACCTGTATTGCCTGCTGGCCTCCTCATCCCCAAGACCTGCATGCATGACTAACTGACAAAAGTCTGTGTGTGAATGTGCGCTGCCATAGACGAGCATCATATCCAGATTCATTGCTGCCAGAATCAACTCTAGCTATCCTTAGTCCTGCAGTTAAAAATGGACTTAGGTAAATGGATAGGTCAAGACTTCATGTCATTATTTTCTTAGTTTAATTTGAGAAAAATTTAAAGTGATGATATTAAATGAGACGTTGTCTACTTTTATTCAATAGTTTGATAGAATTTAATAGACATTTTTCTATTTTCTCACTTATTCAGGGTACTATTCTATTTACAGTGTAAACTTTTACAAAATAATTCAGCCTTTTCAGTAATTAATACTCTTTTTAACTTTCTTTTTTAGTCAATGTAATTGGTTGCTTAACATTAAATTATATTCTATATTTTAATTTGTGATAAAACACAGGGTTACTAATGGAAGGTTCCATAAAAGATCGTATTTGATTTCATTTGTAAAGCAGAGAATGTAATGGGTCTCAGAGCACTACTTGTTAGCCATGCTGAGCACAGTTGGACGTGTACATTGAGTACCATAGAGATAAAATGACAGGACTGTGCATAGGGGAGACATTATTCATTACTGGAATTAGCATAACCCTGAAGATCAGAATATTCTAATTTAAAAAAGAGGTTCCAAGTGTCCCTGTACCAACAGCACATGATCATGTCACTTTCTTATTATTAGTTGTGTAGCTTATGTGTAATTGTATCAATATTTTAGTGCTCAGTGTACAATTCATGATACATGGCTGGCATAAAGTTGAAAGTAACAGCATTCTGTAACAAAAGAAGTAATCACACATTCTACATTTTTATTGTGTCATGCATTATTTAATTAAAATGCCTTGATTCTGTTTGGAGGCAAAACAAGATTAAAAAGGCTTAGTTTTATAGCAGCTATATATTTGATTTACATTTTATAAGAATGCTTTGCATTAAGAATTTATAAGAGACATCTAATGTAGATGTTACATTTTCATGTAATTACAATGCAGTTTTTTTACAGTGCAAATAATTTTATTGACAGTTCATTCTGTTCTTTAATACAGTATATTACTGAACCAATATTTCTTTATTTGTTCTAGAAGAATATTTAAACCAAATGCTTGTTGCTAGAATGTGATGGATGTTTCACCTTGAGAAAATCAGTTGATAAAAGTTGACTTGGTGGTTTATTAAAGAAACCAATATAGTTTGCATAGATTCAGTTACATTTTTTTCTTTTGCTTTTTATTAGAGATTGCATGCTTACACACATTTTATTTTAACTTGGCATGTTCCTTATTGATACTGAAAAATTAAGCCATCTGTAAAGAAATATCATATTTGAATAGGTTCAAGTGATCAGCATAAACTGAATTGTGCTAAGCCATTCTTCAAATGATTCTTTAAAATTTTCCCTCCTGCCAAGGTTAAGTAACATCTAGGCACCATGCTATTTATCTAACACAATAGGCAGAATCCAAATTACAACCTGCAAGTCAAAGCCAAACTGCATTTTCCAAATTCTTACTTTGTAGGAAAATTGTAATGGGCTGCATTTTGTTGGCTGAGGATAACTTTGAAAAAAAGGTATTATTTTGTGTATGCGCATGTGCATTTGTAAAATGTGGGGGGTGTCATAAGACAACAATAGAGCAGCACACTCACATTTAAGGATTACAAGGACCAAAAAAACAGGATGTTACTTACCAACATGAAAAACAACGGCTGGAAAATGTTTTTACAATTCTTTGTTTGTGAAATCACATCTCTGACTACTGTTCCTTATTCATTGTTAATAAAAAGAAAGAGATCAGTAAAAGTTAAACCTGAAAAGCTCCGTTAGCTTTATTGCTTTAAACAAACACTCTTAAACATACCCTTAACAATGGTTCACTGGCTTTTTTCTTGTTCATCACTCCTCAATCTTTTGCAGTCTACAGATGTCATGAGGTTCAAATTGAGCTTGTTAGAGATCTGCTTCACTCTAACTCACCGATGATTATTCATTTAGCTGTTTTATGTAACCCTGTCATTGATAAGCACTCTATTAATTTGCCGAGGGACAAATCAACACTAGTTATTTTTTTTTTCTGCTGCCTATTACGCTCAGTGCCGCTGTTTATTACAAGCCACTTGCTACTTAATTATAAATTATGGGTCCACTTTGTCTATATTAATTGATATCTATTCTACCTTTGTAATACAGTGAAAATAAATTCAGGACATGCTTGATTAAAAAGTGTTTTCAAGAAGATCTTGACACATATGAAATAAGTAGCAATATAAAGGAGCCTCACAACCAAAGGATCATGAAAATAATGTACAATATAGTTTTATTATTGTTTTTATGATTATTGTTATTATCATTGGCTGTTGCTGGAATAAAAACGATATGCTCTATAATATTTTTTTCTTGAGTTCAGATATGTTTATTTTCTGCTTACATTTGAGAAATACAGTGCCCACAACAAATGGAAAACCAAGATATTCGTCAAGAATAAGCAAAGGGTAGAAAGGTGAATTATTCAAATCAGTTATATTACTTTTCATATTACTTTTCATTTTTCACTTTTGCCATTTTAATTATAAATTTTGAAAGAAAGACAAATTTAACAGAATTTTAGACACCACATTTAAATATAGCAATGGACAGATGTCTTTCTTTCTTTGTGCCCCACATCCTCTGACCAGGTATATAAATTTAGTGCCTAGCACTAATATTTTACCAGCTGAAGTAGGCTGGGCACAAACACCCTCTCCATCAGGGTCTTTGTAGAGTTGTTATGTTCTTCCTGTGTGTTGATGGGTTTGTCGCCTGGATTTCCATATTTTTGGGTCATTTGGTGAATCTAAATTAGATGTATTTGTGCTCTGTGATGGCTGATACCCTGTCCAACTAATACTGCAGTCACAGGCTCTGACCACAATGATCATGAACTGTATTCAGGTATAATACTGTATATATGTAAATTTACAGTATATGATAAAATGGAGAAATATGCAAAACATGTAGATTTTAATTTTATATAGACTTTTATACTTTACAATATGAAAAGTAATCCAAATCAATGAAAATGACTAACAGAGAAAACATTAAACAAGCCAGAAGTCATAACCAATAATCAAGTGTCTCTTTTGTCTAATAAAGGAGTGAGCAGTGTTGGCCCTGGTGGGCCACAGTGGGTGCAGGTTTTTGTACTTACCCAGTTGCTTAATTAGAAAGCAATCCTTGAAAATAGCTAATCTTTTTTTAATTTCATGACTTGTTAGTATCTTAACTCTGCATTGTCGGTCGTTCTTATAGTGTAGATTTTTCCCTTTCTAAGGAAATCATCCAAATGATTTGAAGCCCTAAAATGGAAAATTAATCATTTTCAGTACATCACTTTTTTCTCTCTTCAGTTTCCATCCAAGTATTTTATTTAATTAAATAGTGCATGATGATTACACACAGGTGTAAATAGAAACAAGTTAGATGGAGAACTGCTGGTTCCTCTGTTATCTCCATCTTATTGCTAATAAGGAGCAATTAAAACCACAAATGCAGCTGTTTAAGGCAAAAAAAGCTATTAAGGATTTGAAATCCTAACAAGTGAAACAACTAAAATGAAACAGAAAAATGTCACTTAAGCAATAAGTGCTTTATCAGCAATAATTGACTTCTCATTAAGTAATACTGTTGGAACAAATATTTACAGCTGCTGTGGCCCTCCAGGGGCCTCATGTACAAATGGTGTGTATGCAGAAAAATGTTGCATACGCTTGTTTCTTCACACATTTTGAAATGTATAAAAACTAAACTTGTTGTAATGCCACGCACATTTTCACAGTAACCCCCTGCCTTCTGCACAGATAGTTAAAGCAGTGCTACTGTTTCTGCGTCATTTACCTTTCTTTGTCATATTTGCATCAATGACGAGTGATTTATCAAAAACACAGAAATTAATTGCATATCGTTCACAAATTTAATTCACTTCATTGTAATCATTCTGTAACAACATAATGGTGCATGGAATGGCTAAACTATTCTAACTACCATGGCTGCTTTAGCGCTGTAAGAAGACATCACAAATGGAAGAATTAGAAGAGAGTGCATATTTTTAGATGATGATGATGACTGGCTTCTAAGTCGATTTCAATTTCTAACAGCTATCCTCTTGGAGCTGTGTGCTGAACTGGTGCCAGCTTTGCAAAGGCAGACTTTAAGGATCTGTCCTCTATCTACTCCGCAGGAGCTTTTCAACATGAACTTGCTGACCAATTAAGTATTTCACAAACATTACTGTATTGCTCCATGCCAGCTGTATAGGATGGGATTTTCTGCTTATAATCCATATAGATAAGATTTCCATACACTGTGGTCGAACTGGGAAACATCAAAGCACAATTTGCAGCAATGTCTGGTTTTCCAAATGTAATCGGAATGGTCAGCTGCACGGACATTGCTACTGCAACGGTGCTGGACAAGTTACATCAGACGGGGATGAATCACCAGAAGAATAAGCTGACATTGCATCATATATACTGTAGCTGGAGAATATATAAAAGCAGCAACTCTGTAGAGTCGCAGGTGATTTTTCCAACTAGTGCAGCAAAAGACAAGCAGTTCATTTACAGATAGCAAGCCACTTCATATAGCCATGTAAAGAGAAGAAAATCAATCTGTTGTGTTGCTTGGTGCCAATGCTACACTATAAAAGCACCTTCAGAGAATGAATTTGCTTATGTAACTAGAATGCATTTCCACTCTATTAAAGTGCTACTCAATAGTCCACAGAAAGTGTATCACGGCTTGCCCGTACCTGAAGAAATGTGGTATGATGAACCTGACCCTGACCCACCAAATGATCAGCCAAATTGGAGTGTTACAGCTTCATTTGAATGTAATTAGCAGAATGCAAAAACAGGTAATCAGATGCTGCGTTTATTTGTTAACCAATTCATTTAATTTGTGGTCAATATCACACAGTACAGCCCTTATATTCCTTAGTTCATTGGCCGCAACTCTTACAGCATCCAGTACTGCATTTTTGACTCTAGAACAATAATTCAATACAAAGTCCAAATCAGTGTCAGAATATGAATCTGTAACACACACACACACACAAAAACAATAAAAAAAACATAATGGAACATCAGAATTGAGAAGGTAGCTTTAAACACCCCCCAATCATGAGATAGGCATTCTGTAAAACTATTCATCCCTTTTAAATAGCTTGGAACTAGGTAGCTATTTTATAGTTTTTTTTTTAGATAATGACAATATTTTAAATAACCTTTTACTTTAGTTATTATTGCTTTTAGGATGCATTATATTTTTTTAATTAAAGGCATATTTTAGTAGAATTTTGAAATAGCTTCATATTTATAATTTCGCCTATGCAGCTCATTTTAAAAGGACTATTGTTTTAAAGGTGGTCAGTGAGATAGAGGAACACGAGAAGATGAGAGGATTTCAATGAAATGTAAATAGATCGTCTAATTTATTATTAAGCTTAAGTGATGGATAGTGAACTGTTGCATCCACCTCCTTTATGCAGAAACAGCCATTAAAGAAATCATGAGAAAACATCCAAGTGAATGTTATTAAAAGTTTAATATGTTGATGTAATGTGCATCATACTTTGTTACTATAAGTAAATAGGTATTCACTCTATATGTTAAGATTGTATATATAAATATTTTATATATGTGTTTGCTACTTTGTTTTTATCATGCTTAATTCAACCTCTATTTATTAATCCTTCATACAGAAACATCATCACTAAAAAGCCATCTGTTCTGTCTGATTAGAGTTGATATTACAAACAAATAATTTTGGTAACATTACTGAATCTGAATTTTTTTCTCTCAGAATCCTTTTTTTATAAAAATATTTTAGGAATAATTATTGGACTCTGAGGTTTGAAAGACAAAATTGATCATCAGATGCTGCATTTTAATAAATAAATAATTAACCCACTGCACCATCTGCTGGGCAAACCAAGCTTGCTCACTTTTCCTCATGCATTTTTTGCAGCTGGAGCTTTACAGATACAAGTACCACTGTTGCGTGTATTTTATTGATAAACAATTCCTTCTTTGGAAATGTTTGCTATATATTATTATGTATATATAATTTGCAAATAAAAATATTGATATTGTAATATATGCTTTTTCTTGAGTTTTTTTTAATTTACTAATAAAAAGATATATAGTTACTTATCTGCAGGGTCAAGAGAATGTATAACCTCAGAATTGACAGTGTGATTTTCTGATGTTTGTCATTTTAATTTTCTGTTATTTTATTTTTTTTGCACTAGGGACACCTGTGCATGTTTTTATAAATGATTTAGTAAAATAGTTCCTTCAATATTACACAAATAGTTGGCTCAGTTTCTTTGAGTTTAACAAAGGCAAAGAATCTCTGAGTACAATGCAGATTTTCCATAGTTAATTGGAGTAACTTCATCATTAATGGTTTACAGTTACAGTTGTGCTTGAAAGTTTGTGAACCCTTTAGAATTTTCTATATTTCTGCGTAAATATCACCTAAACATCATCAGATTTTCACTCAAGTCCTAAAAGTAGATAAAGAGAAACCAGTTAAACAAATGAGACAAAAATATTATACTTGGTCATTTATTTATTGAGGAAAATGATCGAATATTACATATTTGTGAGTGGCAAAAGTATGTGAACCTCCAGGATTAGCAGTTAGTTTGAAGTTGAAATTAGAGTCAAGTGTTTTCAATCAATGAGATGACAATCAGGTGTGAGTGGGCACCCTGTGTTATTTAAAGAACAGTGATCTATCAAAGTCTGCTCTTTACAACATATGTTTGTGGAAGTGTATCATGGCATGAACAAAGGAGATTTCTGAGGACCTCAGAAAAACAGTTGTTGATGCTCATCAGGCTTGAAAAGGTTACAAATCCATCTCTAAAGAGTTTGGACTCCACCAATCCACACTCAAACAGATTGTGTACAAATGAAGGAAATTCAAGACCATTGTTACCCTCCCCAGGAGTGGTCGACCAACAAAGATCACTCCAAGAGCAAGGCGTGTAATAGTCGGCGAGGTCACAAAGGACCCCAGGGTAACTTCTAAGCAACTGAAGGCCTCTCTCACATTGGCTAATGTTCATGTTCATGAGTCCACCATCAGGAGAACACTGAACAACAATGGTGTGCATGGCAGGGTTGCAAGGAGAAAGCCACTGCTCTCCAAAAAAAAATTGCTGCTCGTCTGCAGTTTGCTAAAGATCATGTGGACAAACCAGAAGGCTATTGGAAGAATGTTTTGTGGAAGGATGAGACCAAAATAGCACTTTTTGGTTTAAATGAAAAGTGTTATGTTTGGAGAAAGGAAAACACTGCATTCCAGCATAAGAACCTTACCCCATCTGTAAAATATGGTGGTGGTAGTATCATGGTTTGGGCCTGTTTTGCTGCATCTGGGCCAGGGCGGCTTGCCTTCATTGATGGAACAATGAATTCTGAATTATATCAGAGAATTGTAATGGAAAGTGTCAGGACATCTGTCCATGAACTGAATCTCAAGAGAAGGTGGGTCATGCAGTAAGACAACGACCCTAAGCACACAAGTCGTTCTACCAAAGAATGGTTAAAGAAAAATAAAAATGTTTTGGAATGGCCAAGTCAAAGCTTGACCTTAATCCAATCAAAATGTTGTGGAAGGACCTGAAGCGAATGTTAATGTAAGGAAACCCACCAACGTCCCAGAGTTGAAGATGTTCTGTACGGAGGAATGGGCTAAAATTTCCTAGGACTGGCACAAAGGCAGGTTTGCCAATTTGGAGGCTAGATTTGTGAGTACAATACAAATAAATTGTCTTTTTTTTCAATTTCAAAATTCGTCTTTTCAATCATTTTCTAAAAGACAGAAACAGAGATTGTGGCAGCAAATGGCACAAGTAAATTCAAACATTCATTCATCCTCATGGAGACTGGTGAAGCTTAGCCATTTTCTGTATCACATAATTTTAGACTTTGAAAAGTGTCTGAAATATCCTGAAAAATTCTACGTAGTAAGAAAGAAGGAAAATATGCAACCTGCACAAAGTGCAGATTTCAGATTTTGATATCAAAATGTTGTAACTCACTTGTCTCCACTGATTTAAAATTTAGGATTAATCTTTATTTATTGATATTTTCTATGTGCCCTTTTTTGGTAAAAATAATAATGCTGATTCTTTGGTAGATAACCTACAGATCAAACTCCCCAAAACTCCTTACCTCTACTTAGTAGAGCTTTTTTATATTATAATTGGTTTGATTATCTTACAGATAAAGTAAGTCAAGTAAGTACTTCTGTGCTAATGAAACTGTAGAGTTTTTTTATGCTATTAGCATTGATGTATAGTATACAGTAGTATAGTCTTCATTAGGGGTCTCTTGGCTATACAGACAAAATGTTAGGTCTCTAACTCTCTTTTATTTTTTAAGTATGGAAATAACCCTAACATACTTTCTTCCTTTTGGAAATGCATGCTGGCATAGTATTTTGATATCTTCTTATTACCGGAGTTTCTACATATAGTCACATTTCTGAGAGGTATAAAGAAAGAGTTTTCCAAACACCATGTTCTTTTTTCGTTCAATTTTTGTTTTAAATTTTAAAATATTTTTTCTCAGTAACCTCCAAATTATTTAATATGAGACATTTTCCCAAAAAAGGCAAAATTTGATCTCTATGTGTGAGTCTGACTCCAAACTGACTGCTGTCCAGTCCAGAAAATGTTCTAATGCAGCCAAGAACAAGGCCCAGCTCAGTATGTTTTGTTGTCTAGTAAGAGCACAGAGAAAATGAATGGATGGGCAGATGAATATCTACTGTGGCAGATTACTTAACTCTCTACTGACACTGTTTAGTGCTTACTTTTCTCTTCTTAGTATAATCTGTTTCCTTCATGTTCTCTTTACATTTAATGGCTGCCTTCACTGTCATCTTACAGATCACCTTTCCAGCTCTAACTTCCCATTTGACCAATGCTCTCATATCTTCATAAACTGGTTGACTCAGATTTTATTTTTGTGGCTGTCACATGAGCAAGAAAGCAAGTAAGAACTGATACAAGAAAGGTGCGCTGATAGTGTCAATCCTGCACTTAAAAGTGATGTAAGTATCCTTTTTCTTAGCCAGACAAGTCATTCGTTTTTTACTACAAAAAAGTTCTGGGAGGCGGCACGGGCTTCGCGTATAAAATATGTGTACACTTGGAAATGCACATAAGCCATTTCTTACAAATGAACATTTTTTGAGTGAAAACTGGATTAATGTTACGGCAAATTTGGGCCATAGGTAAGTGCTACCTAGACTTTTTTGGTGTTGCCATTTTAGGGTCTTCAGTTGACAGGACAATGAGGTGTACATAATAATGATGCTAAATTATAAGCAGGAATAATGACACATAAAAAATATATTTAGCCACACTTTCTATTTTTTTATTTTTTATTTATTTATTAATAGTTTTTCTCTGCGGCGGGCTGGCGCCCTGCCCAGGGTTTATTTCCTGCCTTGCACCCAGTGTTGGCTAGGATTGGCTCCAGCAGATCCCCGTGACCCTGTGGTTAGGATATAGCGGGTTGGATAATGGATGGATGGAAGGACGGATAGTTTTTCTTCTTTCATTTTTGAGTTTGGTAGTTTTGGATTTATCACTGTTTAAAAAAGTGAATCCTCAAACCCACCTGACTACATAGATGAACCTCTTTTTACAACTTTCTGATGTGCTGCTCCTTAGCATCCTTTTTATTTTTATTGTAATTTCTGTGCTTATTCAAATTAGGTTATCTTTTGTTCTTCTTTTGTTCAAACATCCCTTTCCAAACAAATTTGTGGATAGTCTCCAGTCTTTTAATTTTTGTTTCTGTATACAGGTATTCGTTCTTTATTATCCTCTATTATTTATATTCTCTTTACACCCATTACATCAAATAAATTCACCTTTCTATGTTTCTTTTTTAGCAAATTGTTCCATTTGGCCCTGAAGAAGAGAGCTTCCAGCTCTTGAAACATGTTGCCCAACCTCCCCCCCAAATCTTGCCCCCTCCATTAAAATATGAACAAAGAAATGATTGAAGTCCAAGTTTGCTTAAAAATACAAATAATTTCAATTCACTTGATGTGATTTAACCTCCAAGAAAAGACGCATATAAAGACGCATGTCTTCTTCATATAAGTTCATATATTTAGAATAACATCTCTTTTTATTTATTTTCACATTTGCAAATTATTTTTGTACTATATATGTGTATGTGTTATATACTTGTATAACTTATCAATTCTTTTATTTACAATAATGAGTGTCTTCTGATACACCACTTTTTTTGTTGCTATCCCCATATTGTTGTTTATATGTTTTATTTAATGTTTTATAATTTTTTCTATTTAATGTGATCACACAAGTTTACAGTATTGTAATTTGATTATTGTACTCCATTTTTGTATACTCACTTGAATATTACGTATACATTGTGTCACACACGCGTACATGGGAGGCTGCTAAAAGGACCAAATGAAGGTAATTTCACACCAGGCCATGGTGTTGTGGGGTGCGCTAACTCTTTCTCTGTTATGCCTGCATATCAAACACAGGAAATTCTGTCTCGATGATGTCACTTTCTGGGTCCGGCCACGATGACGCAACTTCCAGTTCTGACCACGATAACATCACTTCCGGGTCAGTCTAGGAAGATGTCACTTTCGGTTCCATCCACCCTGACATCACTTCTGGTTCTCTGCCTTAAAACCCAGACCACTTCCTCTGTTTCCTCAGTTCTATCCTGGACTCAGCCCTGTACATAACTGAGCAACATATTTAGCCTTTTTGTATCCAGGGCTCAAGTATACAGGTGGCTTCCGCAAACCTTTTATCTGTTTTTCAAGGACATTTATTTCACAATTGTTATTTCTATGACCATTTTGTTATCCTCTCAAATATCCATCCATCCATTATCCAACCCGCTTTATCCTAACTACAGGGTCACGGGGGTCTGCTGGAGCCATTCCCAGCCAACACAGGGTGCAAGGCAGGAAACAAACCCCAGGCAGGGCGCCAGCCCACTGCAGGGCACACACACACCAAGCACACACCAGAGACAATTTAGAATCGCCAATGCACCTAACCTGCATGTCTTTGGACTGTGGGAGGAAACCGGAGCACCCGGAGGAAACCCACGCAGACATGGGGAGAACATGCAAACTCTTAACTGCGAGGCAGCAAAACTACCACTGTGCCACCATGCCGCCCTTCTCAAATATATGATATTATTTTATTTATGTGATATTCCTTGTTATACTTATCATTATGTATACTTCATCATAAGCAGACTTTTTCCTTTTTGTTTGACGGTTTATTTTGGTAACTATCGTAATTCAGCCTTGCTAAAATGAAGTGAACAGAAAATCTCGTTTCAATGATGTGTCCATCACATTCTAATGTTCTTGAACTAATTATAGCACAATTAACTGACATCTTCCCTCAATACAGCTGTCTTCAATGTTGGTAATAATGCCATAATGTATATGCTTAATGTTAACTGCTCCTGTGTGTAGCCTATTTTATCTGTAAAAAAGGTGTCTCGTATGTGGTACTACAAAACTGACAATGGCAGCGTTAGCTCTTTTGGAGGCTATCACCAATGGCAGGCCACACAAGGAGTGAGTTGTAAGGGATCAAGATGAGTTTTTCATCACTGGCTTATAAGCTGATTTAGACTTCATAGAACCATTCTCTTGGAGTTGTGTGCTGAATACGAACACACATTACTGAGATCATCATGCTTAAATCACACAATTCCTGTTTTATCAGAAGTTTAAATAACCATTGCAGTGAAAGGTAGCGATAGGTGCTTTTCAGTGTGAATTAGCTGACTGGTCAGGAATCTTGCAGTCATCCATGATCCATGTCATGCCATCTGTATAGGATGGTTTACTTAAGATACTACCCAGATGTATTCAGTTTCCTTATAGTCAGGGTAAGCAAGCTGAGATCAAAAAGCAATTTGCAGCAATTACTGATTTTCTTAATGTAATTGGTGCAGTGTACTGCATGCATGTTGTAATAAAGGCATCATCACAGAATGAATGTGCGTTTCTAAACAGAAAGCACTTTAATTAATTTAACATACAACTAATATATAATGCTCAAATATGTGTGACTAATGTTGTTGATTGGTGGCCATGCTCAACCCACAATTCCTTTATTTTATCAACTATTCATGTGAGATAAGCAGACAGGGAAATGTTGGGTGCGATGGCTGTCCTCTTGGTAAGTAAGCATAAATGACAGGATTTCAGTTTAGTTTATCAATTATAGGCAGCTTATATAATCTTTCATTCCGGTCATAGTGGGTATACCACAAAATATAATGAAAGGCACTCCAGGAAATGATTAGTAATAGAACAGACCATTAATTCATTAAAATGTAGATGATAGTGTTTAAACATCTCTGGCAGCAACTGCTGTACAGCCCCACATATGTTTTGTGGAGTATTGCACAACATCGTGCACAAACATGGAATGCCTCTGCCACCTCAGTTGGCCAAGATGAGTGCATGGATGACCCAGACATTTGGATGTTGTTTGTTTAATTTAAAGAGACTTGTATGTATTACAACATTGACGTTTACTTGGCAAATTTTTTTCTTTTTTTAAGTTCAATAAGAATGGTCTTAATGTCTCACAGTTCTGCAGATACCATCTGCATAAATTTACATTGTGTACTGGAGGTGGTCTGGGCACTGCATGATGGTACATTGCTATTGTTCTGTCCACTCAGCTGCTCTCACTCATTTTTTTTAACGACTTCAGTGAGTCCAGCAAAAAGGCAAAAATAATGTTAATTAGTCAGTAATATTTCAAGACTACATTCACTGAAGTTTCATTTTCTGTGTTCACCTGTGGTTTTTAGAAAAGATTTCACATTAGAATATGGCCAAGTTTATATGGTGTTTAGATTGTAAATATTCAAAAAAGACATTTATACACCACATATGGTGGCTAAAAGTGTGTGGAAGGGGTCATATTTTTAAGTTGATTTGAGATTTATAAATGATCTTGGTGTGGCATGTACTGTTTTATAAATCTGTTTTTTTTTGTGTACACTGTTTTTGCCTTTCAAGCATGAGCAAAATTTTAGTGTAGAATCTAAGAAAGGTTTTATACATGAGGCCACAGGTCACAGACCAAGGGCAACTGACCTGTCGTGGGCAGAGCAGAAAACTAATCAATGCAAATTATATTTTATGCTATAGTAATATATAAATGCTCAAAAAAAATAATGGAACACTTTTTAATCAGAGTATAGCATCTAATCAATGAAACTTCTGGGATAATGAGCTGTTGGGTTGTTAATCAGTTTCAGCTGCTTTGGTGATAATGAAATTAAAAACAGGTGCACTAGAGAGGCAACAATGACACAACCCCCAAAACAGGAATGGTTTAACAGGTGGAGGTCACTGACATTTTTCCCTCCTCATCTTTTCTGACTGTTTTTTCACTAGTTTTGCATTTGGCTATAGTCAGTGTCACTACTGATAGAAAGAGGCGATACCTGGACCCTACAGAGGTTGCACAGGTAGTCCAACTTCTCCAGGATGGCACATCAATACATGCCATTGCCAGGTTTGCTTTGTCTCCCAGCACAGTCTCAAGGGCATGGAGCAGGTTCCAGGAGACAGGCAGTTACTCTAGTAGAGCTCGACAGGGCCGTAGAAGGTCATTAACCCATCAGCAGGACCAGTATCTGCTCCTTTGGGCAAGGAGGAACAGGATGAGCACTGCCAGAGCCCTATAAAATTACCTCCAGCAGGCCACTGGTGTGAATGTTTCTGACCAAACAATCAGAAACAGATTTTATGAGGGTAGCCTGAGGTCTCGACATCCTCTAGTGGGCCCTGTGCTCACTGCCCGGCACTGTGGAGTTCAATTGGCATTTGCCACAGAATACCAGAATTGGCAGGCCCACCACTGGTGCCCTGTGCTTTTCACAGATGAGAGCAGGTTCACCCTGAGGACATGTGACAGACGTGAAAGGGTCCAGAGAAACCGTGGAGAATGTTATGCTGCCTGAAACATCGTTCAGCGTGACAGGTTTGGTGATAGGTCAGTGATGATCTGGGGAGGCATATCCATGAAGGGACACACAGACCTCTACAGGCTTGACAACGGCACCTTGACTGCCATTAGGTATCGGGATGAAATCCTTGGACCGATTGTCAGACCCTATGCTGGTGCAGTAGGTCCTGGGTTCCTCCTGGTGCACGACAATGCCCGGACTCATATGGCAAGATTATTTAGGCAGTTCCTGGAGAATGAAGGAATTAACACCATTGACTGGCCCCCATGCTCACCTGACCTAAATCCAACAGAACACCTCTGGTGTCCAGGAGCTCAATGATGCCCTGGTCCAGACCTAGGAGTAGATCCCCCAGGACACCATCTGTCTTCTCATTAGGTGCATGCCCCGAATTTGTCAGGCATGCATATAAGCACGTGGGTGCCATACAAACTACTCAGTATGATTTTGAGTTGCTGCAATGAAATTTCGGCAAAATGGATTAGCCTGGCACATCATTTTTTCACTTTGATTTTTGGGGTGTCTTTGAATTCAGCCCTCTGTAGGTTGATAATTTTCATTTACATCAAACAATGTGGCATCCTTTTGTCCCTAACACATTACCCAGTCTATATCAGTATAGATATCCAGCATGATTTTTCTCCCATTGAGATCTGATGTGTTTTCTAATGTTATTTCAAAATAGTTTCAACATATGCCAACAATATTTTGTTTGGATTTTATGTGATAATTTTTTTCTTAAATTATCTTATTTTTAGAAGCATGAATAAAACTTGGAAGTGTATTCAGTGATACATTACATAATAATACAAGACACATTAAAATTCCTTATTATTAATTAGGGTTCCAAAAAACATTCAACTGTTCTTAAAGATTCAAGGCAATAGACAAAGGCTTTTTTTGTTATTTTAACATTTGTGCTGTGTTTGAATTATCATGCAGGCTTCAATTTTTGTGTGTATTGTTACAGAACACAAAGACAGGTGGATTAAAAAAGAAACATCTTACAAAATTCAACTGCTTACTTAATACTTCTTACAATGTTACACAGAAATCTGCACAGAATATAGCAGCATCAATCACAAATAAACACATTAAGAAAAAATACATGTGCTAAACCCAGTTTGATATAGTAAGTTGAAGGAGCTGGAATTCACACCAAAGCAGCAGGTACCCTTAATTATTTCAAACAACAAGCGCTGTAAGAAACTTCACACAGAGTCATAGCAAGGTTTGGGGCAGCCGCCCGTATAATTGGTATCCTGGCTACAAAGTCGTAAATATGTTACACCACACTGATGTGCACAAAACCGAGTCCAAAACAGAACTGAGGGAATAGGGAAAAGGTGGAGGCTTTTAAAGGGGAAGACAGGAAGTGAGATCAAAGGGGTTGGGCTCATAAGGGTCTTCAACCATAGGCTCGAGCCTGAACATGACATCACAGGGGCCAGAGCCGGCAACGTCTTCTTCCATAGGCTTGGACCCGGAAGTGACACCAGGTGGAATCTCCCGTGAATGGTCTGCAGAAAAGGGAGAAAAAGAGTCAGTGAACTCTGCCACATCCCGGTCTGATTCGGAATTTCCCTTACTGAAGCCCTTTAGCTGCCTCCAATGCGTATGTGTGTGACAAGACCCCCCCCCCCCCCTCAGCCCAGACCCTTTGGGTCAGGTGGCCCTAACCAAGAGGTGGTGAACCTGAGAAACAGCATCTGCATTGGTGTAAAGAGAGCCCCGGCAATGAATGAGCAAAAACATGTACGGCTGGAGGTCAAAAAACCGCCGGTTGACACGCGGTGCAGGGCCATCCAATGTAAAGGTGCATGGTCGGTGACAAGGGTGAATTCCCAGACCAACAGGTAGTACCTCAGCTGAGTAATCGGCCATTTAATCGCCAAAGCCTCTCTCTCCACCACCACATACCTGATCTCTGGATCCAATAGTTTCCAGCTCAGGAACATGATGGGGTGCTCCACACCGTCGACGCTTTGGCTCAGCACAGCCCCCAGGCCTGTGTCCGAAGCGTCCGTCTGGAGGATGAAAGATAGAGAAAAGTTAGGTGCTTCAAAAAAGGTGCGGATGTAAGGACCTGCTTCAAGTCACTAAATGCAGCGCCTATCTTGTCAGTCCATACCACAATGTTTAACGCCCTCTTCTTTGTCAAATCAGTCAAGGGCGCCGCTCTCTATGAGAACCGGGCCAGAAACCAACAGTAGTATCCCGCCAGCCTGAGAAAGGCATCTACTTTGGAGCACCGTGGCTTCACTGTACCCCAACCTGCCAGATAGCCTAAATACTTGGCTTCGCTCAATCCAAAGAAACATTTCTTTGGATTAATCCGAAGTCCAGTCTCACCCAGTGCCCGCAATACCGCTTTTACCTGCTGTAGGTGTTCCGTCCATGTGCTGGACTAGATGACCATGTCATCCAGGTATGCAGCACTATATGAGTTATGGGGCCTGAGCACTTTGGCCAGCAGACGCTGGAAAGTTGCCGGATCCCTGTGTAACACAAATGGAAGGACACGATACTGCCTGTGTCCGCTAGGGGTACTAAACGCGGTCTTACCCTTTGCGGAGTCCGTTAAAGGAACCTGCCAGTACCCCTTTGTCATGTCCAGTATGGTCAAATACTAAGTTTGTCCTAGCTTCTCGAGGTGGTCATCCACTTGTGGCATTGGATAAGCATCAAATTGGGAGACTTGATTAAACCGACAGAAGTCATTGCAAAACCTCCAGCTCCCGTCAGGCTTACTGACCAAGATGACGGGACTGGACCAGGGACTATGATTTTCCTCTATTACTCCTAGTTCCAGCATGTGCTTGATCTCAAGCTCCACTGCATTTCTTTTTGCCTCGGGAAGGTGATACGGGCGTTCTCGGACTACAACCCCAGGCTCTGTCACAATGTCGTACTCAATCAGGGAGGTCCTTCCAGGGTTTTCACTCACTACCTCCAGGATGGACATGATAACCGTTTCCAGCTCCTGTCGCTGTCTGGGACTTAAATCCGCACCGAAGTTAAGGCTACTCACGTGAGTAAAGAGTGAGCGGGGCTACCGGAGAAGGGATCAGGATCCCTGTCCTTCCACGGTTTCAGCAGATTTACATGATAAACCCGCTCCCTCGGCCGATGATTGGGTTGACTCACCAAATAGCTGACGAGTCCTTTCCTCTCCTTAACTTTGTATTGGACCTTGCCAATGGGCTAGTAACTTAGAGTGGGAGGTAAGTACTAGGACCATGACCCGATCTCCCAGGCGGAATTCCTGGAGAGACATGCCTTGGTCATAATAACGGACCTTGTCTCCCAGCACAGTCTCAAGGGCATGGAGGAGGTTCCAGGAGACAGGCAGTTACTCTAGTAGAGCTCGAGCTCGTAGAAGGTCATTAACCCATCAGCAGGACCAGTATCTGCTCCTTTGGGCAAGGGGGAACAGGATGAGCACTGCCAGAGCCCAATAAAATTACCTCCAGCAGGCCACTGGTGTGAATGTTTCTGACCAAACAATCAGAAACAGACTTTATGAGGGTAGCCTGAGGTCTCGACATCCTCTAGTGGGCCCTGTGCTCACTGCCCGGCACTGTGGAGTTCAATTGGCATTTGCCACAGAATACCAGAATTGGTATTGCTGCTTGAGCCTCTTCCGTGTGATTTTTAAGGAGGGGCCGAAATTTTACCAAATCTATTGCGTAATTGCACGATATACTCCAATATGTTTGTAGAGGGAAGAGCCTCTTCTTCCCATCCTTCTTTTAAAATGTCTAATATGCCCCGGGGTTGTCGCCCATACAATAATTCAAAAGGGGAGAACCCCGTAGAAGCATGTGGGACTTCCGACAGGTAAAAGGCATCCCTTGGTCCGTTAGGTCTTCCTTAGCGATGCTGACACACACAAAGCCCCCTACCAATTCCTGTGCAATAGCTTTAGAAGTAGCTGAGTGCAACAGAACAACTTTGGGGTATTTGGTAGCATAATCCACGAGGACTAAAATGTACTTGTGTCCTTGGGCTGAGGGCTCTAGGGGTCCGACTAAATTGACCCCAATTCTGAGAAAAGGAACATCAATTAGGGGAATAGGAAAGAGAGGAGCATGGTCCTTCCAAGAAATTTGTCGCAATTGACACTTGGGCAGGAAGTGCAAAAGCGACGAACCTCCTCAGTGATTCCCGGCCAATAAAAGCGGAGCTTGATCCGCTCCAGGGTTTTCTCGGTGCCTAAATGGCCACACAGACCTGCCTGCTCCTGCCTGTCATGCTCTGCTACGCGATATAGAAGGTCATTTTCCAACACAAAGTGAGGACCCTGTGGCATTGACTGGTGAGTGCGCTGGCTGTTGACCAGGACCACTGCATTTTTGGCAGACTTAAGGGAATCATCATTCCACTGCTCCCTTTTAAAAGAAGCCGGCGTTTCTCTAAATTGAAACTGCAAAAGGGAGAGAGGGTCCAGGCCAACCTCAAGGTGCGTGGTTTCCTCCGTTCCGTCTTGGCCCGGGAGTTGCTACGTCACTCAGGGAGGCCACTTCGTCTCTCTCCGCCGGCTGGTTACACGGCAAGGTGGCAGCTCGAGACGGCTCATCCCCATCTACAACTAGGCCTAAGTTAAACCCAGGAGTGCTATGTGTCTCACCGCTTTTAATTTTAGACCAGTCCCGCCCCAGTATCACCAGCTGTGGTAGATTTGGGAGGACGGCCATGGTTAATTTCCGTACCGATCCTCCGTAATTGATGACACAAGTGGCCGACCTGTACCAGTGGATTTCTCCATGGACACAGGTTATACTGGTCTTAATTTTTAATCACTGTCGCAGCAGCACAAACCGGTGGGCAACAATGGTAATGTTGTTGCCGGAATCGAACAAGGCTATGGTCTTGTACCCGTTTACGATCACCACACCTGTGTGTGGGACCTCCAATGGGTTAATCAGAGCACACCAACCCCTCCTCCTCGCTCCCAAGCAGTTTACGTGCCTGCAGCTCCGGGGACGTCGGCACAAGCTCCGGGTTGTAGGGGGGGGTGGCAAGATTTTAGGATAAACGCCAGCTGGGCTCGACTAAGGGGCGGTTCTGCTCCCCCAGGTTGTGAGGCCGTGCCATGCGACTCAATACACTGTATTAAACATTTCATGTTTTGAAAGTCTTTACCCCAGACTGGCTGGGCGAAACTGTAGGGTAGAGCATTTAGGAGCAGGCAGCAAGCCACCTGCTCCACTATTTGATAGGGCTTGTTTTCACCTGGCCATAACCAGTGCCCCACTGCAGCCCATAATGACCAGGCTTGCTTGTGGGTCGGCTGTTCTGGGTCAAACCTCTACTTTTATACATTATTCACCTGCCAGACTGGGGCACCCCTGTGTGGAAATCGGGCTCTGCCTTCACAGGGAGGTGGGCACTCTCCTCCGAGAGAGCATAATAAGCCCCTTTCGCCTCCCCCATCCGGAACAACCCAATTCTGTGAGCCCCCCATGGCCTGCCCAGGCTGTCTAGCTAAGTGTGCCGGGAGCGGAGCCTGCACCAGGTCTCTCCGAACCACGGAACACCTTCCCTGCCTGAAAACCCAGTCACGATACATTCCCACCTGGGTACGTTGCAGGTCCTGTCCCCTTCTCTTCTGGGATCCATCCATCCTGCCAACTACACCAATGTCAGAAACTTCACACAGAACCATAGCAAGGTTTGGGGCAGCCACCCGTATAATTGGTATCCTGGCTGCAAAGTCGTGAATGTGTTACACCACACTGAAGTGCACAAAACCAAGTCCAAAACAGAACTGAGGGAATAGGGAAAAGGTGGAGGCTTTTAAAGGGGAAAACAGGAAGTGAGGTCAAAGGGGTCAGGCTCATAAGCGTCTTGAGCCCAGACGTGACATCACAGGATCCGGAGCCGGCGAGGTCTTCTTCCATTGGCTCAGACCTGGAAGTGACATCAAGATGGCCAGGTGGATCTCCCGTGAATGGTGTGCAGAAAAGGGAAGAAAAGAGTCAGTGCTCTCTGCCACATTCCAGTCTGATTCGGAATTGCCCTTACTCAAGCCCTTTAGCTGCCTCCCATGTGCACATGTGTGACAGCGCATACATATTAAGCATTTTAAATCACAGTGAAAAGTTTTTCACTATGGGTTGTAATATTTGTTGTACAATCTACAGAGATAATAAAAAAATAAACTAGAAATGACTCATCTATAGAAGATGCATTGTTAAAGAGTGTTAAAATTAAACTTCCCTGACTACTACAGACAGAAAAGTATATGTTTTAATAAAAGATCTTTAGCATGAATAAAATATTTTTGGACTTTGTGCTATGTAGGGGTAGGCAGGAAGGGTTTCAAGAGTGGGTTCTAGGCTCTAGACTGGTAAAGACATGGGCTCCCACAAGATACTAAAGACACCAGTGGTGCTTGACCTCAGTGGTTAAACAGTATTCTGACCAGATGGCAGGGGAATAAGAAAAAGACCAGGGGATGGATACAAAGGAAACTAAAATATCAGCTTGGAGTTTGTTAGCTGAAAAGACTTAACAACTTGGCACCAAATCCTAAACACTAAACTCACTTGTAGTTCATTAAACATAATACAATTAGAACCCTTTAATGCTAATATATTAGAGTATTATTAGACAATTACAAAAATGTCCAACAAGCTCGGCAATCTGATTCACCAAAATAACATTTAAATATTTCTTGCAAACCAAATGAATACTTAAAACAGAATTCACGGTTAAATAAATGTGTTAGGATCTGTAAATTTGTTAAGTTTTTTGGGAATTTCCTGGATAAATTTATATAATCTATGCATTGATTTAGGTTTTGTAGAACTGAAGGATCACAGTTTTCTCATTTGTTTTAGTTTCTAGTGTAAATTGAGAATGGTTAGGATGTTTTCTGTTATCCTGCGATGCAATCTTTGTTTCCTATGACACTGCTGTTTCAGGTTGTTTGCTGTTTGGCTTCTCACCTCATAGCATTCTCCTACAATTCCGCAGAATGTGCGCTGCCCTGTAATGTCATGGGGGTGATGGTTGGAAGGTCCCTCCAAACACCTACAAAGCATAATAATAATAATAATAATAATTCTTAACTTTTATATAGAGCTTTTCTCACTACTCAGGCGCTCTACACACAATATCTGAGGTTTACGGATAATATTATGCTGAAAGCTTTTCGAAAAGAAAATCTGAGCACATCACCCCAGTTTTGATGTCACTACGCTGGTTATCTGTGTCATTTAGAATTGACTTTAAAATACTGCTTATGGTTTACAAAGCCTTAAATAATCTCGCTCCATCTTATATTTCAGAATGTCTTTCACCTTACACTCCAAATCGTAACCTTAGATCTTCAAATGAGTGTCTACTTAGAATTCCAAGAGCTAAACATAAAAGAAGTGGTGAGGCGGCCTTCTGCTGTTATGCACCTAAAATCTGGAATAGCTTGCCAATAGAAATTTGCCAAGCTAATACAGTGGAGCACTTTAAAACACTGCTGAAAACACATTACTTTAACATGACTTTTTCATAACTTCATCTTAGTTTAATCCTGATGCTCTGTGTATTCAGTTAATTATCATTATTATTCATGGTGGCTCCAAAATCAGTACTAACCCCTACTTTCTCTTCTGTTCTTTTTCCGGTTTTCTGTGGTGGCGATCTGCGACACCACCACCTAATCAAAGCACCGTGATGTCCCTACATTGATGAATTAAAGGCCAGAAGTCCACATGACTGTCATCATTAAATTCTTCCATGAGAACCCTAAATACAATAAGGACTGATTGAGGTCATTTATGTTAGGTAGAACGCCTAGTGAAGGCTGGGCGGTCTCGTGGCCTGGAACCCCTGCAGATTTTTTTTTTCTCCAGCTGTCTGGAGTATTTTATTTTTCTGTCCTCCCTGGCCATTGGACCTTACTTTTATTCTATGTTAATTAGTGTTCCCTAATTTTAATTCTTATTTATTTTGTCTTTTTTCTCTTTCTTCATCATGTAAAGCACTTTGAGCTACATTGTTTGTATGAAAATGTGCTATAAAAATAAATGTATGTTGTTGAAACCTTTTGTTCCTTTTGACTACCTGTTTTTTATGTCTTACTTTTATTTCTGCCTACTGATTTTTGATTACATTTTCAGTTAGTCTGAAATCTAGAATTGACTTCGGTTGTGACCTTAGCTTGCCTTCAATCACGTGTATCTCCTGGCCCTCTATATTAATACACTTACTGTCTCACTCGGAGTCACTATAAAATGTAACCAAGATTCTAGTCCTGAAAACCAAACCTAAAGTGACACATGAGATTAATTTGGTATTTATCCATAACCTTGGACAATGAGAGGACTATATTGCCAACCTTTATAATGTTGCCCTAGTGAGGCCACAGGTCATAACCTCTGCAACCACACCCTTAACAACAATGCACTGCATCATGCCAATAATGCAATGTGAAATGAACAGCCTTAACACACACAAAAAGGTTTGTGGCAGCCACCTATATAAAGGGTTTTGATAAACCACTCATGTCTATTGTTTTGAGTCCTGAACTGAACTGATGAGATGTTGAAGTGATGGCGCCTTTAAAGGCCAAAACCAGAAGTGATGTTGTCTGTTGCACCAGGGTCAGATGTGACATCATCGGAGGCATCATTGATGGTGCGTCTGGTAGGTTTTCCTATATCTGGCCTGCAGAGATAACAGAAGTAGGATTAGTGCACCCTGCCACCCCCTGGCCTGGCAGGTAATTACCTTGACTTGGCCTACTCAGCTTCCTCCTGCTCACACGTGTGACAGTGGCTACACCCATTAAAAGCTAAATGGAAACAATGAAAATATAATATTAAAAGTAAAACTTACAAAACTAAGCTAGAAGTAAAAAGAGGTATATATTTAGATTCAGCTCATTACCAAAACTCTAGCAACTTTAAAAAGACAAGAAAAATACAGAATTAATTGTAAAATAAAAACCATTCAAAATCAGATAAGGAGAGATTCCTTGGAATGACACATGAAAGTTTTATTAACCGAGGGAGAGTTAGATCTTTCCCATAATGAGATTAGTTACCCCAGAGAATGGATGCTGCTGACCTTATTTGAACCTGACACCAGAAGAAGGTATAAGATTGCTTTATACAAGGGGCACAATTGAGTCTTGTGTAAGCAAGAGAGTATGGAGCAAAGGATTACTGACTGTATGTAAAGATCAGGGCTTGAAGGGAACAGAAGAGAAGAGCTTTGATCTTATTAGCGAGGTAGGAAAGTTAGCAATCTACCCCACACTGTAGACACAGATTCAGTAAACTGTATAGACGGGTCCAACAGCACAGCAAGGTTCTCTTTACTTGTCATCTTTTGTTCGTATTCATCCTTAACATGTTTTTTTTAATTTATTGGAATTAGTGCTAGATATGGATAAATGCCATAAGGGTGCTTTCCCGTGATATAATGCCCATGTTGTAAATATGCTATTCCACAAGCTATGGTAAATAACTCCATCTGACTCTCTCAATGTGGTATTTTTTACTCCAGCATTACTCCATCAAATGCCCCATCTATATTCTGCTCATGTTTAAATAAAGACTGGCAATAGCTCTAGCACTTTATATAGGATGAACAAGTTAAAAAAATTCTTTTCCATGACTAATTTATGCACATCACTCTTAATCTTAATGGAGGAATTTCAAAATTATTCTGTGCCCAGCTAGGCATTCATATCTTTGCATTCATCATAAAAGTGTTTTATTGAAGGTAATGAAGAGATGAAGTGCATACTTACATGAAAACAGGTAGAATAAAAAAGAAAATTGCTAATTCTGATTTGGCACAGTATGTAGCTGAAATCTACATTATAGCATTATGTATAATTATCTTGAAGGTCCTCATACCCAAACTGCATAAACATGAAGCATTTTAAATTGAAATGACAAGGTCTTAGGTTGATTCTAGACATTTTACTTATTTCAAATATTGTGTCATAAATATTTGTATTGATTTATAAATAAGCCAGAGACATAAAAATATTACCTTTGTTTTGAAAATAGCTTTGGAAAGTGGAGGAGTGTATTGCTAAGACCATGCCTATTCTAAAACAGTTCTCCATAAATAATCAGTAGATTTAAGAATTTAAGAGAATTGCCTTATTTAAAAGAACAGTTTTGCTAGAAAATTTTTAAAAAGAAATCCATTAGGCCAGATTCAGCTTGGAATTTGTTTTTTCTATTTATATACAATATTCAGGTGACAATATGTTATTTGTCTGAAGTATTGTTGTTGATGTATAATTTATATCTACAATAATGTTCTCTGCCACCTGTTTATTTTTGCAGTTACACAATAAGACAACATGTAGGATGAGCAATGCTAATATTCATATTGACAGGATCTGCTTTGGAACCCCCTATACACACATACACACACTGGCATGTATAATATGTTGCTCCCTTGCACCCTGCTACATTATATAAGACTGCAGAGGATTAACTTAACAGTATTATTGCATGTTTAAACCTGGGGACAGTTCAGTTCAGAGTCCACTCTTACATACACTCACACAGGAGCAATTAAAGATTATCAGTCAATCTAACACAAATATGTTTGGGGATATGAAAGGAAAATGGATTCCCCAGAAGAAACCCCACACAGATATGAGGAGCACAAGAAGTTTAAATACATAGGATTAGTTAGCCAGTGTTGTGGATAAAGGTAACACTTGATATCTCAGCTTTCTATTACTTGCACACAAGATGAACAGAATTTGATAAATTAAACTTATTATTAACAACTACACAAAGGTGGAACATGAAAATTCAAATTTTGCTCAGTATGTCATGGTTACTGGCAAGTAAATCAGAAGAACTGCTGAGGAGGTTTGCACTTTGTAAATAAGTACAAGAGGCTCCCTAATGAGTATGTTTGCTGTGCTAACATGACATTTGTTGCCAAATTACAATCATTTTTTAACTGATTTATGGTGTATAACTAAATAATACCAGAGACTTACTGCTACTATATTGCTAACATTTTGGGATGAATATGGTTTTAAGGTATGGTGTCTGTAACTTCCTTAAATGACAACAAACACATTCAGGAAAATCAACTAATATTTTAATATATGAATAATGAGAATTCCAAAGGGTGCACATTTCATAAGGAAGTAGAACCTGTTGATTATGATGTGAATAATGAATTGTTTTGTTTCGACTGGTCATGTAAGACTAACATGTAGTACTGGAGAACACAATCTGTTAGTTTTGGCTACTTGGTCTAATATTATTCAGGGGAACTACAACTACCACTGAGGTAATTATAAATCAAAATTAAAAGTGTCAGGTGACCGGTAAATAAGGAGACCCTACTAATTATACACAGTACAGTATATAAAACGGCTTGTCGTATAAAGAATCATTATGCTATTTAATAAGTTATTATGTGCGGTTTCAGCAGATTAGCCACAAAAAAAATACTATGTAATTTGCATACCTGGTCAACAAATAGAAAAGCAAATGGCAACTACAGTACATGTTGAATACAGAGAGATAAGAGTAGGAAAATAGAATAACATCCTCAAATCCTATTTATCTAGGGTTGCAGGAGTCCAGAACATATCCTGACAACACTGAGCACAAGGAAGGAATTAACTGTAGATATCCATCATAGTGCCCAGTCACACACCCAATCTCACACATTTAGAATCACCAGTTAACTTAACTGGAGAAGAATGAATGAACTTGGAAAAATGGTTTGAAATCAGTGAGGAAGGAGAAATTGAATGAGTTTTGAGTGGATTGTAATGGCACAATTGTCTTTTAACTGTCCCTGATTTCTAGGGATGTGTCTGCCAACTATGCTGAACAGATTATTATGACTGGAGCTGTGAGGCAGAAGTGCTAACCACTGTGCCACCATGCATCCCTGGGAAAAAATGATATCACATATTGGGCTGTGTTGTTGATTTCAATTCCTGCCTCTGTAACTAAACAGTCGTGTTACAATTTTAAACTCGCAAAGCACCTTGCAACACTGACTGTTTAAAACATTCAATCAAAATGTGTTTATCAGTTTTATTTTAGTATACATTTTTATGATCCATACATAGTTGATTATAAACTTTAACCAGCATCTCCATTCTTTTCATGTTAATAATCCCGATTTGAGTACCAACATAAGTTACATTTTCCTCACTACTTTCTTGAAAAACATAAAATGAAAAGATGTGAATGGAGTTTATATGCACTTGAAAATGCTTCTAATAATATGTGTCTTACTGCCCTCTGCCCGAGGATTCTCTTAGAAAATACGAAGGGATTCACAATGAAGGCTGCACATTGGAAGTGAGCTTTTCTCACATCAGATTTTCTGGGTTCACTGGTGAGCTTTTTCGCCAAATATTTTCCTAAAAGTTCGCTATGGAACCAGCTTCAATAAACATTTTTTACCCAGTGCTCCATAATGCTTTGCAATGCCAGAGTGACTTCACAGAGCAGTTAATGTTGGATGGGACAGTTCCCCTGAGTAGATAACGCTGATCCTAGTAATGGGCTAAAAATTTACAAATACATGTAAACACAAAATGAACACGTAGTAGGAAATGGTAAATGTGTTGGTGCATTCATGTCTTTAAAGTAATGTCCTTTTGTATGGACTTGTATATTAGCCTGTGTTTAATACTGATCCTACCCCTTTAATAGTATTACCCAGAGTGCTGTGCAACTGATCCAGACAGAAAAGAGTGAAGAAGTCACATGCTGTAGTGTTGTGCTTATTTGGTAGCAACCAAAGGGAATGTCCAAAACCATCAGGGGTAAAAGAATACTACTCTTTGGTTTGACAAAAATGAGTAGTTACTATCAAATCTATGGGGGCCATACCTCAGTGAATTCATGCTTCCTACTCTTCTTGCCATTGCCACTTCCTACTCCTGTTGCAAGACATATTACTGTTCTAACATTTAATTCTCTTAGTTTTATTTCATGGAGGCACAGTAGCACTGTGGTTAACACATTTACTTAGCCATCAGGGACACCTAAAAAACCATTGCACCATTATAATCCACTCAAAACAAGTTCAGTTCTTCAATCCCTATTGACTTCAATGCATTTCACTGAGTTTCAGAAAAACTGATTTCGCCAAACGCTAGGCATAGCAAATTTAGTGGGGTTTGCTCTTCACTATTAGCCACTAGGCCATCATGTCAGTACATGAGATCTATACTCTGAGGAAAAGCAATGGAATGCAGTTCTAGGTTAAGGTTTCATAATGCTCAGAAATAACATAAATTCCTAGACTTCTGCTTATCACCTGAGTTACATTCATTCTTTGTTAGGCCTGAAGTTGAAAGAGGGCCTGAGAGTATTTTAGGATATAGCAAGCTTGTTAGTATATATGAAAAAGGAAACACTGTTTTAATTGCTGTGACAGAAGATCAATCGATACACTTTTATATTAAAAAAGACACCACATAGAAGAAAAGCAATAATTAATTAGACATTCTTTCTCATGACTTAGTAATCTTCTTTTTAACCTGTGGAAATGTTTTATAGAATCACTTTACATTAAGCCTGGCATGCCGCATCACTTATCAGAAACCAGATATATTTTTTATATTCATTCATTATCATTTCTAAAGATCTTCTTAACTGAAGTGAGAAAAAAGAGATTTTGCATTGTTTCCTGAAAGTACATGACTTTTTGTATATTTTGGAAATCAGTGTCATAAGATGATTTTGATGCTGAAAATAAATTATTTTGATATTTTAATTAAGTATCTGGAGACTCCATAAGTATTTGCGCTTTTAATATGTTTTGATTTAGTTTCTTGGTTAAAAAGTAGTCACAGTTCAACTGCATCTTTCATCTTAAACTACATCCTCCTATAGTTGTCACTTTTCACAGTTGCAGTATTTTACGGGTGCATCGTAACATATTCCTTATCCATACTGCAATAATTAAAGCAGTAGCAGGTTACATGACTTGACGTGTGTTACAAGAGTAAGTGATCTGCCATCCTTTTAATTTGACATCCGTATACAGGTCTATAAGAGGGCATTTTCATTCTGTGCTGCCTTCATCCCAACCTCTGCCAGTGGTGTACAGTTTAATTTTGTATCAGATTGTGACGTCTAGCTGTTTGTAGTGCAGCGATGTCACTCTGTAAAGAGCAGCTTAGGTGTTTTGCTGGACTACATATTTTTGAGCTGCTCAAGTTATCTGTGCATGTCCTCTGCAGTTGAGAATTGGATGAATCATACTGTATGTTTATTTTTCACCATTAACAAAAAAGGCCATTATCTTAACCTACTAAAAATGGAAACAGTTTGCTGTGTAACAGCATAAGTTCCTTCAACTGGATGATTACCTAAAATGCTGTGTCTAAACACCTCACTTGTGATAAGAGTGTCAGTGAGTTTTTAATATATGAGATAAATTGCACTAATTACTGATGCTGCCTCATGGAATCAAATTCTGGGTCCAGTAATTCGCAATGTGTTTGCATCTTCTCCCCATGTCTGTTTGGGTCTCAAAATATGTGCTGGTTTGGTGGATTTGCAATTTTGTAATTGGCAGTGTGAGAATGTGGGTGTATGCATAATTGGGCTCTGAGATGAACTGGTGCCCACATTCTAAAGCCTGCTTATGTTAGTCCTTACTGAGGACTGTAGGCTAAACTGGCACTAATGATAACTACAGAAAACAGCCTAAAATTACTAAGCTCTTAGCTATTCTTAGGACAATTTTGTGATCTGATAGTTGACCATCTCTTCACAAGCCTTTCTGTTTTTTGTGGGTTGCCAACTCTGGTCCTGGAGGACCACCGTGGCTGCAGGTTTTCATTCTAACCCTTTTTTTAATGAGTGCCATGTTTGTGCTGCTAATTGACTTCTTGTGAATTCATTTTAATTGAATTGCTTTTTTAAGATTTGTACCCCTGAATTTCTTCATCGTTCCTCTGAATTGCTTAATTTCTTTCCTTAAATGGCACCGAAACAGAAATGAAATGTGAAGTGAGTGAGCCAACAGAAGACCAGCTAAGTCAGGGCCTCAAACTCCAATTCTTGGTGTTAATTAAACCCATTCTTTAATTCTGTGGCTTGTTGCTGCTCTCATTGTGCAATAGCAGACATTTCCAAAATTGGTGATTTTCTCTTTTCTAAGAGCACTGTTAACATGTTTTAGGGACCTGAGCAGACCAGCATTCCTGAGACCTTCATCGTTCTTTATTTTCAGATATTGTATGATGGGCACCAGTTGTTTTGGCTCATTCTGTATCTCATTATTGTTTGGCTGATAATTAAGGAAAAAGAAACAATTAAGGGGTAAGAATCTTCAAGAGCAAGTCAATTCAAATTAGTTCAAAAGAAGTTAATTAGCAGCAAAAACAGGTCACTAATTAAGAAAAGGGTTAGGGACCCTCTAGGACCGGAGTTGGCGACCCTTGCTTTAAAGTGTTTATTTTTAACTTGCCAAAGGCTTTGGAACAGTTCTACCACCAAAATATTAGAATATTCTGCTTTCCCAATTATTTAATTTATTGTTCAGTCTAAAATAAATTGCAAATATTGTTGTACTATATTAATTACTTACTATTTTAAACAATATCGCATACTGTTGTGAGTCACACTATATATAAGTAAGTAACATATATAACCTGATGATCAAAAACATTGTTCACACCTTTTTTGGCATGAAAATTCTAGTGGGGCCACCCAAAGTAAGAAACAGTCAGAATAAGCAAAGCAAGCCTGTGAAGACACTCAGTGTGTGTGCATGTGTGTGTGTGTGACCAAAACATAGAGACAGCAAGAGAGAGCCAGAGACAAAGAGAAAGAGATGGTAAGCCACTTAAATAGCAAAACTTACACAATCTGCTCATCTGCTTAAATCCACTAACCTTGGTTAGTACCCACTACTAATCTTGAAAAGATCTCTCTCTTGGGTTATCTTGAAGGGGTATGGAAAGTGAGTGCAAGTTGTGTTGCCCCTTACCCCAATTTAGTGGTGTAAGCCAGAGCTGGAAGACTAAAAAAATATCAACGATGAAGCATAGAGGGAGTCGAGAAAGATCTACCACATTAGCAGGCCAAGGAGAAACACTGTGTTTCGCAATTCATTATGGTACCAGTACCAGTAATTATAAAAATGTCATATAAATAATGACATAAATAATCACAGAATTAAACAGAAAACAAAAATGAATTTACAAATTTGGTTCTGTTGGCTAATCGGCATAATTTTTATTACAGATGGCATCTAATCTGAAACAGCAAGATATATACATTGACACACAGTTTCCTCAAAAAAAAAAAAGGAAAGAAATCAAGCAATAGGTCATTTAAAAGAGCTGTATACTTCAAGCTCAATGTAGAACTGAAAAATTCCGGCTATTTTCACACATGAGCAATGGTATGCTAAAACGCTGTGGTGTCAAAAGGCCTGCCCATGCTACCCAGAAACTGCAAGTGGCATGCATTGCCGTGAACTCTCAACATGAACTGACTCAGTTTGTACATTTGCACTGTGGTAACTGCAGTCAGCCATGAATCTGCAATATCTGGATTACAACAGTTCTAGTAGCCTCCCTTATCGGTGTAAGCTAAAGAAGAACTATTTTAACTGTTCATACTGCGGGGCATGTCCTGGTGATGTCAGCAGAGCTGGGCCCACACCATACTGCATGGCACAGCCACCCCACTTCATGCATCCACAGTGCAAAGACTGTTAACTACACCAACTGCACTGCCATGGACGCATACCATGAGCCATCTCAGCTGTGAACCACTATATCTGCATAATGATGACCTTCATATGCAGCCACCATTATCAATGTAAGCTAAAGGAATGCTCCTTTAATTGTCCTTGCAAAGACAGACAATTTAAAGTTTAATAATAATGTCAGCTGAGCTCTCTCACTGTCACTCTGCCAACACCATATAGCACGGCACCAGGCAGAAAGAAAATTTCACATACTCCAAAAAAAATCATATTTTTCTAGACAAGAAATTGCATTGAGTATATCATTCAAACTTTAAAAAACTATGTCACCAAAGTTGAGTTTGCTATTAAATTTTAACAATATTTTAAATAATCTGGGTGAATTTATTACTTATTATTTTTTATATAATGGAGAAGTCTCCTGGGAGGTGGCAGGCACTGTCCCACTTGTCCTAAATGAAGTGATGCAACTGCCTTTAACTAATACATTTTCTATTAAATTAATGCATCATTTCCTGTTAAAATTCAAGGCATCTGCCATCAAGCCACATCTTTGCATGTTGACACAATAGAAATGCTAGTGTTTCAGTGTACCAGGAAACTTTTTTTTAATTAATAACATTTTATTTCAATGCAATGTTAAACAACAAAGTTAATTCAATGTACTTTAAAATAAAAAAAAATAAAAAATAAATACAAAAAGGTGTTATATTCAATAAAATAGTAGAATCAGATTAAAGACAAAGATTAAATAACATATTACAGGTCAGACAGTGGATATTCACCTCTTTAGTGTTACATTTGTTCTCAATAAACATAAAAAGATTGGAATTATTTGGCTTGAAAAATTCCATTTTTATTATATCTCATCTTTCTACTGCAAAACATGCAAACATTACAAGTAAGATGTGAAGAAAGTATAATAATGATACAAATAATAATAATAATAATAATAACTACAGGGCTGTGTCCCCTGCTCGCTTTGCTTGCCAACCCCTAGGGGCTCACAGCTGAGCCGCTTAAAGGGCATCGGAGCACCTCTCAGTTGGAGAAAGCAATTGTATTTAAATAGGTGGTACATACAGTAGAAGAGTATATAGGTCCTTAGTTATAATAGATAAAAAATCAGTTACTTGAGTATTTCAGTACAGCTGTCTATTTTAAATACCAATGAATACAAAAACATTGTAAAAAGTAAATGTAAAAAAGTAGAAGTAAAAAGGTAAAACACAATAAAAAGTAAATTCTTCTTCTTTCTGTTCCTCCCTCTTCTTAAAACACGTATTCACCACAGCCATGTCCATCCTTTTGGCAAAATCCACTATCCCCTGACCTTCTTCATTCCTCTCCTTGACACCATACCTACCCATCACCTCCTCATTTCCTCTGTTCCCTTCACCAACATGCTCATTGAAATCCGCTGCAATCACTACTTTCTGTCCCTTGGGTACACTGTTCATCACTTCATCCAACTCACTCCCAAAATCTTCTTTCTCACCCAATGTACACCCAACTTGCGGTGCATATGCACTAACAACATTCATCATCACACCTCCAATTTACAGCTTCATAATTATTACTCTGCCTGACACTCTTTTCACTTCCAAAACACTCTTGACATACTGTTCCTTCAGAATAACTCCTACCCCATTTCTCCTCCCATCCACACCATTTTAGAACAATTTGAATCCACCTCCAATCCACCTGGCTTTACTCCCCTTCCAATTAGTCTCTTGCACACACAATATATCAACCTTCCTTCTCTCCATCATAATTGCTAACTCTCTCCCCTTACCAGTCATACTGCCAACATTCAAAGTTCCTACCCTCAGTTCCACTCTCTTTACTTTCCTCCTCTCCTCCTGCCTTCCGGACACATCTCCCCCCTCTTCTTCTCCTTCTTCTTCTTCGGCCAACAGTAGCCCAATTTCTGCCAGCACCCTGTTGGCTAACAGTACTGGTGGAGGTCGTTGTTAACCCTGGGCTTGACTGATCCGGTATGGAACTTTGTATTGTTCCAAAAAGTAAATAAAAAAATGAAATTACATTAATGCCTCGTCAAAAACAATGTTATGAATTACTTTATCCTCTAACTTACATTCTACAAACATTGCTTTTTTGCACTTCTGTTCACATATTGTTTGGGATATTTTTTCTTTCTTGTTTATTGGACAATTGTTTTTGTTCTTGATTTTATTATATGCACCTCTTTTGTTCATTTTCTTTTTTTCAACATTCATTATCTGCTCTTCCTGCTGTTTTTCTATTGTGATCTAAAATTTGATGTTCTTGAATTGATAATTTGCTTTCCTGCCTTGCCATTATAACTAACATTGAAGGGTGGGTTAGCTGCAGTGAGAGTGTCACGGAGTGGTACGGAGACAGGATGTGTGCAGCAGGAATAATGTTTGGGCAAGTGGTGTGGAGGGGAATGGTCAAGGCTGAATAATGCGGACACGACGGAACACTTTTTTAATATAATAGAGAGATAATAATAATAATATGAATAGTACACTGCACATGTGCGACTGACACTTGCGTCACTTTCAGATTCCCAGAATAACATTTGGTATCACTGACCATTTCAATTTCACTACCGGAAGACAGATTCACTTCGTCATCACGGCTGATGTGAGGCATTTCTTATGAGACACCATCATAAGGCTAGAGGAAAATGCATCTACATTGTTGCCCGGGTAATGCTCAGGCCTGACGCTTATGCAAGACATGCTTATACCGTTGCATGAGTAATACTCGGCACTAATGCTGTTGGCACTTTTATAGCCTGAGTAATCCTCGGGTTTTACACAAGATGCATGTATACCATTGCCCAAGTGACACTTGGGACTAACACTTTTAGCACTATTTTTACAACATGTGTGACGCTCGGGTTTAATGTTAAGAAGGTTAATCTCTATAAAATGCAAAATACACAAATAGGAGTGTTTTATGAAAAGCAGAAAATTTTCTAAAAGCTGTTAAACACTATGGCCGTTCAATCCACAGGCAGTTACTAGCAGAGCATGTATTACAATTACCCATAATACGTGGCTTCATCTGTGGATTAACCAAACTGGTAGATGATCGAGGCCTTAGGGAACCTATGGGTGTACTTGTACTGAGTAGGTCCTGAAAACATACAGGGTAAGTAGTATTCATACATATACAAACAAGGAGAAGAAATGGGTCCATTTATTTACAGACAGACAGGGTAATTATGAGAAAAATAAGAATGACATGAGTGTATCTATGTGTTTTGTAAGAACACATGAAAAGATCACTCTTTTGAATCAACTGTAACTTCTGAGTGGTCTTCAGGGCAAGACCAGCAAAAATAGTAATAACATTTACTTGTATAGCACATATTCATACAAAAAGTGTAACACAAAGTGCCTCACAAGAAGTAAAACAATTATAATTACAAAGAAATGAATCCATCCATCCATTATCCAACCCACTATATCCTAACTACAGGGTCATGGGGGTCTGCTGGAGCCAATCCCAGCCAACACAGGGTGCAAGGCAGGAAACAAACCTTAGGCAGGGCGCCAGCCCACTGCAGCAAAGTAATGAATGAATAAATAAATTAAATTAATAACACAAATAACTGGGAACAAATACATTTCTATGTAAAAAATAAACAAAATATAATACTATAAACTATTTTTTTTGAGTATCTAATAGCTCTAATGGTCCATTGTTATGTTGAGATGGCGAGGGGAGGAGAGGAACACAAAAACCTAATCCAACAAGATACTGACGAAAATATGCCTCTAAGCGTTCCAAGGACAAAAGACCAACCTCAACATTCTAAAATACATAAGTGCAAAATTATTATTATTGTTATGATGTGTCATCCTAGAACAGCAGATGCAGTATTTCTAATCAGTAGTTGAAGAGAGTTACATTAGTCTTGAGGGGATGATATGAAGACATGAACCAGCTTCTCTGAATTATGCATGGACAGAGATTATCTAAGTGTTGATAAATTTCTCAGGTGGTGTAATGAAGCTTTGCATTGGGAAGCAATATGATTTTGAAATTAAAGTGTAGGGTCGATTTTGACTCCAAGGTTTGTAATCAGATGGGATAAATGAATCAGATCACTGTTAAAAATAACATTAGAAATTCAAGTCTTTTTATCTGGGAAAGAATACCCACAAACATTCATATATTCTGTAGTTTAGCAAATTGTCACTCATAAAATTATGTGTGTCATCTAAACATTGAGTAGCTTGAGACAGTGTAATATGAGCACTGGGAAACACAAGGCAATGGTTTGATTTATGTTTCCCTAGAAGAACTAATTCTATCAATCCAACAAAGTAACAAGAAAACCTCAGCAAAGAAACACCATATACTCCAGTGTCTTTTAGGCTAACGACTAGCATCCCAGTTTAGCACAGTTAGAGCGGACAGAGACCCAAATACCTGGGGAAGCGGAAAGAAGGAGGACTCGCTCTCTATGTGAATACAAGGTGGTGCAACCCTGGACATGTAAACGTTAAAATCTCCACTTGCTGCAGGGACATTGAACTGTTGGCCGTAAGTCTGCATCCCTATTACTTGCTCAGAGAGTTTGGACACGTCATTGTTGTTATAATTTACATCCCTCCTCGGGCGGATGTGGTGATAGCGGGTGACATCATCCACTCCGTTGTTGCTAAACTACAAACACAGCACCCCGAGGTGCTTGTGCTAATCTCTGGAGACTTTAACCATGTGATGCTGGATAAAACATTACCTGCCTTCTCCCAGTATGTGGATTGTAACACCCAGGGAAATAGGACTATTGACCTACTGTATGCAAACGTTAAAGATGCATACAGCACCACCCTGCTGCCTGCGCTTGGGAAAGCAGATCATAACCTGGTTCTGCTTCAGCCTCACTAAAAACCAAGAGTGAGGGAGCTACCTACAACCAAACGCTCATTCAGAAAGTGGTTCCCTGAGGCAGAGCAGGCTCTGAGAGATCCACCCTAAATTAATGAGATCAGCTAGCTCAATATGTTCTTTTAAAAAAAAAACAGCTTAAAACTAATTTGTTCAGGAAAGTATTTAACTTACATCCTGACCCTTTCTTCAGTTTAAGATCTGTCCAGGTGCTCAGGATGATTTTTAATGGTATACAATGTATGTTATTTGTTTAGGGTTTTCTTTTAGTATTTTGTATTTTTGTATTTTATTCCAGTTTATTGTCTTTTATTCTATTTCAATATCTTCTATATTGTGTATTTATTTTTATTTAGTGTTTTATACAGATATTATATATGCCCTGTTGTTCTTTCTGAGTTTCTATGAAGCACTTTGAGCATGAGAAAGGTGCTATATAAAAACACACATATAATTTTTTTATCCACTAGATGGCAGCAGAATACCATCTCAAGTATTATTAGGGTTGGACATTGGATCATATCAGCTGTTTCCTGAGAGACATTCGGGGTTAACCACTTTTCTATAGAATCGACCTAAACCTGTTTAAGTATAGCAGTGTAGGATTGATGGTTTTCCCTAAACGCCTGCTGATGTATAAGAAGACCTGACTTCAAACTCCACTCTTGTTTAGTGAATGATGGAATTTACACAGTACACATCTTCTCAGGGCAATCTTGAGAACGTTGTTTCTGTAAAATATGATCATAAAAGTTTATTTATTCTTCAGATCATAATGTAACAAAACACAGGGCAGTGGATAAGACTAATGAGAAAAGACCAGCATCGAAGGCTTTCACATTATGGAAACTTATATTGTGCTGGTTTTGAGAACAGTTCTGCCTACTAACTCAATGATGCCAGGATAATAATCTCACCCTTAATGTCCTCAAAACTAAAGTGATAGTCATAGACTTTAGGAAGCCAAAGGCAGATCACACTGGCATCTACTTTAGAGGGGATGCTGTTGTAGGGAGAGAAGCTTTAAATATCTTGGAGTGACCATCACTGACAAACTGAAGTGGGTATGACACGTTTCATCTCTTGTCAAAAGTGTTCCTTACCACCTCCAGCTCCTCAGACATCTGAGGACAGCTCACATGCCTCCATTTCTTCTCATGAAGAGTGGAGTCCATTCTCACTGGCTGCATCATATCCTCTCACAGTACTTGCTTGGCTCAAGCTCATAAAGCCCTGCAGAAAACAGTGAAGTTGGCAGAGAAGACTGCCAGTGCTGACCTGCCCTCTCTTAAGGCTATATACAATACTGGCTGTCTTATAAAGGCAAACAGTGTAATTAAAGATCTCTGCCATTTGGCACAGACACTTTTCTAACTCTTTTGGCATATGGTACAGGATCATTCACACATACATTAGTAGATTCAGGGACAGTTTCAATCCACAAGTAATTATGTTACTGGCTTTAGCATGTTTGCTGCCCTAGGTGAAGTTATAAATGATGCCCCCACCCTGAACTGTACGACCCTTTCCATGACATAACAGTTTCATAGATGTAGTTTTACAGTGTTACCTATATAACATTCTCTTTATAATCTGGTATTTTAAAGCAGTGTAGATACTTGGCCCCAAGCGATTGATATGTGCTATAAATTTCATGGCAATCACTTCAAAAATAAGGTAATCTAGCATTGTAATATTTTTGTTACTCATCTGGTGTGGTTAAATATTGTGCAGATTCATTACAGGGACATAAATAATCTTTTTAAAACTGCTGTGTTTACAAATTAAAGACTGAAACAGAAGGAAAAATATCTGTATGCATCCACAATCTACATAAAACAAAATTCAAAATAAGTATGAAAAAATTAAATAAACTTGTTAAAAAGGAAACAGTAAAAGTACTGTGACCTTGCACACAGGAAATAAAGGAAATAAAGAAATAAAGAGTACAGCGCATTGTCAAATTTGGACAACTACCTATAAAGGTTTGATTTTGGTCATCTGACATCACTAGTATGCAAAAATAATGTATACAGTAACAATATAATCATTTTAATGGGGGCATGACAGTTGTATTTAGTCTGAAGGCTCTAAAATCAGGGTCTGTATTGTTTAAAAAATGATGCCACACAGATATTTCTACCCTAGAAAGCTTCCTAGTTCCCCAAAATGGTAGAGCCAACCCTGTGAACAGTCAGTCATAAGAACAACAATTGTAACATCACAAACAGTGTGTATAATATAAAATACATGCAAATAAATATCATGAGGAGTGAAATGTATTATTATTTAGAGAGCACTAAACACACAGTAAACAATATACTGTCTGCTGTCTCAAAGTAAGGCACATTGACAACAAACTACAAGATGCATGTTATGGCCTAGGTCAAAGCAAAACAGGAACTGCCATACACATTTTCATAAAACAAATGACTTGCTATGATAGCATATAGGTTTTGGGTGTAAATAAGATATAAAATCCAATGAAAACAATATTGTTTAATTTTAGTAAGTTAAGTTTTCAATAATAGGGTATGACCACACTCTAGAAATCAAAAGGTGATAAACAGTCCAATAAAAAGTTTGGCATGCAAGATGACTCACTGAAACTGTCATATTTGGCTTTTGCGTGTTAAGAAACACCACCGAATGTTATATTATTTTGAATAGTATTTGTGTTAAGATATTCCAAGACATGGGTATGGGTTACAACTCACATAAGGAGTAAAACTACTTAAATTGTCACAATCCCTCAGTAACCTGTATTAAATTTCTCTTTTATTGTGTAGTGGGGCTACATAATAGTAGTTATTTTTTCGTGTTTGTGCTGAGTCGCGTTTTGCTCACATCATCCCATTTACTATCGTGTGTGTAAGTAAATGTTGTCCCCGGAAAACCAACGGAGAAGGACGATGTGGGGAGACTGCGACCCCAAGACTGGAATTTCCTGTTTCCACAACCATTGCATCCGGGATGATCATTTTCCAAATCATCACTTATATTAATTGCACAATTTCACTGCCTTTTCATTATCCGGAACATCATCACAACAGCCAGTGTGGAGAAACCCCGGGGATTTCAATCAGCCATTGCTGAGGACTTACACAGTGAGATCGTTTTATATTTTCAGGAAGGAGCAAAATATCGTTTTAGCCAGTATTCAGTTATTGCAGGCCTTTAATAACTTTGGAATCATATATCACATACATTGTGTTTCATGTTCTGTGTGTATTCATTTATTGTTTAGGGGCGAGGGAGTGCTTTGTATTTTTTTTTATTACTATATATTTGTGTGCTTGGGGTAAATAGGATATATATATATAGAGAGAGAGAGAAATTTTCACTGGTGTCTTTGGGATAGTGAGGAATTGTGTACATATATATAATATTGAGTATTTGTCTGTCCTTGTATATATATTTATTTCACTCTCAATATATCTGCACTTGATTTTACATCACTGTTTTCCATTGCCTGTTATTTCGTCGCTTTGGGAAAAAGGACTGTTTGTAAGGATTACGGCTTGTTATTATCTGGAGATTTCTCAGGTTAGCCAAGTCAATAGTCTTGGTTGTGTAGTTGCCAGTCTGGGTAAAGGGGCCTGCCGTTACATAAGTGGTGCAACAAAGTTACATTAAACAGGATTGAGTTTTCATAGCAGTGAATGTCTTGCATTTTTACAGAACTCATTATTTACCTATGTCTGCTTTATAATGTTGACCTCTCTTTTTCAAATACTTCAATTAACTTTCATAAGAACAGTATATTATTTTAATATTTGTCAGAGACTAGTTGGTGTAATATTATACAAATATGTTAGCCCATTAGGCTAACTCTGACTTCATTTCCCCACAAAATCAGAGAATTGAAAAATAAAAAAGGGCAGCAAGGACCCAAGCCTGGAAAAGAAGGCTGGCTATGCCTGTTGGCTGGGTGTCTTCTCAGCAACAAGCCCCCTTGCAGGGCAAGAAGAGATGTTGATTTTAAAGGGACACACCAGGGATCATGTTTTAGTTTTCTGCACAATTTTAACCTAATTTTATGGATATTTATTTACAGTGGAACCTCGGTTTACGAGTAACTTGGTTTACGAGTGTTTTGCAAGACGAGAAAAAATTTTTAATAAATTTTGACTTGATAAACGAGCGATGTCTTGCAATACGAGTAGTATGGATACACTTTGTCTGCTGAGCATCATGTGATCACAACTGAGCTGATGGTGGTTCTCTCTCTCTCCTTATCTCGCTCGCTTGCTAGCCCAGCACGTCTCTCTCTCTCTCTCCTTATCTCGCTCGCTCGCCCAGCGCGTCTCTCTCTCTCTCCTTATCTCGCTCGCTCGCTAGCCCAGCGCGTCTCTTTCTCTCTCTCATCTCGCTCGCTCGCTTGCCCAGCGCGTCTCTCTCTCTCTCTCTCCTTATCTCGCTCGCTCACTAGCCCAGCGCGTCTCTCTCTCTCTCTCTCATCTCGCTCGCTCGCCCAGCGCATCTCTCTCTCTCCTTATCTCGCTCGCCCAGCGCGTCCCTCTTTCTCTCTCTGGCAATCATCTCCTATTCTCCATCTGAGTCTGTGTGCCTCACTCATATAGTCCACATCCGTACGAGCGTATACTGTTTACTACAGCATTGTGACTGTGAGTGTGTGCGCTGTGAAGTGCGAGTCCCCATCTTGCTCCCCAAATCACGAAGCTGAGTCTCAGTACTTTAACACCAGCTTTATTCAGCTTGAAACAGCAACAGCGCTGTTATTTATTGTAGCGGGATCTTTATAATGTTCCTTGTACGACCCATTGACAGGCGCTTATAGCATGTCTGTGATCTTTTTGGATGCGCTTATACGGCGAACTGCTACAGCGCTGGGAGACTGCGATTGCTTTGGGACGCTCTTCCGCGTGTCGTCCCGTTGGGTGGAATCCCATATGAGTTTAGAAACTCACACCAGCCATGATTCTTTTTAAAGGTAAAGTGCAGGTTAATTTGTATTATGTATTTTACTTTATATTTTGTATTAATCATTTTTATATGAATAGTTTTGGGTTGTGGAACGAATCATCTGAGTTTCCATTATTTCTTATGGGGAAATTCGCTTTGATATACGAGTGCTTTGGATTGCGAGCACGTTTCCGGAACGAGTTATGCTTGCAAACCGAGGTTCCACTGTAATTGATTTTAACCTCCACTTCATCACTTTAATTTTTTTGGACTAGGGGGCTTTGCTCGCCAACCCCCTGGCCTCTGCCACTCGCATATGTGGATTTCATCAAACCACAAATCTTTTAATTCTCGCAGCTAGGACTCATCATTGGGAAGAAACACTACTTTTGTCTGATGGGAACACGAATTAGACGATCTACAAGTCTCCGACTTAAAGTTTAAAAAAATAACTACATACTTCTGTCATATCACCTATGTCCATATATTCAATCTCTTTTCTTTGTTCCGTTATTTCACCAAGTAATAATTTCCATTTGTTAGTGCTAATGCTATCTTTACTATCAGTTTTTTGAGACTTTCGTATTTTAGTACTTTCATAATCTCTAACCTGCTCTGCATGTGTATCGCACCAACGTTTTTGAACCTCTTTGTTCTACTTTGTCTTCTACTCTTTGTCTTTTGCCCTGCTTGGAGCTGAGAGCGCAGGAACTGTGTCTGACAATAGCATTCACACAAATGAGAAGTGATTGGACTGTGGGTGTGGTTGTAAATGTTTGAGAGGAGTGCAAGACTTGTCAAAATCTCTTAGCAAAACTTCTCGTCTCACAGGACCTGAAATTATCTCTCGTGGGAGTTGAAATTATCTCAGAGAAAGCACTGCACTATGGAACACTGTTTTGTTCTTGGATTGATTTTTAAAAAAGCATTGATTCACTTTTGCACCTACCCCTTGTATGAATGTATGTGTCTTCATTTACCAAACTCATCTCGGTTATGACTATCGACAATGACGATCCGGGTTCGTGAGGCTCCCTGCCGGAACAGGTAGTGTGGAGCTGACCCAGACCATCACATGGTCAAAAAAGTTGTTTAAAATGGCCTGTAATACAAGGAAGAAATTTTAGGCTGCTCCCTTCTCTTTTTTAAGTTCAGGTACTATCTCATTCTCATTGGAATTTTGAAGGGCACATCAAATTTTTCAATTGGAAATTAGGTTTACTAATAGACTTACAAAAGAATGTAAAGACAGTTTTAGGTGTTTGGGCAAAAAAAAACATTTTCAGTAACACATGTGCTATGCCTCTTGTTTTAGTGGTTTTTCTTGATAGGCCAATCCTTTTGCCACGGACAGATTTCTAATTTCTCTTCAGAAGCCTAGAAATTGAACCACGGGTGGGCTAGGAACCCAGTAATTTATGTTGGATGTGGTTAAGTGCTAAACTGATAAATGATGGCTTTAAAGTTAGTTATATATATGTATATATACAGGTAAAATTCTGTTACAACGAATATCTTTACAACGAAATTTTCATTACAATGAAGTATTTTTATGGTCCCGACAATTTCCCCATATGACGCAGTCTATAGAAATCTTGTTACTATGAAGTACATTCAGCAGATACTTTCATTACAACGAAGTGCCCAAAAGACCTTGAAATACCTGAATGAATCATCTACAGAGCAGTTAGTTCTGTGGCCACAGCTCAGTTGTGCACAATGATCCCCAAAAAGAAACATTGTAATTTTTTTTTCTTTCTTCGAACTTTCCTCGTACTGTTTTTTGCCGTGTTTGTTTTCGGTGGTTTTCAGTGATACCTTTTGCTTATTGCTCATTAACACTTGAAAAACATTAATTGGAATTTAACTCATTTTCACCCTCCTATAGAAACGTCAGACACGAAAAAACAATAACAGTTCATATTAGAAAAAAAAAACTTAATTTTTGCAGCTCTCGATTTGGGCAAAAAGAAAAAAGACGTCAGTGAATCCAGAATTTCACCATCGGCCCTGTCAACTTTCTTGAAAGACCAAGCAAAAAAAGAAGAAAAATTTTGGGTTGCAAACGTATGTGAACTGCTGCATTTGAAGACGTTGAAAAAGCAGTTTTTATGTGGTTCAGTGATGCTCGTTCAAGAAACATTCCTATTAATGTGGCACTCATTCAAGAAAATGTGAGGTCTGTAAACTCTCTTGGGACCTCCCCCAACTAGACAGCATGCTGAAGATCGTCCCAAAAAACACTACAGCAGATTAAACTTCAATTTTTTTGGCCGGGAATTAATGAGGAGTTTTGCCGTTTTTGTGTCTCTTGTCCAGACTGTCAATTACAGCAAATTCCTAGAAGGGACCAAGCTCCTCTCGTTCCCCTTCCCCTGATTGATGTTCCCTTTGAGAAAACATTGTAGGACCCTTACAGCCCTTAGCCCAAGTACATAGATATATATTAGTCCTCGTTGATTATGCCACTCGATATCCCAAGGCTGTTCCCTGCGCTCAGCCACCGCGAAAGCAATCGCACGGGAACCTTTAGGGGTCATTGCATGTTTCGGCATCCCTAAAGAGGTCTTTATGGATCAAGGGATGCCAATCACCTCGGAGACGTTCAAGGAAGCTGCCAAGTTACTTAAAATAAAGCACCTAAAGACCGCGTTGTATCATCCTCAAACCGACGGTCTGGTGGAGAGATTTAATCAGACTCTCAAGCAAATGTTTTGCAAGGTTGTCAGCGAGGACGGAAGGAACTGGGATCAGCTCCTCCCCCTCGTACTCTTTGCCTATCGGGAAGTCCCACAAGCCTCTACAGGGTTTTCACCTTTTGAATTATTATATGGACGACAACCTCAGGGTACCCCAGGTACTACTGACAGTTTGTACCCCGGTTTTCAGAGAGAGCGGCACCCTTGACTGACTTAACAAAGAAGAGGGCTCCTAACAATGTGGTATGGGATGATACGACGAAGGCTGCATTTAGTGACTTAAAACTGGCCCTTGCGTCTACACCAATTTTGAAAGCTCCTGATTTGAAATCAAGCTGAAGGTTTTGCAATGACTTCCGTCGGCTTAATCAAGTATCCCAATTTGATGCTTATCCGATGCCCTGAGTGGACGACCTCCTCGAAAGGCTTGGCCAAGCTAAGTTTTTGACCACACTTGACATGACTAAGGGGTACTGGCAAATTCATTTAATAGACTTTGCGAAGGTTAAGACCGTGTTTAGTACTCCTAGTGGACACTGGCAATATTGTGTCCTTCCATTCAGGTTACACGGGGCACCTGCAACATTTCAGCATCTGGTGGCTAGTGTGCTCCACCCCCATAATGCGTATAGTGCTGCCTATCTGGATGACAAATTAATCCAAAGAAATGTTTCTTTGGATTGAAAGAAGCTAAATATTTGGGACACTTGTTGGGTCAGGGTACCACAGTCTTTCTCATACTAGCCAGGTACTACTGACAGTTTGTACCCCGGTTTTCAGAGAGAGCGGCACCCTTGACTGACTTAACAAATAAGAGGGCCCCTAACAATGTGGTATGGGATGATACGACGAAGACTGCATTTAGTGACTTAAAACTGGCCCTTATGTCTACACCAATTTTGAAAGCTCCTGATTTCTCTCTTCCTTTCATTCTCCATACCGACGTTTCAGACACAGGTCTCGGTGCCATGTTATTTCAAAACATTGATGGTTTTGAAGACCCCGTCATGTACCTCAGCCGGAAACTGTTGGATCGGGAGACCAGGTATGTGGCAGTGGAACGGGGGGGCATTTGCGATTAAATGGGCAATTACCCAGTTGAGGTACCATAGATCCCGGAATATAAGCCGACTCAGTATATAAGCCGACCCTCTTTTCTACCTACTAAATTACATGTATTTGCCGATGACCGGTATTTAAGCCGACCCCCTTCTCCAAGCAAAGTTTTCTAAATTTCCTTAAAAGTGTCTCTTCAGGTATATTTATCATGTTTATCGGCGAGAATTTGAGACTGCCGGCATTTTTGATGGAAGTGATTGCAGAGAAGTTTGGTAAAATGAAACCTTTGTGTTGAAACTATATACGCAAATACGGTACATCGGTGGGTGGATTTCCGGAGACTCGTTATAAATTTGATTAACTTAAATACGCAATACAGTGGACCCTTGACTTACGAACTTAATTCGTTCACGAGGGCTGGTTGTAACTCAAGTTGGTTGTAAGTCAAGACTATTTTTCCCATAAGAAATAATGGAAATACCCATAGTGCGTTCCGAACCTCCCACTGCAACACTTACTTAACCTTTTAATAATAAAAAAGGATTGTATAATGTGCATAATTTACCAAAACACCAATAATTTTTCTAATGTACTAACCAAAAAGTTATAAAAAGTGCCTAGCCTACCAGAAGTAGGCTAGATTAAGCTAGGAGCATGGCGGCGCGCATGGTCGCAGCGGCTCAGGGTTCTCCTTTTCAGTGCACTTTTTTGTTGTTTTTGTACTTTTTTTTTTTGCTTGTTTGTGCATGATTGGTTCGGCGAACATCCGCTACACCCGTCAGAACCTTATAGACATCGGTGTCCAGAGCCAGACATCTGTTTCGAGTGTTTTTCATCACACGCACAACATCCCAGACAACATAGCGAGACCAGCGGGCTCTCCGTGGATTGTTGTCGGGTCTAGGAGACGACGCAGATGGAGGAGAGAAAGGAAGCAGAAGCGGGGCCACAGATCCGGCGTTATGCTAAGGCTAAAGAAACAACCATATAAGCCCTATACAGAACTTTTTTTTTGCAACTTCTTTGCATCTTTTCGCACCATTTGTTTATTTGTTTATTTACTTGTTGTGTTCTTGTTGTTGTCTGCACTGAGGGAGCTGCTTTTAATCTCATTGTACATGTGTATAGTGACAATAAAAGGCATTCTATTCTATTCTATTCTAGAAACAACAATTTCATACTGTACACACCATTTAATTTGACATCTTTGGGCTGCAGGAAGGGAGGAAGAGGAGAATGAAACGGAAGGTGGTTATTGTTTAGAAGGAGTCTCCTTATGCAAATCTTTTCTTTGTAAAATTGTCGAGATGGTGGATTTTGACATGCTGTACATATTAGCGAGATCGGTCACACGAACAGCACTCTCATATTTCCACACAATTTCCATCTTCGTTTCGATTGTGATCGCTTTCGTTACCTTCTCTTCCTTCCTTAGCAATTATGTGTCTTGCTTGCATGGTCTTAGTGAATTATATATATAGGTAAATCACTGCAATGACCAAAATTACATCCACAAACACATGTATCTGGTCTCCGACTGACGCTTACTAACGCTCTCGGTTGTTTGTTTACAATCGTGCAAGCGGATACACATGACTGTTTTCGGGTCGTAACGCAAGATGTTGGTCGTAAATCAAAACAAAAATTTTGGTCGTAAATCAAGTTGTTCGCATGTCAGGCCGGTCGTATATCAAGGGTCGACTGTAAATGTTTATGTATACCAGTATTATATTTTTAAAAACATTATTGGTGAATAAAAATATACCTGGTAATACTCGTACATAAAATTTTTTGTTAAAAAAAAGATGACTACACCTATGAAAAAACGTATGAAATATGACAGCACATTTAAGTTGAAAGTTGTAAAGTTCGCTAATGAATCAAATAACAGTGCAGCAGCTCGTCACTTTAGCATCAACGAGAAACAAGTATGAGAATGGAAGAAGGCTGAAACATCTTTAAAAGCCATGCCGAGAACTAAATGCGCCAACCGTGGTCGATCCTGTAAATGGCCGAAACTGGAAGAAGAACTGGTCACTTGGGTTAACGAACATCGTGCATCTGGTTACATCGTCACTCGTGACCTGATAAGTCTGCATGCTTTAAAATGGGCTGAGAAAAATAAAGGTGATGCTGTAGACTTCAAGGCGTCGAGATCCTGGTGCACTCATTTCATGAATCGCCAAAGTCTAGTCCTACGAACAAAAACGAAGATGGCTCAACGGCTTCCTTGAGATTTAGATGATAAAATTACTGCCTTCCAAAGCTTCGTGATTAAGCACCGAAAGAAAATGAATACCCGCTCACAACGATCGCAAATATGGACGAAATGTTTTTTGAATGTTTTTTGATGTTGTTAGTAACAAGTCAGTTAACCAGAAAGGAGAGAAGACTGTTTTCGTCAAGACAACTGGTCATGAAAAACAGCATTTTACTGTTGTGTTATGTTGCCTTGCTGATGGGACAAAGTTACCACCAATGGTGATCTTCAAAAGAAAAACGTTGCCAAAGAAGGAGAAATTTCCCCACGGAGTGGTTGTTCATGTTCAAGAGAAAGGGTGGATGGATGAGGATGGCTGTAAAAAGTGGATTAAAGCGGTGTGGAGTCGTCATCCTGGTGGGATGTTACGTAAACGTGCTCTTCTTGTGTGGGATATGTTTAAGTCACATTTAGCTGACGATGTTAAGTCAGAGTTAAATAAAGTTAACACAGACATAGCAGTTATTCCTGGTGGATTAACTTCCGTACTTCAGCCTTTGGATGTGTGTCTGAACAAGCCGTTCAAGGACTTAATGCGCAAAAAGTGGAACACTTGGATGCTGTCTGGGTTGCAGACATTTACCGCTGCTGGTAACATGCGTGTTGCACCTTTGGCAACTGTGTGAGAGTGGATTGTTGAGGCGTGGGCTGAGATCAAACTGGAGATTGTGATAAAATCATTCAAAAAGTGTTCCATCAGTAATGCCATGGACGGTACTGAAGATGATATGTTATGGAAGGATGATGATGATGTGCTTCTTGCCCAACTTATCGATGATACCGAGGAGTACAACATGAATGATGATATGATTTGTCCAGAGGACTGGAATGTGTTATTCGGTGGGGAGAATAGCGATGATGAGGAATTCAATGGATTTTAGTGCGTAGTAAGTATTAAATTCATATATATTAGTGTTGTCATGCATGCGCGAGTAGGAGACCGCGGACTGATCCGAAACCACTTCGAAGGACGTTTGCCGGTAGGGAATGGCGGGGTACTAACCTTTCTGCTCTTTCTTCCAGGAAAAAAGATGCTCCGCCATCGTAACCTGACCGCACTACGTCCACTTCCGCCCTTCCTCCGCCATCTTCCCTGACGTCAGCAATCCCGTCATCCCTCACGCCTCCTTCCCAGCATTCCTCCACTTCCGGCTCCTCCTCTATAAAATGGCCGCC
>JANRMT010062825.1:31237485-31252905 GCA_026402145.1 Polypterus bichir lapradei | reverse complement strand
GGGCCAAAACCCCAACCCTTTATGCTGTGTTTGCCCTTTTATTTTACAGTGTATACGAGTGTTTCAGTGTTTACATAGTGATTGAACCATGACAATTAGTCAGCGATTGTGTATACACCCGCGGTAATTGTGTCTCAAAGACAATATAATTGTTATTCAACTGATAATTAGTAAACTAATTGATATGAATTATTAATCATGTATTGTTATGAAGTTATTTGTGAACATTATTAAATTGCTCTGTGCTATTGGATAATAATTTACCCGGGATCATTGTAAGTAAAATTATAATTATATATTAAATATAAAATATTCTTTTTTTTTGTTTCATAATGGATCGAACCTTACTATGCCAAACAGTAACTAATTATTCATCAAATCTTACTAATCCTAATCTTTAAATTCAATTACGATACTCATTCATCTTAATTACTGTACGGCAGCGGTAAGAGGATTGGCGATTTCTTCATTGAAGGATTTTTTATAGTGACATTTACAGTCAGTATTTTATTTTAAACTTCCCGATAATTTATTATAAATTTTATTAATAAAATCAACAACTAAAACACTTTTTTGACTAAATTCTTTATTTAATTTAAAGCACCGACATGCAAAGTTACTTCTTCATCTGAAAGATGGCACTGTGGTTTCATCATTAATTACTTCCGTATTCATCGGCAAAACTGGCATTGCGCTGTACATCTTGAATCTGAAACGATATTCGTTGTATAAGCCGACCCCCAAACTCCAAGCCAAAAATCTAGGACGAAATTTCAGCTTATATTCTGGAATCTACAGTACTACCTCTTGGGTCGGAAATTCACTCTTGTGATGGATCATGCACTCCTACAGTGGATGGCTCTACACAAAGAGTCAAATCCTCGGGTCACCAGGTGGTTTCTTGACCTTCAACCGTATAAGTATTTGCTTATTCATCGTAAGGGCTCTCTTCATTCCAACGCCGATGCCCTTTCTCATTCTCACAACCTCTTGGTGCAGGTCGCCCGACCCAATGGGTCCGGGCTAAGGGGGGGCCTTGTTACACACATGTGGGTAGGAGACAGCTAAAGGGCCTGAGTAAATGTAATACTACACCAGACCAGGGGGTGGCAGAGTGTGCTGACTGTCTCAGTTTCTTGCAGACCATTCCCGGGAAATCTCGCCAGATCCGGCACCTCTGATAAAGTCACTTCCGGTTCTGACACATCTGATGATGTCACTTCCGGTTCCGGCATTGATGACATAATTTCCTTCCGCAGCCCTTAAAACCGCCATCTTACCTCCAAGTATTCAGTTCTGTTTTGGACTCAGTCTTGTGAATATCTCTGTTCAATAATTTCAAACTTTTGCAGCTGGAATATAATATACGGGTGGCTGCCCCAAAATTTTATAATGTCTGGAGATTCATTCTTCTCATAATAGATAGATATATAGATAGATAAACAGATAGATAGAACTTTATTTGTCCCATTGGGAAAATTTGGATTTTTACAGAAGCTCTTTAAATAAATAAATAAATAAATAAATAAATAGGCAGATAAGCAAGTATATCAATAAATACATATACATATACACTTTGGTCTGATCGCACACAAAAATGACTATAAAGCAAGAAAATTACAATGAAAGAAAACTTCTGACTTGGCTGTCACAGTCACAGTGAGGCATTATACAGATTAACTGCTGTTAGTATACAGTAAAGGAGCCACTGTAGTATTTTTTGACACACTGAATAATTTGTTGGCTGAAAGTACTTAGTATTAGTATGTCAGAGAGAGGATGTGCGGCATTGTTCATAATTGTACTCAGTTTTGTTTTTATTCTCCACCTTCACTTCAACCTCCAGGGGGTGCAGAGTGTGTCCTATACCTAAGATTACTTTTAATTAACCTGTTAATTCTGCAGGCTTCTCTTAAAGTGATGCTACCACCCCAGCATACCACAGCATTGAAAATCGCACTGGCCATCACGTAGTTATAGAAGATATGAAGGATATCACTTCCTTCATTAAAGACACACAGTTTTCTAAGGAAAAAGAGCTTGCTCTGCCCTTTCTTATATAGTTCCTCTGTGTTGCGAGACCAGTTCAACCTTTCATTAATGTGGACCCCCAAGTACTAGTAGGAATGGACCACCTCTATATCCATTCTCTGAATAGTGACTGGACATAGAGGCTGTTTGGTGTGGTGAAAGTCAATAACCAGTTTCTTTTTTGATGTTAAGATGCAAACAATTCCCTTCACACCAAGAAACTCCTCCACCTGACTCCTATACTCTGTCTCATGGGGTGTATTGATAAAAGAGATAAGTGGAGAATCATCTGAGAATTTCTGCAAGTGACATGACCTGGTGTTATATTTATAGTCAGAGGTGTACAGAGTGAAGAGAAAAGGAGACAGGTCTGTTCCTTGCGGAGTTCCAGTGCTGTTCACATCCGTATCAGAAACATAGTCCTTGAGTCTCATAAACTGCAGTCTGCCTGCCAGATAGTCCATTATCCAGGACACCATACAACAAAAGCATTTATTTATATAGCACATTTTCATACAAATGATGTAGCTCAAAGTGCTTTACAGGATAAAGAAAGAATAAATATAAAAATAAAATTAGGCAACACTAATTAACATAGAATAAAATTTAGGTCTGGAAGGACACAAAAAACAAAAAAAAACTCCAGACGGCTGGAGAAAAAAATAAAACAAAATCTGCATGGGTTCCAAGACCACGAGACCACCCAGCCCCTACTAGGCATTCTACCTAACATTAATGATCTCAATCAGTCCTCATGGTTTTCTGGCTTCACTTGGAAGAATTAGATGATGATGGTTATGTGGACATCTGGCCTTCAACCCATTAATGTAGAGACTGCATAGTGCTCTGATCGGATGTTGGTGGTCTAGATCGGCACCACAGAAAACCAGAAAAAGAACAGCAGAGAAAGCAGGGGTTAGTACAGATTTTGGAGGCATGAAAAAAATGATAATTAAATGCATATACCAAATATCAGGGTTAAACTAAAATGAAGCTATGTGTGACCCATCATTTGCGCAATAGACATATGCGCACTGACAAAATAGCGCTGATTAAAACGCGGCGTCAGAATCGCGCCTCCAAAATCACCCCGACAAAATCGCAAAAGTTTCATTAAATATGAATTACTAGTTTAAAGCCTATATAATAATGTTTATTTTAGAAGTCAATATTATGAGACGCGGCATGCCATCAGCACGGCACGCAGATAGTCCTTAAGATCACGCCCTGCATATGTAGGAAGAATTGCAGCAAGGGCGTCCCACTCTCTTGGTCTCTCTCACAATTTTGTCGTGGCGATTTTGTCGGCGCGCATTTGTCAAAAACCAGTTACCGGGTTTGTCGGCACTCATTTGTCGGTCGTGGTTTTGTCAGGGCGCATATGTCTATCACGCTTTTGTCGGTGAACCGAAGCTATGTGAAAGCCATGTTAAGATAATGGGTTTTTAGCAGTTTTTTAAAGTGCTCCACCATATTAGCCTGGTGAATTTCTATTGGTAAGCTATTCCAGATTTTAGGTGCATAACAGCAGAAGGCCACCTCATCACTTCTTTTAAGTTTAGCTCTTGGAATTATAAGCAGACAATCAATTTGGAGTGTAACGTGACAGGCATTCCGAGATATAGGATGGAGTGAGATTATTTAAGGCTTTGTAAACCATAAGCAGTATTTTAAAGTCAATTCTATTCCTTAGGCTCATTCACATGCATATTTGTGAGCTTACCCCTTAACAGGGATGGTATTGAAGGCACTAGAGAAATCAAAAAACATAATCTGACTCCATCTGGTCCCACAGCTTTTCTTGTGTGTAGATTCATCAGTTGTCCCCTTACTTTGGTCTTCAGCAATGGACAGTCCACACATTGGTCAAAGACGGACTTGTCACTGGCCATCTATTAGAAAATTGGTTCGGGGTGTTAGCACTGTCCACATCGCTTTCTAGCACCTGAGGCCTGGATTACTTGAGTCCAGTCATTATAACCTATCCATTCCAGACATCCTTCATGTTATTCTGAATGACTTTGTTTTCTATTTTAACTTTGTAAGCTTCCTTTCCTTCACTCAGCTTTTTCTTTAGCACACAGTGTATGCCCCTCAGAGCCTCTTTTTCACCAATTTGAATGCACTCTTTTTCTCATTCAGGAGACCTTTTATCTCCTTAGTAACCCACAGCTTGTTTGTAAAGCAACGCACAGTCTTTGTGGGTACCACTGTGTCGACACAGAATTTAATATAGTCTGTGATGCCGTGACAGAGTCCCTCAATATTGTCCACATGTGACTCACACACCATTTCCCTGTCTGTCATTTGGAAGCAGTCATTCTGAGCCATTTCAGACTCCGGGCTCCACCTCCACACTGTTCTGGTTGTAACAGGTTGCCATTTAATAACAGGATTGTAGCTGGGCATGAGATGAATCAGGTTGTAGTCAGATTTGCCAAATTGAGCCAGTAGATTACACTTAAAGGCATCTTTAACATTTGAAATACAGCAGGTCCTTTTTACAACATCCCTTATTTACATAGGTGACCAGCACCCTTCTGTTTTTTTCCACATCACCCAAGGTCACTATCTGCTCAAATAAGATGAAATCCGTCCAGCATTAAAACAGTGTTAGGTATATCAGGTTTAAGCCAACTCTCTGTTAAACACAAAATGCCACTGTCCATAACCTGCTATAAGTGCAGACTATTTATCCATCTTATTTGACAGCGATCAAACATTTCCCATTACAATGGATGGTAGACCACTTCTAAAATCTTTTTACCTTGATTTTACTCTTGTGCCAGCATGTCACCCTCTCTATCTGTGGACAAACAGGTCCTGTGGTAAAGTGTAACTTAGCTTCTTAGGCCCTCACAATCGCTGTACAAATAGCTGATTATGGGAGTAATTAAAACATCACACTTTTATTTTCTCAGTGTCACAGACATAAGGCAGCCTTCTGGTCCTCTTTGCAATTCCATCCAAGGCAGCCTGTTGGAAGTGCAGTCATGACAATTAAGCTCCAGAGTCTGCATTCATTGTAGTTCATTGGTAAATTTAAAATCCATTTATCCAATTTCTAGTATCTAATATCAGTGACAAGCCAGATCAATTCTAATTTTAAATAAGACTAATAAGTAGTAAATCTTCTTCTTCTTCTTAGGGGTCGCCATAGTGGATCATCATTTTCCATATCTTCCTGTCCTCTGCATCTTCAAGGTTAGAAAAAAGGAAAACAGTGACAAGGTACCAGGGGAAGGGAGACTATACTGCAATTAATAAGACTCAAGACTAACAAGAGGTCAAACATGACAATTCTTCCCATTTGATGATAGAACAGACGACTACGTCCACGCTAATATGTTTTAATTCAAAAACGCAGACATTAGTCTCTGTTTTTAACTTTTGCCCACTCTGCCTCAGCGTTTTTTAAACCCTGAAAACTAAGACTTTTGAAAATGCTCCCCAGAGTTGCATATTTCTGAAAATGCTGGCTAAGCACTGTGGTGTGGATGGGTGAAATGCACAGTTTTGAAAAACAGGACTCTCAATCACACTCTGATTGGTTCAAGTTTATTACGTTGCCCTTCCACTACATGTCATTCCCTGATTGGTCCTCCTTTACAAAAGACAACCACATTTCTACTTGTGTTACTCTAACAATATCACTTCATTGTCAGTCCAAATAAAACAATCTGCTTTTTGTATTTGCCATTGCTATTCTCTGCATATAAACACAAGCTTCAAACGAATATATAGTGTGAAGGACACTTCTGTTTGCATCAATGTGCACATGTCCACAGTAGGTAAATGGTTATGTCATAGGTGTTTTTGGTCATTTTAGTGTGGGCGGAGAGACCCTCGTAAACAATGTGAAAACATAAGTGTGGATCATTTTTGTTTAAAAATGCAGTTAATATTGCACTTAACATTTCACTTATGTGCTTTGCATTGTACATTGTCTGTTCTTTTTACATGCTGTTTGTCTCTGCCTGGGCTCCCACACATCTAAATACAGTTAGGGGAGCTTTTTGCAGTACAGGACTGTGAACCACAAGATTGACAGAATCGTGTTTTGTGGGTGGGATCTGGAAAGGATTGTCTGAATCTGTTCCGTTAGCCAATGAGAGATCTAACTGCCAAATTTAAACAGGGAGAAGGAAGTAATCTAGAGAAAGGGCTGATCTGCTTAGCAAGTACAATTAACACTAAAATTACCAGAGCCTACAAAAAAACTCGTAGATCCGGCCCACCTTAAATCCGTTTGCACCTCTCTGCCAGTGTCTTTTGTCCTGTAAACGTGTCGATAAGCAGCAAGCAGCACACAGCCTGCTATACCACCCCCCACCCACAGCCGCAGTTCAATTTGCAAAAAAGTTTCTCAGTGCTCAGAGTTTATCTTCAAGTGAAGTGCTGAAGCTTAATTGGGTAAAAAAGTACATCGTCATTTAGAATACATAGATTTCATGTGTGTTCAGTGTCATCAACAATCTCTGTAAAAACGTTAACACAGAAACGTTTTTCATGTATTACTAATAATTGACAAAATGTAGACATGAAATATGCAATGTGTGAAACCTGAAATACAAAAATGAAAAAAACACAAGTATAACAAAACAAGTGCACTTTTATTCAAGAATTTAACCGAACAAAAGAGAAAGCAGGTTATGGTAGGCGGTTTATACGACAGCTTGCGTGGTGCAATGTTAAAAACTGCTGCCTTTCAAGCAAGAAGTCATGGTTTCGATATCAGCTGCTTCCCAAATTTACCATTTTGAGTAATGAGCTACTCTTATTGTTTACATCATACAATAAAAACATACATTTGATTTGCATCTGTAAATTTACAGTACTTGTTGATTTTTTTTTTCCGTTTTATTCTCTTACTCACGTTCAAGCTTGCACATCACCCCCACCCCCCCCCCCCCCCCCACCCACCATGTGATGCCGTTTTCAGATAAAGACGTGGTAGGTACAAACTTGTGTTGTTATACCCCCTCTTTATTTGAAAACCGTGTCAGATCTTGTGCACGAACGAGACTGGGAAAACTGTGGACATGGGTGTGAGTGTTGTGCGTGACTGAGAATGACTGTGGATGTGAATTGTTTTTATTCAGTTTTATTCTTGAGTGTTCCTGCTCACACTGAATTAGTATGCGTCTTCTAATCCATGATGCCAAAGCCGCTCTGACAAAAAAAGAGAGACTTAGATATATATGACATTTGGAGTAATTCATTTTATGACCTGTATTGTGCATTTGGGAAAGCATTGTTGCACTAATGCATCATTATATTAATTTGCATACCTTTATGCGGTTGTAGTCATGACGTGACTACATTTGTTTTTTTGTTTTTTTTTCCGATCTTGGCCAGTGTCCACGTTGCTGTATTTCTGTATCTCTTTTCAACTCCAGGAGATGCAGAGGACAGAATAGTACAGACAGGTCAGTTCCACGCTATATACAATCATCACATTCAAATGTTAACAGTTCCCACACACACCCAAGGACTGTCCTTCCTACATTTACGACATGTGTATAAGGTGTGAAGCCTGAAGTCCAAATATCAAATAAACAATTTCACAAAAGGTACAAGTATAACAGTGCTTGTAAAATGAAAAATAATATTTTTAGTTCTAGTGCTCATTTTAATTTATGAAAATATCACTAACGAACACTACACCTTTACACTCTAGTGTCAGGATTTTTGGGGAGATAAAGTCTGTCTCGAGTGTTTTGCTTATGTTTATGCATATATACGTGGGGATATCTGTAAGGGGAATCCTTTACAGTCAAAAGTGGGATTGCGCATGTATATGGGTGTTTATGTGTGGGAAACTGATTGAGGGACAATTCATTGTGACTTTATTTAGTCAGTGCAATGGGTAAAGAAAAAGATATGTGAATGTTCAGGTAAAATATATCTATATCATTTTTTTAATGTCATAGTGAAATTATTTTTTCTTGTTTTCTGTCTTTACTTAACCACAAGTTTTTGTAGGAGAACTGCAGAACCACCAGGTCCACTGTTATAATAAGAATTTAATTCAAGCACAGATTGACAGTGTACCTTATCTCCTTTGAGTTTGAAGGATTTGTTACAAGACTAAGCATCATATTTAGCAAAGCCAAAAACTACACATTTACACAACCATATTCCTGACACTTATATGAATGTATCATTTATTACAAAGTTTTATGTTTTAATATCAATAAATACTAGATATGTGCAGAACCCCTCATATGGATGCTAGCATGTGGCATTCCACCCAAAAAGTACTTTAAAAAAAAAAAAAAAGAAATTAACAAGTATTTTTAATGTGAGCCCAAATGCATTTTTCTGGAAACTGTGAAGAAAATTTTCCCTAATCCACCTAAATAAAAATAACAAAAACATTAGTGCCACTTTTAATAATCCCATACCAAATGGCATAAAACAGAGACATATGTCTTGTTTTTGTCATTCTAACAGATGGAGCATCACAATGTGCCATTAGTTGGAATGACAAATGGACACTGCATTTTATTACTACATGCATTACAAAATGTATCCCAATAAATGTTGATTACACAGATTTCAACTTGTCTTACATGGACAGCACAGCTAGTATTGTAGTGAAAGGAAAGCACTAATTTAGCACTAATAACTGTATCCAACAATCACTGGGGATGGCTGGTTGCCCATCTCAAAGGAGGTATCGGAGCAGACATATTTACAGCCAATATGGCTTTTCCGAAGCCAACCTCTTTTAGTTGTCTTATATGAGATGCATGAGGGATGGTGGCCTTATTCTATCTCCAGGTCATAGGTTTACTAAGCAAGCAATGATACCCAATGAAAAATAAACTTTCATACTGTGAAAGAATTCCTTAATAATATAGAACACTTCATAAAACTTCAGGAATGTACTAACTAATCTTTTGTATTTTGGTCGTGACCTTCCCCACATGTAAAATAAACTGCTCAGATACGATGTGCATAGCCACAAAGTATCTTCTCACAAACTGCAAAAAATCAAAAATTCCATTCCAGCACCCAGTGGCTATGCCATATTTAAATTCAGTCTTTCCATTCAAGACACATCAATGTTGGTTTATTGGCAAGCACATTTGCTAAGTTGATTACCAACTCCAAATCAACCTATTATCAGTGAATTTCCTTTTTGATGAACTACTTGACCATTAAAGGGTTCTTTCTGCCCTGCATTCAGTGCTGCTGAGTTTCAGCTTCCAGTGACCCAGAATGATTTGAACAGATTTAAAAACAAAAGGGTGAATAAAGATAATTAAACACTGATGGTTTCTTTCTGGCACCAGCTGGAATTGAAATGTATCTGAATAGAATGCATAAAATAAGTTAAAATCAATTATTAATAGACAAAAATATTAATTCAAAGCTTCTTGAAGTTTGATTGGAATTGTTATTTTCATAGAGCATACTTTTCATTGACAGGCTCGGAGCATTATACACATTTAAAAATGCAATACAGTTTAAATTAAAGTCAAAATAGCTTTCAGTTATGACACAAAATACTGCAGTAAAACTCAAAAACACAACCAATAAACATATATATGCTGCATGTCAAACCTTCTGGAGGTCTCTCTCACTGTATATGTAAAGGATATCTGGGCATGTAGAGCTAGAAATAACTTTCTTTATGAAGTTGCTGTTAAATAAGCTGAGCTTTACACTCTGCCCTTAAAAAATAATAAAACTAGAACAATAGCTTGAGTACCAACATCCAGTATGAAAGCATAGTTATTTTTCTTACATAAGAGTTTCTAAAACACCTTAGTTTATGAATAAAAATAAACAGTATTATCTTGTTAATTGAATGTTATGACATGCCTGCATCAGGGGCACTTCAGAACAGCCCACACATGTCATAACATACAATTGCCATTAAGTGGGCTGCAGATTCAGAAAGGTTGAGTTCTGCATTGGAACATCTTCATGGCAAATGTTGATCAAAAAAGCTACAGGTAGCACAGATTAAATGTAATTTAAATAATTTGAGGAACACCATTTATAAATATGCAATCCTGTTGAACATTTTAAGAGCAACCTGATCAGTTTATGAAAATCATTCAATGAAGTTTATCTTCAGGCATGCACAATGCTGAAATGACCACAATCATGTTTTTTGATTACACAACATAAAAATATGATTATTTCATGTCTATTTTTTTGTTTCTTTTTGGTTAGCTAGTTGCATAGTTTTAATAAATTGGCAATGACAAAACTTGAACCTGATAACTCAGATGGACAGCAAGAAATTTTACAGTTCTTCTGAACTGCATGGATGCACAGTGTTAAAATAAATAAAACAGCTCTTTTTCTATCTTCCTCTGAAAATTATCCAAGATGAAAACATAACTAATCCATGTCTACTGCGCAGGACAATTGATAATTAAACATACTGAAAAGCTTATCTAGAAACATTAGCAGGCAAGATTGGATGGACGTCTTTATTGATAAAAATGATAATATAAAGCAGGGCCAGTGTTTGGGGTGAGGCACCAAAAGGATCCTTCAGCAGTTCGACAGGGACGGGTTTTTATACAAGAGTGACTTTTAACATTACAAAGTAATACAGTACTACAAAAAGTAAGAATTAATTATAAACCACAAAAGTTACATATATATCAGGTGCTTAATTTATATACTGCCTTTAAAAATGGTAAGAAATATTTTAATGTTAAAAGTTTCAAATATCTCAGAAGTGCAATTTACAACACTTTGTACTGTAAGCTATTGGCTAACAAAACATCACATGGACACTGTACCACATGCATTTTTTACAGTATAGTGTTGGCCATTTTAATGATCATTTTGTAAACTTTTGTTATTTTTTGGAATGTTATTACAGTGTCACTCATAGGTACAATGTCTGTTGAATGTCAATGCATGTTTAGTATAAAAAGGGCAAGCACCTTTTAGCTTGCATGATAGAGCTTTGAAACTTCTAAAAGTATTTCTAGAAGTATACATGATGAGTAAAACAGTAGTTATTCTTTTCACATTTCATTTCACAACTGCCAAATTCATTTAAAATATATTTCTTTATTTGTAAATTCTTATTGTTTTAAATGCCAATTTTGTGTATTTCATTGATTTTTAAAATAATTTTCTTTTTTCACATTTGTTCTAAAAATATTTATTATTTTCCCCATTGTTCTCAAGATGTGTTGTGATGTGGGAATTATCATTTCTCCATGTAATAGATTAAGTGTATTGACTCATAACTACCAAGGATATATATGGGTGGGGCCGTAAAAATGTGCCCTGCCTCTGGTGGCAATATTTAATGTGCCGGCCCTGATATAAAATTTTAGGTTTCAAAGTTATCTCACAGTGTGATATTGTTGTGTCAAACCCTACCTTTTTTGCATGCCTCTTTAGTAATTCTAACATTGTACCTGGACAGTAAGTTGAAACTTTAATTTCTAAAATGAAGCCTACCTGAACTATGACTTAGACTAAACACTAGAATCACTGAAGCCTATGAAAAAAGTTGTAATGCCGGGTCACCTTAAATTCCTTCGCACCTCCTCATCAGTGTCTTTGTTTTGCAAATGTGTTGATCAGCACAAGCAGCAAGCAGCCTGCTATTTTATCCCCCCACAGACTCAGCGCAAGTCAGTCGCAAAGTTCACCCAACTCAAGTCTGTTTATCTGGGTGTGAGGTGTCTGGAGTTGTATAGGATCTATACTAATAAAAGGCAAAGCCCTCACTGACTGACTGACTCACTCACTGACTCACTCACTCACTGACTCATCACTAATTCTCCAAGTTCCCGTGTAGGTAGAAGGCTGAAATTTGGCAGGCTTATTCCTTACAGCTTACTTACAAAAGTTGGGCAGGTTTCATTTCGAAATTCTACGCGTAATGGTCATAACTGGAAGCTATTTTTCTGCATATATTGTAATGGAGTTGAGCTCGAAAGCCGTGGGGACGGAGTTTCGTGTGACATCATCACGCCTCCCACGTAATCACGTGAACTGACTGTCAATGCAGTGTGTAGAAAACCAGGAAGACCTCCAAAGAGCGCTGAAGAAAACATGCATTATATAATTGAGAAGGCAGCGAAACAATAAGAAGCGAGCGAGTGACATATACTACCATATTCATGAGTGCTGCTACTTCGGAAAGAAAGCAAGGTGTAAACCTAAAGTTTAAATTAAGTTCATAGACAGGCTGCCGCTGGCGTTTCTCATGCCCAGGGGTAATGCGGGATACAAGTTTAATGAGAGGACGCAGGATATAAACGAGAGTTTTGATCACTTTGTAACTAAGTTAAAATTGCAGGTGAAGGGGTGTGCTTATGCAAATTCCGAGAGACTGTGTTTGTGGGGGATTGACAGTTAAGGCGGGTGGGGGAGTCACGTCATCATCTCCCCTCCCATTTACCTCATTTCGCTCAGAGCTGAGCTCCGCGGCTAACGCCGTCTTCCGAAGCAACTTCCTCACACTGCCACCAAATACTCACAGAAAAATCCACAAGTTAATACACACGCTGTCTCTAGAGTTTCTCCACACTGAATCCTCCAGGCACTACTTACAAAAGGTTACATTGACAATCGTGTTATGTTATTTTTAAAATCTTTCCTTTTCTTAGCACAAACACAGCTGAGAAGCTTCGATGCATGTGCTCCATAACGCGTTAAAAAATAATGAATTTAATCACACTTTGCATTACAAGCAAAGGGGAACTTATGTCAAAGCATGATTTCCTGGTACACCGATTACATTGATCAGCGCATCCCGATTCATTTTACCCTCGCACCACCTTGGTTTGAGAAGAAGTATAAAAAAATATGAGGTTAACACAGAAAAACAGATCACCAATTCAAGCTTTATGAATAATCGATTCGCCATCAATAATTGTTTTGGTAAAGCCACACTCAGTGTAATCCTCCTTCCATTTTATAATTTTCCCGCCACTAGCCATGATTAAATGAACGGTAAAAAAGTAAGAGCGAAGCGAGGGTGACTTATTTAGGCAGGCATATATATGACAGCAACACTCATGACAATGTCAATCATGTTACGTTATTATTAAAATGTTTCCTTTTCTTTTTCATTACATCTTTAACACACTACTTCTCCGCTGCGAGGTGCGGGTATTTTGCTATATATATATATATATGAATGACCTCCAAAGAGCACTGAGAGTTTTGATATCGTGAACGTGTCTGCAAAAACTGGGGTCTCCTGCCCAGCAAAAGTCGAGCAGCCGGCGCGCGCGCATAGCTGTGCCGGCCTTTGAGACACTGACTGCGCTTCTGCCTTAAGTCAAAGTGAGCACTTTTAATTTTTTTCATCCTCCCCCTGAGCTATAGCCCAGACAAGTGCAAACACGGGACCCCTTTTCTACACCGCGGCAAAATAATATTAAGGCGCTTCGCACTTTATTTTGCACGTATACGATTATGAGGTCGTCAGCTCGGATTATGAAGACACGCACAGGAGTGGAGGACTGACAGTGCCATCACAGCCAATTAATAGCTGGGACGTCTCACCAGTCTACACAAGACCCACCGCGACTGTCCCCAAAAGGCGCTCATATTGTCAGCGAAAATATCTCTCTACACTATATAAAAGAAAAAGGCAACTTTCCTTTCTTTACACCTTTTTTCCTTTTATCCCAAACCAAAGACTTTCTCTCTTAACACTGCAGAGGACACAAAACTAATTTTCTTTAATTGCTGGTAATGCCGGTAAGGCACATTACCAGAGGCAGAAATTTGAACGTTCACATAGAAAATGTAATTTCTATACCACAGCCGTCGTGTAGCGCCTTTCAAAAGGGATCTACTACCGAGAGATGATCCATATACATTTTAGCTGCTGTTAGTACTACTTACCTGTTGTGTTACACAGTCTTTAAAATGTAGTTTACCCGCAACCACTCCAGTAGTGCTCAATGTACCTGTACTTCTTAAAACGTTAATGTTTTACTATTTAATAACTTAAGACTATATTTTATTATTTTTCCCTTGCACTCAGTGACCAAAGCTATACACACACATATAGACACATACATATATATACACATATATATACCTGTGTGTATGTTTGTATGTATGTGTATATATATATATTTTAAAAGGCGCTATATAGCACCCGACCCGGCACAGACTACGCAGAGGCACGTGTATAAAACACACAGGCTTTATTTTCTTTTCTTCAGCTGTGTGACACGTCTTCCCCGTGCCACACAGCCTAAACACAGTCCCAAAGCACACAAACCACAATTCTCCACCACTCCTCCCAGACAAGCTTCGTCTCCTTCTTCCTCCCAACTCAGGCTCACCGAGTGGTGGTGGCTGGGCCCTTTTATAGCCCACCCGGAAGCGTTCCAGATGATTAACCACCTGGTCCTAATTGGACTTCCGGGTGGGGCTGCAAGCTCGTCCAGCCGGGCTGTGGGAAGCAGGCAGCTCCCCCTAGCGGCCACGCAGGGCCCCAACCAAGCTGTGGAGGACTCCATCTCCCATGGAGCCCTGCGGGTGGTTGGGAAAACACAGTCGGCCAGGGAGGCTGCCACCAAGCGTCCCGGGGGAGGTACTGGACTGTCCATGGAGGCTCCCCCGGAACATAAGCAGCAGGGGCGTCCCTGCCGGGCATGGGACCCGGCTGTCCTTCACAATATATACACACACACACCTATCTACATTATATATATATATACACACACACACACACACACACGTACATACATACATACATACACACACATATATATAATTTGTGTGTGTGTATGTATGTATGTGTGTGTATATATGATGTAGATAGGTATGTATATATATATGTGTATATGTAGATATGTATACAGATATGTATATATGTATATAGATATGAAGATATGTATGTGTATATATGTATGTATATATATATGTAGACTCAAACCCATTATGACAGCAGCAATCCAAGCTGTGAGAAAACAGTAAAAAGGAGGCGTGTCAGACGTCGTGGTACATTTTCTAATGCAGCTAGACGAAAACAACTTTGTGACGCTGCCGCCAAATACACAAAACAATTACTTTGACAATCATGTTACATTATTTTTAAAATGTTTCCTTTTCTTTTTCATAACTTCTTTAACACACATCGATGCGAAGCGCGGGTATTTTGCTATATATATATATATCACAGCGACACTCATAACAGTGACAAAACAATTACATTGACAATCATGTTACTTTATTTTCAAAATGTTTCCTTTTGTTTCTCTTTCCTTCTTTAACACACTACTTCTCCGCTGCCAAGCGCGGGTATTTTGCTATATATATATATACTAGCAAAATACCCGCGCTTCACAGCGGAGAAGTAGTGTGTTAAAGAAGCAATGAAAAATATATATATGTATTTACACACACACACATAAACATATATATATA
>JANRMT010062825.1:31174481-31232485 GCA_026402145.1 Polypterus bichir lapradei | reverse complement strand
TCATATCAATGACAAAACAATTACATTAACAATCATGTTACGTTATTTTTAAAATTTTTCCTTTACTTTTTCATACCTTCTTTAACACACTACTTCTCCGCTGCGAAGCGCGGGTATTCTGCTAGTAAATAATATATTATTTGGAGTATACTGTATACACTTCATGTGTGTTCCGTTTCTACAATTATTTGGGTAAATGAAGGATGACAGGAAATGTGAGGCAAGAAATGTTGTTTTCATGTTATAGTAATAATGACAAAATGCTGACATGAAGTCTAAAATATGTGAAGACTGAAGTCCAAATATCAAATAAACACTTTCACATAAGGTATAACAAGTGCACTTTTTTTAAGTATATAACCGAAGAAAAAGAAATTAGTCAATTTACATGTTGCTTTCAATGTGTAAAAACCGAAGCCCAAAAACCAATCAACACAAAGTCAACATGTCTGCTTGGCTGGTGCAGAGGTAAGAACTGCTATCTCGTAATCACAACGTTGCATGTTCAAGCCCTCATTTTCCTTGCATTTACTGTTATTATTACTATTACATAATAAAAACATACAGTACATTTGATTTGAGTCTGTGACAGCCAGTGTAAAGTTTTGCTACTTGCAAAAGATATTTTATATTCCATTTACCACTTGAATGAGATTAAATCTGTCTCTGTCTTTCTTGCACATGCACTCACACATCCATTCATGAAAATGCCATTATTCTAAATGCTATGGCATTTGAACATGAGTTATCATTTGAACATTTTTTTTTTCGATCTTGCCTAGTCTTCATGTTATGGTGCATAGTACTGAGAATGCAGATAGAGTTATTCGTTTTGGGCACATACAGTGCATCGCCAGCATGGCATTGCCAGATCTAAACACTAGTCAGCAAAAGTGAGTTAAAGAAGTTGTCTGTTGTTACGGTTCTGCCTGTGTCCAGAAACAGCTCCATAAGCTTTATGACCACAGTCATAAGTCTTTCTTCTGTGGGACAATTGGGATCTTTTCCTAAATAAGGAGTGGCCTTGCGCATGTACTTTGTCTCCAAATCTGCCTCAATCCAAAACTTTATGTCAAATTTGTCAGGCTTGATTGAAATGTATTGCAAGAAAGGACATCAGACCATGGTTGGAAACAGTTGCTTATCAACAGTAATATGTTACCCTGGGTTGTAACTCAAAACACAGTTCACAATAAAACGTTGCCAGATGTCCAGGACTGCAGTAAATCTGTAATTTTTCACATGTTCTGCATAGGTGTCGTTGTCAAAGCGCAAATGATGCATGATAGTCTGATAGCGGTAACTGGGCATCATATCTTTGATTGCCAGTAAAACAAATAGTTCTGACCAGGCATCAACCACAGCACCGACTGTGGTCATCACTGCTTTTCTGAAAAGAATGAAGATAAACACCATCAACTTGGAGAGGGAGAAGCAAGTTTGTTGTACCCCGTGAATGTGACTGAGGGAATAAACTTTTACAAGTAGCAAAAATTTACAACAGGTGTTAGAGACTCAAATGAAATGGATGGTTTTATTACATAATAATAATAATAGCTGCTCACTACTCAAAACGGTAAATGCAGGGAAGACCCAGGATCAACCCCACAACCTCTTGATTTAGAAGCAGACATTCTTACCTCTACACCAGCCAAGCAGACATGTTGACTTTGTGGCACTTGATATTTGGACTTCGGTTTTTACATAGTGACAGCAACATGTAAATTGGATGTTTTTTTTATCTTTGGTTATATTATTGAATAAAAGTGAACTTGTTTTGTTATACCTTTTGTGAAACTGTTTATTTGATATTTGGACTTCAGTCCTCACACATTATTTGCTTCACGTCAACATTTTGTCAATTATTACTATAACATGAAATACATTTACACAGATCTTTGTAGACATGGAACGCACATGAAATGTATGTATTCCAAATAACAATATATTATTTACCCTATACAATTCCAGGCACCTCACACCCAGATAAACAGACTTGAGCTGGGAGAACTTCAGCTGCGTCGGTGGGGAATGGGATAGCAGGCTGTTTGCTGCTTGTGCTGATTGACACATTTGCAGAACGAAAGAATTTAAAGTGGTCCGGCATTACGACTTTTTTCGTAGGCTTCAGGGATTCTAGTGTAAATCCCCAGCAAAACCAGTGAAAAGGTCATTTTTCTAGTAGTATCCATTCTTAGCATTACAGATTGGTCTTTACTGAGAGGACCGAATGTACTGAAGTGTCAAAAGTTATTGAAAAAATCAGAGCTAAACCTATTTCTGACCAATAAATGACACAGTAAAAATATTTCGATTTACCATTTCTTTTTAAAGTATTTTAAAAAAAAGTAGCAACCATGCACCTTCAGTTTTGTGTACTGATGACATCTTATTTAAATAATTTTATTCTGGCTTTCACACCAGATGTAATTCAGAAATGAAATGCACACATGTGTCTAATGACATTTTAATTTCTTATGATAAAAGAAAGCTAGATTTATTTTGTTGATTTAAGCACAGCCTTTGACATTATTGATCTGTTACAGATGCATGAAAATTATATCCGGCTCTCAGGCACTGTCCTTGTGTGGTTTAGTTCATATTTATCTATTTGATTTCAGCAATTATAGAAATTAGATAATTGTACTGTCATATACAGTATTAGTCTGGACACACTTACCATGTATGCATGGGATTGGACCCAGCTGGATTCAGAGTAAGGAAACTGACAGCCAAAGAATAAGGAGAAATGGTGAAAAATAAAAAATATAAACAGCAAAAGTAAAAAACGCTATGACCAGATTAAACATTGTCATTTACCCTTGATTAAAGGAAAACCTCTTTAAAGAAAATGATTAACCAACTTTAAAAACCACAAAAAGAGTACATGTCAAACACATATTCATCTTTGAAATCATAACAATAATTCTTAAGTAATGACCGCATATATTGCTACCACCAGATAAAAGACTCTTTAGAAATATTTTCATAGGAAAATAGTACTTTAAAACGATATTCTACAGTCACTTTATATTTTTTGGCATATTCAAATGAAGGAAAGGTGTCTAGTGTTACTGTTCATTCTATGTGTGTGCTTTACACTAAAGGGGCTGAATGGTCAATAAGAAGGGCAACTTTTTGTTGTCTTTAGGTTAGAAAATAATGTAACACTGTTTCAGGTGGATACTTTTAACTTTATCACTTGTAGAACTAATAAAAGTTGTAACATCCTAAAGACTTTGATATGACTTTGACAACAAAAAGACATATATACATATGCAAATGCTGTAATTGAAGCATCTGGGGAAAAATCCAAGCTTTAGCAATGATTCAGTGAATTGGAAAAATATATGCAGTTTCCTTGGCATGTGAAAATGATGAGAGATTGCAAGTCACTAAGGAATGAGTACAAGAAAAGTATTTTTATATCACAGTTAGGCATAGTTAAATGTAGAGATTTATAAAAATCATCTGGGAAGCATCACAACATATATTCCGTATATATAATGTGAATGTAAAATCATTTTAAAGGAATTCATAGCTGTAGAAACCTGAAATTCAACACGATTAAAGCTAAAAGAGTTGTACTAGATACTGTCAATTTATTTTACATTATGTTTATCCAAATAACATTCACATACATGGGAGTAAGGAAAATGCAGCATAAAATAATAGCTGCGGCTTTTCAAATTAAAGCAAACCATAGGTAAAACAGAAACTGAAACCAGTCATAATTTAGAAAACATTGCATTTGTTTATAGTTCAAAGTTTGTAATGTGTTTTCCATACTACATATTTGTTTATGGGGTTGAAATTTATTTGTATATACAGGTGCTCTGATTTCCTCCTACATCATAAAGATGTGCACTATGGACTAAAGGGCAAAACTAAATTATGAGAGTAATGAGTCTGTGTGAATGTGAGTGCGCATGTTCTGTGATTTACTGGCATCCCACCAAGTGTGGTTTTCTACTTTGCACCCAATGCAACCGTGTTGGACTTAAGCAATTACAGAAAATGTGTACAGATGGTCAGTAAGGTGCCTTTATACATGAGAAAACATTCATTTAAAAAGTAACTATATTCAGCATCAACTTTTAGGTAATCGTATTAGAAAGTATTATCAATAATTAATACATAGTAATGTGATAAGATAATGTAATATGTTTATGACTTCTTGCAAATGAATGCCTTAAAGCCCAACCCTCCAGAAATACTGCACTAGCATGCAGTCAGTCACAGCAATAGATGGGCTAAGTGAATGGCAAAGACTTATGCTGCAATGCAATAAGCACAGGGATAGAATCTGGGCAAGTTAAAAGTGTTTATTGTTGTAGGTTAAAGAGACAACACCTTAACAGAAGGGGAGGGCTGTGCATGACTCGTGTAAAGTGATGATGAAATCCTACCTGGCAGGGAGAAAATTCTTTGTTAGTTGCGGTAATTACAACTCAAAGACACATGATATCCGATATGGTGTTCCACAAGGCTCTATCCTGGGTCTGCTGCTCTTCTCAATCTACATGCTTACGTTAGGTCAGATTATCTCAGGGCACAACGTGAGCGACCACAGCTATGCTGATGACACACAGCTGTATTTATCAATAGCACCTGATGATCCCAATTCTCTTGATTCACTAACACAATGTTTGACTTGTACCTCAGAATGGATGAATAGTAACTTTCTCAAGTTAAATAAAGAGAAAACTGAAATCTTAGTGATTGGCAATAATGGATACAATGAGGCTATTAGAAATTAGAAAAAAAAACTGGATACATTAGGATTAAAAGTCAAGACGGAGGTAAAAAGCTTAGGGTTAACTGTTGACTGTAATCTAAATTTTAAATTGCATATTAATCAGATCACTTCAACAACATTTTTTCACTTAAGAAACATAGCAAAAGTTAGACCTCTTATATCATTGAAAGATGCTGAGAAATTAATTCACGTGTTTGTTTTCAGTCGACTAGATTACTGTAACGCACTCCTCTCAGGACTACCCAAAAAAGACATAAATCGTTTGCAACTAGTGCAAAATGCAGCTGCTAGAATCCTAACTAGAAAAAGAAAACCTGAGTACATCTCTCCAGTTTTGATGTCACTATACTGGTTACCTGTGTCATTCAGGATTGACTTTAAAATTCTGCTTATGGTTTATAAAGCCTTAAATAATCTTGCCCCATCTTATATATCGGAATGTCTGACACCTTATATTCCAAATCGTAACCTCAGATCCTCAAATGAGTGTCTCCTTAGAATTCCAAGAACAAAATTTAAAAGAAGTGGTGAGGTGGCCTTCTGCTGTTATGCTCCTAAAATCTTGGAATAGCCTGCCAATAGGAATTCGCCAGGCTAATACAGTGGAGCACTTTAAAAAACTGCTGAAAACACATTACTTTAACATGGCCTTCTCATAACTTCAATGTAATTAAAATCCTGATACTCTGTATATCCAATTCATTATAATAACTATTCATGGTGGCACTAAAAACTGTACTAACCCCTACTCTCTCTTCTGTTTCCTTTTCCGGTGTCCTTTTGGTGGTGGCTTGTGCCACCACCCTCTACTCAAAGCACCGTGATGTTCCAACAATGATGGATGGATTAAAAGCCAGAAGTCTGTATGACCATCAACATCAAGTGACTCCGTGAGAACCCTAACTACAAAGAAGACTATTTCATTTATGTTAGGTAGAATGCCCGAAGAGGACTGGGCAGTCCCGTGGCCTGGAACCCCTGCAGATTTTATTTTTTTTCTCCAGCCGTCTGGAGTTTTTTTTTTTTTCTGTCCACCCTGGCCATCGGACCTTACTCCTTTTCTATGTCAACAAATGTCTTATTTTAATTTCTTATTTTGTCTATTTTTCTTTTCTTCATTATGTAAAGCACTTTGAGCTATTTTTTTTATGAAAATGTGCTATATAAATAAATGTTGTTGTTGTTAATGATTTGGAGATATGAGTCATCAAGACAATGGGATCCATCATCACTAGCAAGAGTCTGAATCTAAGAGATAAAGTAACATATTAAAAGCTTGCTTACACAAGATAAGTACTATATGTCATTAGAACACACCTTGAAGATTGGTATACTGTACATCTGGTAGAACAACAGCGGATATAAAGCAAAAACCAAAAAAATAAACTCAACCATCCAGAGCAGGGCAAAGGAACCTTTAATGGTAGGAGCCACACTGAAAATACAATAATCTAATGCAACGTCTAGCATAATTATGTGGACTGCCTTTAAACTTTAAAAGGGGTGGCAAAGTGTAGGAAGATGCAGAAGACCTGGTTTGAAACAGGCAGCAAATGAAAGAAGAACACAAGTGTGATGTCCAAAGCTAATCCTAACAGAGATGGCTTTAATCTTGTACACACAATCACAAACTCCTTTGATATTTGGCCCTGCACTACACATTTTGTTTGTACAATTCTATTATGTTTGCATTTGCATTTTATTTTGTGTTCATAAGAATTACCTATGAAGGCTTTGAAATCACTTCAGTTTTTTTTTTTTTTTTTTTTTTTGGTGCCTCCTGACTCACTGGTCCGAGAAAACCCCCACATATGATATACTGTTCACCTTATTTTGATGTCTAGTTATGCAAGATGTTGAGCTTTTGGGGGTTTCCCACTATTTTTTGGTCTTCCAGACCTGATAAAAATAATTTTAGACCATTTATGACCCTATTTTGTACAGGAAATTACACCCTTATGATAAAAGAGTAAATCAATAGTTGTCTTGAGCAAATGTAATCAGAAGGACTTGATGTTGTGCATGCCACATCAAACTGACCACACACAGAGGTTCACCCACTAATGGGATATGAGGAGTCAAAGTTACTCCTTTTCAAAAAACTTTAAAAATGAGATCTGTAATATAGGCATGTGGAGTTAGTTTTATGCAATTTTGTGTTCACTGATCATGGATATGATAATAATTTTGATATTTAATTATTTATCGATGGTCCTAGCCCTCTAAGAGCTATTCCCATATGGTTAAAAATGATAGATTTCAAATATAACCACACAGAGTAATGTTTAACCTATTTCAAAGTCAGAGATTATAAATATGATGTTAGTTTCGATTTTTGATCATTTAATAGAGACCTAGCCCTCTATGGACCTCGACCAGAGGGTGTAAAATGTCAAATTTCTGTTACAATCAAGAATATTGGGACTTTAAACATTTATATTGAAGTAGACATTTTAATAATTTAATATTTGATGTAACTTTTCTTGGTTATTATATACTTCTACCTCTTAAAATAAAGCATTACTTCTTATGAATAACCCCAAATTATGATTTTTGTGTCTATTTATTTAGCTTTTGTTATTGCCAATGCGTATCAGTGATTTTCAGTTTGGAATGTCTTTTCATTTTGTGGAGCTGTACCTTCTGTTTTTCCTTTTTTTAATTTTCTTGTTTTTTTCCACTTGCTGCACCAACCATCATTTCTCTCACCACACCCCTATATGCAGCTTTGGCCATATCTATCATAAGCGGTTTGCTAGCTTTTAGTCACCTTTTCCCACCCTCAGCCACAAGTTTTAAAAATATTCAAGAATACGTGCAACCCTGTTTAACTTGCCATTGGTTTTTAATTGGATTCCTAGCATAATTAAGTAAGCTATTATTTCTCAGTTCCAATATTTTGGGCTCGTTGTTGAAAATAAAAAAACAAAAAAATAAATAAATCTGACACATTTTTATTAGAATGTACCAAGCACTTATGTATGATATATGGGAATAATTTAGTGTTTTTGGTTTTTTAACTTGATTTTTAAGATTTACATCATTTCATGAGTTTCATTCTGATTTTCCAGATATTTTAATTATTTACTAATGAGCATGTTAGTGGGTCTGATGCTGAAGTAGTTGTAGTCTTTCAGTATTGCATGTTGTTTACCAGGGTGTCTGCTCTTCTTGTTGTTAATTGTAATTATTAGGATATAATTAAGGGAGTAAACTACTGTGGTATATGGCCAGCTTGTCATCCCGTCTAATACCCCCAGGCCGCCAGATGAAGCCCTCCCTGCAGCGTGCTTCCGGGGTGAGAAGAAGGACTTGTACCTGACCCGGAAGTGATAGAGAATCACATGGATTGGGAATTGGGAACACTTCCGGGTCAGGGTATATAAAAGGACCATGGGACCTCCCAGATGGTGAGCTGAGCTGGGTGGAAGGGTGGCAACACGTCTGGGAGTTGGAGGATTGGATTATTGTATTTGTTTGGTTTATTTATGAGTATAGTGGAGGAGAGGGTGCTTTGTGCACTGTGGCTTATGAATAAAGTCAACATTTGGACTTTTATCTGATGTCTGGCGTATTGGACAAGGGTTCAAGGGAGCGATACTGCCCCATATCTGTCACACTACACAGAAAAAAAAAAAAAATATATATATATATATATATATATATATATATATAGAAACGCTTGGGGGTGCAGTTGCACCAAAACTCAACAGACAGATGCCCAGGACACAGGTAAAAGCAATGATAAGTATTTTAATTGTTTCTTCTTCTCAATTAGTGCCTCCAAAGCACCACAGCCACAATAAACACAATTAAATCAATAATAAACAGAATTCTTTTCTCCACTACACCTCCCAGCAAGCTCCGTCACAGTCCTCCCAACTCCAGCTCGCTTGCTGGGTTCCCAACAGTCCTTTATATAGTCCTTGACCTGGAAGTGCTTCCGTCCTTCCTACCACGTGACTTGCCAGCACTTCGGGTTAAATGGAGGGCTTGAGTTTTCTTCAGCCCGGAAGTACTTTGGGGCTTTTGTCCCCATGACTTAGGACTACTACCGGGCTATATGGGAAGTAAAAATCCCCGTTTCCCTGCAGCGTCTCCTGGTGGCACCCACGGTACCCAGCAAGGCTGTGAAGCCAAACTCCATCTCCCATGGTGCCCTGCGGGAATCCAGGGCACTGCTATGCTGCAGGGAAATCGCCATTTAGCGTCCTGGGGGAGGCAGTGTCCCAAAGTAGCTGCATTCCCCCATCCTTCCACTCTTTGTGTGTGCTAGCTGCTGGCCATCCATCACTATATATATATATATATATATATTCATAGCATTCATAGTCTGTGTCCCGATCTGATTGTATGGGTGGTTACGTACCAGGTAACGCATGTGGTTGGTCTGCCAGTCTGCAAACATCCACCACGGGCCCTCTCAGTTGCGAGAAGCAAATCATAGAATGTTACATAGTTTACTGTCATATAGTCTGATTGGGACTCAGACTACGAATGCTATGAATGTTATTACTCTGATCTTCAAGCTTGTCAAATAAACGAACCACACGCCGTGGCGCAGTATAAGAGATTTTGCCTCTGACGTTAGAAGTTCAATCTCCGCGAGGGGTGCAGTGGAGTGTGTATGCCTGATGGGCCCAAATAATATATATATATATATATATATATATATATATATATATATATATACACCAAACTTAGTCTTCTAATTTCTGTATTGTTCCCAAAACACAGAACTTTGGAAATAACACATCACTTAATTAGCCCAGGAGTCCAATTAAAAACAGAAGCTGGTTGGAACAAAAACCTGCAGCCACAGGGGGTCCCCAGGACCGAGGTTGGGAAACACTACTCTAGTGCTACATAATTCAATTAAGAAGTCATTTACTTCATTTATATGAAAACAAAACATAACCAGTGATTTGCTAAATATTGTAACTACTGACTACTTCAGAAGTAGAAGAAATATTTGACATTATCACCATGAAAGCCTCCCACTGAAGAGCCAGGATATGACATGGCTGTAGTCCTCTCCTACACTGATTGACCTGCAAAGAGGACAACCATCCTTGACACTATCCACTTTGCTTCTCACTTTTATGCTATTTGAATGTGTTTTTAGTTGATAGGAATAATCTAGATTTAAATTGTTTTTTATTTATACTGAGTTACTTCAGATCACAACATTCTAATTTGATCCTTTAAGTATAAAGCAGCAATCTAAAGGCAAACCAGCCTGTAGTCATCAAACTGTCAACTGTTACATTTCCTGGGAATTTTATGTATGTTATCAATGCATCAGCATACACAGAATAGTTTTTAAAGTACAAATCACATAGATGTAATTTCCACTTATTATAAAGTATATCAGTTTGACTGTTTTTAAAATTAAATGGCATTATGTGACTTATAGAAGTACTAATAATTTCCATACCGGTGGTAATTTAAATTACTATTTTAACATCAAGAACTAATCCAGCAGGTCCAGTAAAAATGTTAACAAATTTCCCACTATGTTAAAAAGAACAGGCTCACTGATTTTTTGCAGAATCAGACAGATAAGCGTTAGGAAAATATTAATTATATTAAACAGTAGTTTAAGTGTAATGTAGCCTCAAATCTTCTGTTGGAATTTTCTCCCAGGGCTCCACTGTAGCTCTGTCTTCACAGAGATGAAAAATCAAATATTTCATCTAATGAAGCAAAAGATCTTCTCTTTATTCTAGGATGCTGCTAACACTTACAGCTGTTTGCATGGGGAGAGAAGTGACACATACACTTAGGACGCCATCATCTAATCTTTTAATGGTGTAATTAGGCGCCTACCTTTGGTTTAAAATGTGGAGTGCATTATGGCTTCACTCATATACTGCTGGGAAGCTGGGACAGGATCAGGAGGAAAAAAAGAAATAAAAAAACAGACATTACTGTATAAAGCTTTTTTTGCAATAAATTAGTCATGTCTTTATAATAATTTAAACTGAGTTTACCTCTGCGCTGCAGGCCCCTGGGTGGAGGTGGATCCTCCATGTTCTAGTAAAATGCTAATTTGTAAACTGAATAATCTTATCATTTGTAATTTTACCATATTTGTATTGTAAGTTGACTTACATTTGACAGAACATATAAAAGAATCAGTTTGAAAAATTATTGAATGATCTGAAGTTGAACTGTGATGCTGGATCTTCACTTTGCTTTTGCTGGAAACGCTTGGGGGGTGCAGTTGCACCAAAACTCAACAGACAGATGCCCAGGACACAGGTAAAAGCAATGATAAGTATTTTAATTGTTTCTTCTTCTCAATTAGTGAATTTCATGTTTAGGAATATTAGTTACTGTCTTAAAATGGTTTCCCTTTTATTTGACAAATCATGGTAAGTATATTTCTGTGAGTAATTTAAAATGTATTCCTTTTTGCCGTGACATACATTGTGATTCCCTAGGGTCATACAGCCACCCTAATCCCGACACAAACAGGCAGGACACCAATTCCCAAATACAGTACATTATTAACATAATTTGCCTACACAACACACAAGGCAAAGCACAGAGCCCAACACAGTCCCTCTTGTCTCCAGTCCTTCCAACTTCACTCTTCCTTGGGCTTTGTCCTCTTTCTCCCGACTCTGGCCGTTCACTTCTGGCAACCAGCCCCTTATAGGGCAGCCGGAAGGACTCCAGATGCCCAACGAGCTTCTTCCGGTCAAAATTCTGGGTGTGGTGGAAGTGCAGCCAAATTGGGCCCTGAAAGCGTCCCTGCACCCCCTGGAGGTGACCACAAGCCCCAGCAGGGTTGAGCTCCCATACTCATGACCCGTTGACCTGTTGGAAACCAAGGGGGCTGCCCTCTGTCAGTATGAGGGAGGTACTGTCCTGGAAATACTCTCTCCCCAAGTCCTTCCATAATCATGGCGTCTCAGCTGGGTAATTCCCCGGCTGTCTGCCATAACATCAAGACTCATTATTGGTCCTTTTTTTTCTTGTATACAGTCATTCCAGATACCCCAACCAAACCCCCCCCCCGCGGATACCAAAATCCACGAATGCTCAAGTCCTTTATATAAAATAAAATAAAACAGAGTAGTATTTGCATATAACCTATGGACAATATCCTGTATACAGTACTTTAAATCATTTCTAGATTACTTACAATATCTACAACAATGTAAATTCTATGTGAATATGTGTTACACAGTACTGTATTGCTTAGAGAATAATGACAAGAAAAAAAGGCCTGTATATGTTCAATACAGATGCCGAACTATATAGTACACATTAGAAGCAGCGTAACATTTTCTTTCTTTTAATACTTCCAGCTTTCCTTTAATGACCTGAAAGAGAATACATACAATAAAACACAAGATGTTTAAAATACAAGAAATCATAGAAAATATAATTAGAAATAGAGAAACAAATGTATTCTCTCTCACACACACACACACACATACACACTGAGTTAACATTCTGACTGTAGACATTGATGCTTTGGAGGATGATTGATAATACTGTAACAGTCCCAGGGAGTGCGAGAGGCAGATGAATGGAATTAATCTCTTTTTGCTGATTGCTGGTGAGTGGTCTTAAAAAGGACTAATTAGTTTCTTCAGAGCTGTTTCTGCCATGCTGCTCAGGTCTTCAGTGGTGCCGCATGCTTGCAGCTGCTTTATTACTTTGCAACCTCATGCATGCCACCTGGCTCCACCTCACTTTGTGGATCAGAGGCAACCCATATGCCATACTGTTTCCCAGGCTCTTTGTCAACCGACCCAAGCCGTAGGTCCAAATCCGAGTCTCCAGGTGTTTGGCCCAATGGCTTGTAGCAGCTAGGAATCATGTTCAAAGTGCTAAGTGCTTGCCAACTTCTCCAGGTATACCTGCCTGCTTGGGTAGTCCGTGGCCATCTGAAAAGTATTTTCTTCACAGGTCCAAACCCTGAAGTCACTATGATACTAATATCAGAATTTAAAAAGGTTTAGGGCTGAGGATCTTCATTTTTTAAAGGTCGAGGCTTCACAAGTGTGTTTAGTTCAACACATCGTTATAGGAAGCTGTTTCTTCTTTTTCTTTGCATCATCAAAAAAATCTTGCAGTGGTTGTAAACATGTTGTTATCACTTAAGTAGGTGAGAGGCTTCACCTCACTTCTTTCTAATGGTTTCAGCGTTGTGTTTGGTACACAGTAAATTCAAGCTTTGCTTTTTTGGGAAATTTTTCTTTTTTTTTTCCGAACATTTTCAATCCACAGTTGGTTAAATCAATGGATGCAGAGCTCAAGGGTACAAAGAGCTGACATGTATATACAGTACTTTCTTTAGGAAATAATATTCATAATACAGGTTTACAATTCTAAATTATGCCAGTTTTGTTCATCTTTATATGGCAATCAGTAAGGATGTTTTTGATGATTTTCTAATATATTCAATGAAATTCACTCTTGAATGTATTTTTCCGCGTAAATGTGGACAAAACTTGGGTGTTTTCTGTAGAAACAGGCAGAAACATGAAAACCCTATCTGACAATTATTTAATCTTAGGTAACAACAGACTCAGTTTTAGCTTTAGCATAATCTGGGTGTGACCAAGAATTGTTTTAATGCACAAATTCATTCATATGTTAGTTTTGCTGCTGCTAAAATTTGAATTAATGTTTTCATCTTCTTCTCGCTTAGATTATTGTAAATCTTTATGTAGTGATCTGCCAAAGCGATTTATCTGTAGTTTTTAAATGGTACACAATTCAGCCCCTCGCATTTTGACATATGCTGTACCAAGATGCATTCTAACATAAACCTGGTTTTAAGCCATTTTAATTGACTTCCTATTGAGAAGTGCATTAATTTACAAATTTTGTCTTCAATGATCAAGACACTACACAATGAATCAATTTTATATTTATCCAGCTTGATAAACCATCCTGTGCCAAATAGAGCTCTTTACTCATTTGATCCTCATCTTCTTGTGGTTCCAAAATACAGGTATAAAACCTTAGTGGCTTGAGCCTTCAGCGGTCATGCTCTGTAATATAAGAAACATTAGGGAAATGAAAAAGGGTGAGGAACCAACTGGTACTCCATTTAATGTGGGAAAACTATTAAAATAAAAAATGCAAATAATGGAAAATAATCAGGAACAGTGCTAGTCTGATGTTGCCTCTCTTCTTAGGCCTTTTCCTTAGAGTTTCTTGGAATTGAATTAGTAAATGAATGCTAAATTCTGCTCTTTAAATAGCCCACATTGCAGAAGTGGTGGGACCCTGGGGCCAAACTGTAAGTTACGTCAGCAGGCTTTATCACCTGGGCTGCAGGTGGAAGAGGAAAATATGTTAGTGAACACATGTTCCCAGATGCCTGTTTGTGAGTTTTTCCTCTGAACTTTTTCCTGGATATTCCCAATTCATGTGTGTGTGACAACTCCTAAACTCTGGATCAGCATTAGGCTGCTGTAGTGTTGAAACACGTTCAAATTAAGAATAAAAACTTTTTTTTACTCTAGCATATTTTTCATTCTGCTTATCTATATATATAATTCACTAAGGGCATGCAAGACAGTGAGTGCAAGCAAGACAGAGAGCCATGCCCACCAACTCTAAGACCATGAGATACGCTCAGTAGAGCTCCACCCACCAACTCTAACTAAGGGCAAGCAGGACAAAGAGCCACGCCTGCCAACTCACAGAGCCCCGCCCACCACCTCTAAGACCATGGGATACGCACGACAGAGCCCTGCCTGCCATCTCTAATCCTACTTCCGTGTCCACCGTCGCTTTTGATCAAATGGCAATAATTAGCAAACAAACAAAGATAACTGGCTGTAACAGTGCAAAATTCACAATTGGTATGCCAGTTTGAAAAGATAAGTTTTGAGGGTAGTTTTAAAATGTGTTATTGAATCAAGCTGATGTATATGAGAGAGAAAAGATTTCCCGAGTTGAGGAGCACTATGAGAGATGCTCGAGCTCCCATAGCACAGAGTTTGATGTGTGGTACAGAAAGTAGAGCTGCAGATGAGAATCAGAGTGAGCGAGACGAGTGTCAGTCTGTAGGAGATCAATGAAGTTGTGGAGAGCTTTAAATGTTAAGAGCGGTATTTTATATTGTATTCTATAGTTAACAAGGAGCCAGTGAAGTTGAGAGAGAATAGGTGTAGTATGTTCAGTGGATTTAGAACAGCAGGTTATTATCCTGGCAGCAGAATTTTGAATAAATTGTAAGCAATGGATACGTTTTTGTGGGATGACAAATAGAATACCATTACGGTAATCTATACGTGAGGTGACTCGGGCATTAACCAATACTTTAGTACTGTGTTGCGTAAGAACAGGATGAAGTCTAGAAATGTTTCGGAGATGGAAGAAAGCAGTCAGAGAAATGTTACTTATACGGGAGGAGTTATTTAATAATAATAATGATTATTATTATTACTAGCCATGTGCGCCCAACTACGTTGCGCGTGTTAAAGTTGTCTGTGAAGGGCTCCCTGTTTAAACGCGGCTGCCAGTCGTGAACAGGGTCCTTCGTCGTACAGCAGTATGATTTTATAAGGGCAACGAAATTACAAAAGAAAACCCTTGGATATTGATTCGATAGGAACGGCCTACTCGGAATCACTGTCCGAATCGTAATTATGTGGTGGTGTTGGAGCATTTCGGCTTCTGTCCGTTCACAGTCCGTCTTGTTTTCACAACGCTGTCATTTCCTCTCACGATCTCTTCTTAACCTTTCTCCAATCTCGCATGTTGCTTTGTGGCAATCCAAAGAGTAAGGCAATATACACGGAGCAATGGTTATAAAAGGAGGACACATAGGTATCCAGGCTCTTTAAAGCATAAATAGGGATCACTTCACTGACATGTGAGCAAGCCACAGTACAACTGTGAGACGCGCAGCACTCGCCGGCTACAACGTAACAATAATAAATTCCGGAACGTGCTGTTACGTTGTCATTCATTTTACCCACTGTCTTTCTTTCATTCATATGTTACGTAGGCACGTACCTTTTATCTTCGGCAATCTCATTCGCTAACCAGGCCTCAGGAGCTAACCAGCATAACACTGTCCACCACCCCTTTTGTTATTCCGGCACATTGTTGACATCCGTGAGTAACAACAACGTACTAAACTGGAAGGTGGTCTACGCATGCGTGGAATTCGCGGATAAACAAAGATCAAGATCTAAATGAAGATCTCTTTAGTTAATTTAAAGCACAACAATTTGTTTAGTTTGAATGTCTGTGTTTTGAGGTGTGACTGGTGTACTACAGTCTTCAGTAGTATAAGCCTGGAGGAGATTCTTAATGCAATCCCTATGTTTTAGCTGTCTCTCTACTGCCATCTAGTGCTTCTTCTTCAAATTCATTTGCGGACAAACAAAGATCAAGATCCAAATGAAGATTATATATAGAGATTATTATTTAATAATTGCCATTATTAGTGCATAAATGGATATAAATAATTGCATGTAAATAATTCCCCAAAATCTGTTGTATGTAAACGATACTGTTTAAAACATTTTTGTTTTTTCATCAGAAAACCCGGTTTCCACGTCTACCTGTATTAGTTTAAATGGCACTTTTACCACTCGCAATAGGGCGGACGCGCTAACTTATCGTGTCGACTGGGCAACACAGTAAATGCGGCGTCTATCTATATATGTCTATGTTTTCCGTAGCCCGCGACAGGAAGGTTCTCTCTTGACCATTGGCATTGGTTTCGCTTCTTGCTATTTTACTGCGAGGGTGGTTTCCTAAGCCTTTATTATACTGAATTCCTTTCTGACCGTTTTCCGTTCCTATTCTTACACCGCCGTATGCTATGGCGGGCTTTGGCTAGTGTGTTTTTATTTCATTTATTTTGTATATTTATTTATTTTTAATGATTTTATTGATTTTATTGAAATCACACAACATTCCATACAAATAGATCAATTTTACAAGAATAAGATTGAAAACAAATCAACCCCCACCTCTGAGAAAGAGAGCATGGGCAGCAGAATAAAACTTAAAACCTAGTAAAAATAAGTAAATAGATAAATTAATAAGTGAATATAGATAAATGAAGAAGAAAAAGAAAAAAAGAGAATAGGGAGAGAATCTGCTTCCTTTTGAATAAAAGCTTATTCTAAAATGTTATTGATTAGATCCTGCCAGGTTTTGAAAAATTTCTGCATAGATCCTCTAAGTGAGAATTTGATATTTTCCAATTTCATATGGTATATAACATCTGTTACCCACTGACTTAAAAGGGGAAAGTTAGGATTCTTCCCATTTAGCAAGATAAGTCTGCGTGCCAATAGTGTAGTAAAGGCAATTACAGTTTGTTTGTCCTTCTCCACTTTAAGCCCATCTGGAAGTACATTAAACACAGCTGTTAATGGGTTAGGAAGGATTGTGACACTAAGGCTGTCTGAAAGGCATTTAAAAATTTTGGTCCAGAATGATGTTAATTTGATGCAGGCCCAAAACATGTGACCCAGTGAGGCTGGAACTTGATTACAGCGTTCGCAGGTTGGACGTGCCCTGGAAACATTTTGGACAATTTTAAGCGAGACAGATGTGCTCAATATATAATTTTGAGTTGAATAATGGTATGCTTTGTGCATATGGAGCTCGAGTGAATTCTCTGCATTGCTACCTTCCACTCCTTTTCTGATATGTTGAGGGAGAGATCCTTTTCCCACTGTCCTCTTGGATCTTTAAAAGGGAGGGACTGTAAAATGGTTTTATATATTTCAGAAATGCTGTCTAAGTCTTTGAAACTGATCAATATATTTTCCAGCATAGATGGAGGTGAGGAAAATTGGGCAGGTTCTGATCTGTGATGATAAAAGGGAAGGTGTCCAATCTAATATTGTGTGCTTGAGAATTCACTGGAAAGAGCACACTTTTAGTCAAATTAATTCTGAGACAAGAAATCTTTTGAAATTCTGTTAGTGCTGTTAGGACTGCAGGCACAGTATTTTGTGGGTCTGATATATACAGTACCATATCATCTGCATATAGAGAAATTTTCTGTTCAAGTCCTTCTCTGATAATCCCCTTTATCTCATAAGCATTTTGACAGTGAACTGCCAGTGGCTCAATGGTGATTGCAAAAAGTAGTGGTGACAAGGGGCATCCTTGTCTGGCACCACGCTCTAGTTTAAAGTAGTCTGAATTAATGTTGCTAATACAAACTATAGCTTCTGCATTGGTATACAGTAGTTTGATCCATGCACAAATGTTTGGGCCAAACCCAAATTTCCCCAATGTAGTGAAAAGGTAGTTCCATTCAGTCATATCAAATGTTTTTTCTGCATCCAAGGATAATAAAATCTCTGGGATGTTTCACTTTGTGGGAAAGTATATTACATTAAACAGGCATCGAAGATTGGATGCTAAATCTCTGCCTTTAACACTAGAATTACCAGAGCCTACGAGGAAGCTCGTAAATCCAGCCCACCTTAAATATATTCTCACCTCTCCGTCAGTGTCTTTTGTCCTGTAAATGTGTGGATAAGCAGCAAGCAGCCTAGTATCCCATCCCACAGCCCACCGCTGCAGTTCATTTCGCAAAGAAGTTTCTCAGTGCTCAGTGTTTATCATCGAGTGAAGTGCTGGAGCTTTATAGGGTAAAATAGTACATCATCATTTGGAATACATACATTTCATGTGTGTTCCGTGCCAACAACAATCTATGTAAAACATAGTTAACACAGAAACGCTTTTCATGTTTTAGTAATAATTGAAAAAATGTAGACATGAAATGTATAAGGTGTGAAGCCTGAAATACAAATATGAAATAAACACTTCCACATAAGGTACAAAAATAACAAAACAAGTGCACTTTTATTCAAGTATTTAAACGAAGAAAAAAAAAAAGCAGGTTACAGTAGGAGGTTGATACGACAGCTTGCATGGTGCAATGCTAAGAACTGCTGCCTTCCGATCAAGAGGTTGCGTTTTCGATATCAGCTGCTTCCCAAATTTACCATTTTCAGTAGTGAGCTGCTCTTATTGTTAATATCATAAAATAAAAGCATGCATTTGATTTGCGTCTGTAAATTTAAATTTAAAGTTAGCGGGGTTTTTTTCAGTTTTATTCTCTCACTCACGTTCAAGCTCCCACACACCCCCTGGATCTGACGCCGTTTTCAGATAAAGACGTGGTATAACAAACAAACTTGTTTTGTTACACCCCCTCTTTATTTGAAAACCGTGTCAGATCTTGTGTGCGAACGAGACTGGGAAAACTGTGGACGTGGATGTGAGTGGTGTGCGTGACTGTGGATGTCAATTTTTTTTATTCAGTTTTATTGTTGAGTGCTCCTGCTCACGCTGAATTAGTGTGCATCTTCTGATCCATGATGTCAAAGCCGCGCTGACAAAAAAGAGATACTTAGGTATATATGACATTTGGAATAATTCATTTTATGACCTGTATTGTACATTTCGGAAAACGTTGTTGCACTAATGCAACATTATATTCATTTGCATACCTTCATGCGGTTGTAGTTAGTGACCGCATTTGGTTTTTTGTTCTGATCTTGTTGCTGCATGCTGGTATTTCTTTTGAACTCCAGGAGATGCAGAGGACAGCATAATACAGAGAGGTCAGTTCCGCGCTATATACAATCATCAGATTCAAATGTTAACAGTTCCCACATGCACCCAAGGACCGTCTTTATGACATGTGTATAAGGTGTGAAGTCCAAATATCAAATAAACACTTTCACAAAAAGTACAAGTATAACAGAACAAGTGTGCTTTTATTCAAGAATATAACCGAAGAAAAAAGAAAGCAGGTTATGGTAGGTGGTTGATGTGACAGCTTGCGTATTGCAATGCTAAGAACTGCTGACTCCCAATCAAGAGGTTCTGGGTTCGATGCTGGCAGCTTCTCAAGTTTACCGTTTTGAGTAGAGAGCTGCTATTATTGTTAATATTATACAATAAAAACATACATTTGATTTGTGTCTGTAACGACCGCTGTAAATTTATAGTGCTTGTCAAAGTTAGTGTTTTTTTATTCAGTTTTATTTTCATAGTCGTGTTAATGCTCTCCCTGATCTGACACTGCTGTTTTCAAATAAAGACGGGCTATAGCAGAGGTGAACTCAGATTGGAGAAAGAGAACAGAAGCCCTCCCCGCAAGAAACGTCCACTCACATATAAGAACAACGCAGCTGCACCAGGCGTAAAGGTGAAAGATAGCACCGTTTGGATACAGGACAAAGTCCGGCGTCATCCAGCCAATCACCTGTCCTTGAAAGAAACAGCACAGTTTACAGAGCTAAATGATAAGTTTGCATTACTGCAAGAAGATTTGGTAAAGTAGGAAACAGACCAGAATGAAAGTCTTTAGTTTCTGCAGCTCTCCAGGAAAGTGTTGTCTTACCTTAAGGACATCAATAAAGAATTGATATATTAGTGGTTTCTTTACCATCTCTCTATCTTGTCTTTTGCTTGATCCATATAGTTTGAATCATATGAATGTTCTGTAATAAAATAATGTCATTTAGAAAAAACAGTGCATGGTGGTATGTGGTGAGCACTGAAAAAGTAAGAAGAAAAAAAACATGATAGTGAAATGAGTGTGAAATATCAAGGGACGTTAGTGTGAAATCATTACATTTCTACTCTCAAAGGCTGCTGTCCCTGTAGACTAATCAGTATTTGCACAAAGAGAAACCACACGTGTATTGAAAGTCATAGTACAAGAAAGATTTTTCCTGCATGTATGCATGTTTGGCTTCATAAACCTTGGTGAAAGTTTGTTTCTATGTAAGGTATGCTTAGTATCCTTGGTCGTAACCTAGAATAAAACTTTTAGACATGGACATTTACAGTGCATCCGGAAAGTATTTACAGTGTATCACTTTTTCCACATTTTGTTATGTTACAGCCTTATTCCAAAATGGATTAAATTCATTTTTTTCCTCATAATTCTACACAAAACACCCCATAATGACAACATGAAAAAAGTTTACTTGAGGTTTTTGCAAATTTATTAAAAATAAAAAAATTGAGAAAGTATTCACAGCCTTTGCCATGATGCTCAAAATTGAGCTCAGGTGCATCCTGTTTCCCCTGATCATCCTTGAGATGTTTCTGCAGCTTAATTGGAGTCCATCTGTGCTAAATTCAGTTGATTGGACATGATTTAAAAAGGCACACACCTGTCTATATAAGGTCCCACAGTTGACAGTTCATGTCAGAGCACAAACCAAGCATGAAGTCAAAGGAATTGTCTGTAGACCTCCGAGACAGGATTGTCACAAGGCACAAATCTGGGGAAGGTTACAGAAAAGGTTTTGCTGCTTTGAAGGTCCCAATAAGCACAGTGACCTCCATCATATGTAAGTGGAAGATGTTCAAAACCACCAGGACTCTTCCTAGAGCTGGCCGGCCATCTAAACTGAGTGATCGAGGGAGAAGGGCCTTAGTCAGGGAGGTGACCAAGAACCCGATGGTCACTCTGTCAGAGCTCCAGAGGTCCTCTGTGGAGAGAGGAGAACCTTCCAGAAGGACAACCATCTCTGCAGCAATCCACCAATCAGGCCTGTATAGTAGAGTGGCCAGACGGAAACCACTCCTTAGTAAAAGACACATGGCAGCCCGCCTGGAGTTTGCCAAAAGGCACTTGAAGGACTCTCAGACCATGAGAAACAAAATTCTCTGGTCTGATGAGACAAAGATTGAACTCTTTGGTGTGAATGCTACTTCACATTTGGAGGAAACCAGGCACCTCTCATCACCAGGCCAATACCATCCCTACAGTGAAGCATGGTGGTGGCAGCATCATGCTGTGGGGATGCTTTTCAGCAGCAGGAACTGGGAGACTAGTCGGGATAAAGGGAAAGATGACTGCAGCAATGTACAGAGACATCCTGGATGAAAACCTGCTCCAGAGCGCTCCTGACCTCAGGCTGGGGTAACGGTTCATCTTTCAGCAGGACAACGACCCTAAGCCCACAGCCAAGATATCAAAGAATTGGCTTCAGGACAACTCTGTGAATGTCCTTGAGTGGCCCAGCCAGAGCCCAGACTTGAATCTGATTGAACATCTCTGGAGAGATCTTAAAATGGCTGTGCACCGACGCTTCCCATCCAACCTGATGGAACTTGAGAGGTGCTGCAAAGAGGAATGGGCGAAACTGGCCAAGGATAGGTGTGCCAAGCTTGTGGCATCATATTTAAAAAGACTTGAGGCTGTAATTGCTGCCAAAGGTGCATCGACAAAGTATTAAGCAAAGGCATTGAATACTTATATACATGTGATTGCTCAGTTTTTTTTATTTTTAATAAATTTGCAAAAACCTCAAGTAAACTTTTTTCATGTTGTCATTATGGGGTGTTGTGTGTAGAATTCTGAGGAAAAAAATGAATTTAATCCATTTTGGAATAAGGCTGTAACATAACAAAATGTGGAAAAAGTGATGCGCTGTGAATACTTTCGGGATGCACTGTGAATTTCCTGCAAATCATAAAAAATGTAACCAAAAAAGTACAGAAATTAAGATTTGTAAACTCATCTGGCTTAGAAAACATCATGATGCAAAGTCATGATCAAAATAGAAATTAAAAATATCCAACTTTAAACATATTTTCCTTTGAACTAAAATATGGTAAAATGCATTCAGAGGAAAGTGCAAAGTACTAATATTTGTTAAATACGTTTGAAATATAAAAGCATAGTAGTGTGTGTTGAAATAATTTTTGCTTTTACAGATATTGCCAGGATGGTATCTATAACCACCTGAATACATGCTGGCGACCACCAGCTCAATTTGTGCACAGAAACTATAGAAGCCTGAAGCAGACATATTATTAAGTTGTTGAGGATATGAGCGTCTGATAAATTTGAGTTCATTCTGTAATTGTCTTTTGCATCTGAATACAAATCCCAGCACTTACGATTCATCATATTTATTTTTTTTATTTCCTCAAGCTACATCTTTTATTAGTTGTGCTCTCTGTGCAGAAATTTAATTTCTCCAGGAGAACAAGAGTGCAGTTGATTATTATTATTGAGAATGTGATACTACACAGAATGAAATAAAATCTATAGTGCATTAAAATGACAGATTAGGAAAGAGGAGTATTCATTTACAAGTGTTAGGACATCATAGTAATGCTTTGCACCATAAAAAGAAAATCAACTGTTTCATGCTGTTTTACTAATGTAAGAAAGCTCCAAGGATTGAAGGAAAGAAGCAATTTCTATTAAAGCACATAAGGTGTACATATCATGTTAAATGGTTGATGTAGTAAAATATGTATTTTGAAAATACTGAATTCTGAATGATTTTATTGTGCATCAGAAATACTGTATGCATGACTTCAGCAAATACAAATATATATAAACAGTGTTAGGTGGAGGGGATGCAAAGGCTTTGATAGCAGGAGAGAGTGGCACAGGGTAGCAGGAAGGTCAAGCAAGACTCTAGGGGAAAGAGGAAAAAATACGCCAGGAGTGACAATGCCCATTGTCAGGTTTTCACTGGAGGAAGAGAACACCTAAGGTAGCGTTATACGCTGCATGTGTTCTGGCCAGAGCACCAGTGAGGAGGAGAGAGATGTGACCATTGGTGAAGCATAAAATGTACTTCCCAGATGGTAAAATTTATATATCACCCCACTGGATAGAGTCTACTGAGAAGGGCCCAAGATGATCTGAAAAGTGAATTTCATTTGCATCATGTCTTTGTTTCTCGTTTTGTGAACTCCATCTTATTACTTTATTGCTTTTTTCAGTATCTTCTGGTGGTTTTGCATTGTTTTATTCATTCAATATTGGAGCTGGCTTTGGAACACACAGCTACAACTATATACTGTATGCACATTTGTCCATGATAACTACTTAAATAATAATTCAAAAGGTTACTACTTAATTGTAGGAATATATTTCAAATAGTACATCTAAAAATACATTAATTCTTTACCTTTTTCTAAACATTCCCACTGTAAACCCAAAATATAACTGATGTAAAATCACCTTTTCTGGCCTCATAGTAATTAATTTTAAAGTTCTTATTTTTTGCTCATGGGACTTCAGCAGTTATCTCCTGTTCAGTATGTAAGTGACTATACTTTTTATCTTAAACATAAGAACTATGGATACACTTTACACACCTGGTGCCCTTATAATGCACCCACGGGGGCAGCAAGAGTGGGAAGTGTCTGCACCAAAGGTACTTGTCTGCTTCATTCATATCTTATAAGTTGACAACCCCGAAAAGGAACCTTAATACTTAAAGTAACTCTGCCCAGTGATACCACTATAGAAATAGGTCCTGGATTATACACTCCAGTTTGAAGATCCAGGAAATACGCAATAATCTTGTCATAGTGGCCACCTGTAGTGTGCTGATGTTTCTTCTTAGTCAATAGAAAATGGAGGAGGGTGTTGTTTGAATTACCTCTACTGTGTTATTGTCTTTGCAGAGTTATTTCTCAATAGATAATGTTTTCCTGTTTTTCAAAAACTCAGTTATAAACTGCGTAAATAATGCTGACAAGGAGTAATTTAAAAGAAAAAGTCACTGTCATATGTATATAATGTATTACAGTTTTTGCCCATAAATAGTAACTATATTCTTTTTCTCTGTGTATACCCGTCTCATTCACTGGTCAGGTGTCTAACCCAGTAACAGAATATTCAATGAATATTAACTCTCTGCTTTATGTGATATCCACAAAAATCATGCACTAAAAGATGTGTAAAACTAAAGATTAAAAGAGTATGAAAACAGTGTCAGGAACAGAAAGTGACTCATACATGAGCATATCTGAGATGACTCAACAAGCAGAAGGTCAGTTCACCCATGCAGTTCCACAGACTGCTGCTATATAATCCTGAGACACTCTGTCTCTAACTCAATGAATGCACATGTAATGACAGGGGGTGGGTCGACATTTCAAATGCTCATGCATATCTGAGAAATTTGGAATCTGGAAATGGATTATTTAACAATATTTCAGTGAAAATACGTGTGTTTGGGATGTTGTGAGCACACAATTGGATGATTTGACCTTTGTAAAGTAAGATTGTTTTCATGAAATTTCTGATATTGTTTGCTGTTGTCCAGCGTTGGTCACCATAGATGCCTATATATCAGAAACTTTGTTATCTCTGTTCTGCATGAAAACATAGGATCAGATATTTTTCTCAGCCATAATATTATTGTATTAAATATTAAAAAACAAAACTTTTTAGTTGGAGTAGTCCTTTAAAAGCAAGTCTGGCACTATTTGGTTAAATTTTAGCTTATCGTTTAAACATTTATAGTAAATTTAACATAGTCATTATAATTAACTTTTTGCAGTTCTTTATGATACAGTATTTTCAATGCAAATCCTTATCTAGTGGAATTTTCTTTTTTTCCTACCACAACTAGTCTGTTTGTGGGTTGCTTGGGCAGAGACTTCGACCCTGCAGTATTCTCGTCATACATTTGTTCATATATGCGTATGCTCAGTCTGAACTTTTCAGTTCTGTCTTGGGGCTTAAGGAGTGGAGTCCTTTTATTGCAACCCATTGATTGATTTTTTTATTACACAATTTAAATGGTGTGTGATCATGTACATCTCATTTCTGGAAGCCTGATACATTTGTAAATGCAGTGTCTTTCCATCACTCCCATTGCTCCAGCTCAGTGCTGCCTCTCCAGTCTTCTACACCTTCTTCCTTTCTGCTTCAATAAATTACACATTTTCTACACTGGTTCTCAGGTTGCTTCTTCCCTTCTGACAGTATCTGTCTCTCCCATGTCCATAATGCCCCAGCAGTATTTTCACAGCAAACTGGGAGAGATCTGTATTGTTGTGACAATGTGGTCAAAGATCAATCCACCTTTGTTCTGTTCCATTTAGTGTCCATTGAGAGATGACTATACAGAGCATGGGAAGACAAATCAGTTTGGGAATGCTAATTAGGGCAGTAGGTCTAGGGTTCAGTCTTAGGGTCCCACAGTGGCTGCAGGTTTCATTCACTTCTGGCTTTGGTTTTTAATTGGACCTCTACCTTATTGACTCCAGCCTGTTTCTATGTTTTGGTGTCAACTCAAAAAATTAAAAAATTTGTTTTATTTTAAAAATGTTTTTGGAATATAGAATGTATTTTTTGCATATTAAATGTGAATAATTTAGTGTTTTTTTCTTGGTTTTAAGATTTGCATTATCATAATCATCATTTTCAATCCATATTTCCAAGTACTGTAGTTATTTAAGCCAATATTTACTAACAAGGCCACTAGTGGGTATGTGTTATCGTGTAGTCTAACTAATTCAAAAGTAAAAGACCATGAGCCCTGATAAATCTAGCCATTTATAACAAGAATATGTTATTGCTAAATTGAGCAATTAAACAATAGCGGAGAAATTGATTAATCTATTAGCACAAATAGAGCTAATTAAGCAGTACTAAAAGATTACTTAAAGCTCTTAAACAAAAGAGAAATCCTAAAGGTCTTCTTAACATTACTTATAATCATTGAAAAGGATGAAACATTTATTGCAAAGTCTTGATCTAACTGTATGTATTTTAGGAAGAAAAAAGCCAGTCAAAAATGGGGAAACAACAAAGCAAAATGGAAATATCCAAACAAATATTTTAAAATAATCTTAACTTTAGTCATGTTCAGGAAAGTCTAGGAGGAAGGAAGGAAAAAAAGGAAAGAGCTAAAGACAGAGAATAAGAACCCAATGGCCCAGCCATAAGACTGGGTCCAAACAAAAGTTTATATAGGACAATCTTGAGTAACCAGAGTGATAATGGCACACTTGTATAAATAGGTGGCCCTGCCCCTTGGGTTCTACATAAAAGAAGGGAAATAAAGCACAAATAAGCAGGACCAACCTAGTAAAACACATAGGGAGGACAATTACAAAATAATTAGCTAAAAGAAAAAAGTTACAGAATAATAATTAAATACGCAATAAGCAGTAAACTCAAAAACAAACAGATGTTTGATCCTGGGAGTGTTCTGTAGGTCTTAGAGAAGGGGAATAAAGGGGGAAGAATAAGTTTGAAGTCAGCATTAATCTGAGAAGCTACTTCTAAGGAAGACTGAACTCCAGCATTGGGAAGGATTGCAAAGCTTTTTGGAGTCATAAAGCTGGCATTCCGGGTCAGCATCTTATTTTTTGTCTTTTTTCATTTAAATTTTCTCATCTAGACATTAAACAGGGTGCCTTTGGAGGCCCAGCCCTTTGGCTGACTTTGTATTTTCATTCACAACAGATAACTGAAACAAAGGCAAAATCAGGAAATATAGGAAGACTATAGCTAAGAAGTAAACCACAAAGTAGTCCTAACTTTATGATTACAGCCCTGTAGCATTCACTGTCGGTTGCTCTGTTTTTTACCACTGTCATTATTTATTGCCGTTATTAAGGTACCATTAAGGAAGTAAACACCACAGAAAAGGGTGAATAATAGGAAAACAATAAAATACATTTGAAGCTATGGCAAAAATACAGATTTCTTGATTATAAACTGAAATCGCAGACTAATGTGTTTTTATAAATTCAGAGAAAGACAAGAAACACAATGACTAGCTAATTTAATAGTGAGATTGATTGTGGTTAAATAAATCACTGATTATAAAACTGGTTGTAACAAAAGCATGCAACCACAGTTGGCCCCTGGAACTGAACTTGAAAACCATTAGCTTAGAGAGGAGCGGTTAGTAAGTAAGATACATAACAAGTGAAGAAAACTCTGTTTTTGAAGCTGAGGATGTAAGAATTTAAACTTTTTATTTGACTGCTAGCAACACATTCTTATAAATTGGAATAGCTAGGATGAGGTGGTGGCCAGTAGGCTTCGGTCTCCAGCACTGTGTCACTTAGCTGTGACTTTATGTGTTATAACTGGCCGTGCTGTTTTTTCCAGGTATGCTGTTAGCTGGAGTTTTTGTTTTCCTCTCCATCATTAACAGTATACATAACATTCAGACATTTAATAGATTTTATTGTCATGACTTTATGTTAATCAGATTTATATGTTTTATTGTGTGTTTGACCTATTTTGTGTGATTGTAGCTGGAAACTTGTACAAAGTGTTCAGAGCATGAACTCTGTGAAAATGACATACCAAAATGAATTGAATTAAGTTATTAAGCCAGGAAAATAACTGCCTCATCATAAAATGGCATGATGTTTTGAGATATAATTTGAAGATTACCAGTTAAAATGCCAGAGATAGAATCTAAAACTTGAAAATTAAAAAAAAGTCAGATAAAGTACAAAGTACAATCACAATCTTTCTGCAGCCATGTACAAAAATTAATTTAAAACAGCAATGTGTGCATTTAAATTATATTCCAGGATGAGCTTAGGTATACTTCATAATTTTATAATATATAAACTTTCATTTTTTTTTTTTACAATGCAAGAGCAAGAAATATTTGCAGTGTGTTTGTCTGAACTCAAACTGAAGAATGTCTTCTATCTTTAGCATGCTCTGATTTCAGGGTATGCTTGAATTTTAAATGCATTCAGTTTGCTGCATTCACACTGCAGAGAACTACTTTCTTATTAATTTTACACTTTAGTGTCATGTGCAGGCTTTCTGTCATCTACAGTTCACCTTTACTGTATAATTCTTTCTTAAATGTGTGTTTCCTTTTTTTCCCTTATTCTTTCAATTACATGCAAAGATAGGGTGTGTTCCTGCTGAATAAAAATCTCTGTGTGACAGAAGCATAGCTTGACATAGAGGCTGACATCAGAGTGACTGTGCACTACAACTGCTCAACTGGCTGCTGAATAAACTTCTTTGTAGTGTCTCACTTTATTTTGACACTCACGTCAGTTTTCTATTATCCATATCTCCCCAGAAATGTCCTCTTTTTAGGCGCCTGTCTGGGCATCCAGGTGGATTTTACGATAGTGTCAGTTTGTCCGGGTTTTCCACACTGTGGCCCATTATTTCCCACCAGGTTTAATTTTTTAAATTCTCACATCCTTTTTTTAAGTTTTATATACCAAACAGTGATGCTTTTCAATAGAGTGATTCCCAAATGGTGTGCTGTAATTACAAACACACCCAAAACCCCACTTAGGAACACTACCTTCACAATCTTTTTTATTTTTTAGCTCGGAAATATGGTAAACCTAAGTAAAGTTTACCCGTAAAACTAAAAGGTGATCGTCCCCATTCAGCATGAGACAAACAAATGGACTGCCATTATACTTAAACTTAAGTGGGTGTTGTTCTGTCCTTGTGAGCTTGTCATATTCCTAGTGGTACATGATTAGCACAAGATGTGAAGAACTCAAGAGATGGAAGAAGCCTACTTTTAGAGGAGTACATCTCTATGTGTCAGAAAAATGAAAGCATCTGAAGCAATTTGGCCAAGGGCATCACAGTAAGAAATATTGAGGGAGGTACAGTGGGACAGATTATCAAAGAAACAAAAGGGCAAGTGATCTCACATGTGCTTTTAGTGCTTGGCAGCCTTATTAGGAGAAAGAGACAAACCATGGAGAACTAAAGTTGGCTAGGAAATGTCTAGACCTCTAGGACGCTGCACAAGCCAGGGAAGATGGGACTATATTGCTGTTGTTTTTCAGCCAGAGTTTCCCATTTCCATCTGGGATTCAAATGCTGCTTTTACATTTATTTTGTTCATATTTTCTGTTAATAGTTTTGATTATTTACTTTCTTTATGTTTTTGTACATTCTTTTGTTATTCTTGTGTTTTGTGGTTGGTCCTCTGCCCATCACTTCCCTATAAAGGCTGAGGAAAAACCACATTCCCTCAAAGTTCATTGAATGTGCTCATGGTGTGGTGAGTTCATTTTTTTGTGATCAATTGTTTATCTTAATTTTTGTTTATCACAATTGTTTATCAAAGTCAAAGATAAGTCAAAATTTCAAAATGTGTAACAATCATCATCTGAAATAAATCCACATGGCCTTTTTAGCGTTCAAAGAAAATAAAGCCGTGAGTAAAGAAAAGGAGGGAGATGCATCAATTATACAAATCAGTCTTCTAAGATTATGTGCAGTAAAATGGGAATGAATAATCAGTTTGATCAGGGTAAATCAGTTTATAGATAAGAGATTGAAGTCTGTGAGCTAGGACTTTATCAAAGAGTTTGACATCTGAATGAATTAAAGGTAATGGCCTGTACATCTGGAATTGGATTGGATCTTTGCCTTATTTTAATAAAAGGGTGATAACTACAGTGTTGACTCTTTGAGTCATATACTATAAGGAAATGGTTGCATTCAACATTTGGAAAAGAGGTAGAAAAAGATGTTCCCAAAATAATGAAATTAGCTTGGGTGGAATTCCATCAATGCAGAGGGCTTTGCCTTTATTCATAGTGTCCACTGTTTCCATTGTCTTCTCCAGGATCACCTAAGTGTAATTTTTTCCTCATGCAAAACACAGAGCAAATTCAGTTAATATAGAAAAGATTAGGAAACTAGGGGGTTATGCGGGGGGATAGGCACTTCTTAAAATAAATTTGAGTAATAATTGAAAAACTGTTTATTAATTTGCTTGGGGTCATTAGTAATTGAACCAGATTCAGGGCTGATAGAAGAGATAGTTGCAAAGGACTCATTATGGCAAAGAGGCTTACAGGGTTTGGCCCCAGAGACATAATAGCTAACCCTGGATCTGAAATTATGCACATTGTAAGAGGAATACACTTAACTCAGCCCTTGCAGTTGCTATTTTATTGTTTCAAGCTTTTTTTATTTAGTAAGTGGGGTGAGACCCTACCAACTCAGACAAGAATCAAGTTCACAATTTTTTTTATTTTTGCAGTGGTTAGCACATCATGAAAAAGAAATGTGAATGTCTCGGACACAGCCCTTGGTAGCCTCACACAGAATCTCAGGAATTTAGCTGCTAATTGATCACATAATTGTTTACATTTAAGAGCAATGTATTTAATCTTCATCTGCTGGCACGAGGATGCAAATTACAATGATGAAATGTAAGGTGAACACTCTAATGGTCTGAGATTGGGGAGGAAAAATGAGAAGAATCTAAAACAAGTGGAACCAAAGTTTGTGAAATAACTAATCAGATTTAGACTGGGATTTATGGCATGGAGAAAAAAAATAGTATTCTTTAGCAGACAAATTATCTATCAGACTATCAGCTATCTATCAGACTGAGGTCTTCACAGAATTTACAAATGGACTGTGTTGAGTGAGGCATACATTCCTGGGCTGGAGGAGGGAGCTTGTCAATAACCTGATCCATAGCCACATTTGCATCAATACCTATACACCAAAGTCCTGAAAACTGAACAACTGGAAGCATAAGCTAGGTAGTGAAGACTTGTGGAATGGAGTGGAGATGTAAATGCTTATAAACATAATTTTCTGTTCTTCAAGCTCTGCACAATAAAACAAACATGGCCATTATCATCACCACCTGCTGTAGAAACCTTCAAAAGTTAAACTTAACAAGAGGATTAGCACAACTAGACATCACTGCAGAAACATAAATAACAGTCCACTGTACAGAAACACAATATTGACACATGGTGCTATGAATACAATGGCAGTCACACTGCTCCAAATCAAGCCAGTTCCATCCTCACCACCCATCGACCCAAACTGCTTTTCTCATTGCCTGGTTCATCACTCACCTTTTCTAGGAGGTCACCATGGGAAAATCAGGGAAGAAGTTAATGCAGACTCCCTCGAGGACTATCTCTGGTAACTTGTGGAACTCACATGTTGTCTATCAGTGTACTTTAAAAACCTGATGATGAAGACTCAGGGCTGGGAAGAACCTGATTGTTTAGAGTATATCATGTGAGACCTTTCAGTCTCTTTAGAAGTGCCACATAAAGCCAAAAATCACTGTGGCCAGGCATGGAGAAAACAAGTGCATCATCTTTCTCTGAGTTTTCGAGACCCACAATTTGTAAATTTTGTCTGCAGTCAGGCATCTAGTCTGTCATCTTTAATTTAAGAGCTGCAGCTTCTTTGTGCAAGGAACCCTTTTCTTTGCCATGTTATGGGATTTTTGGAGTGTAGAGCTTGCATTTCCTCTTTATTGTGGCATTGCTCTGCCTTGATACTGGCGATTTCTAATCTCAGTTTTGTAAAATGGGCTTGCATTTTGGTGTTTAAAGCATGTTTGTGTTTCAAGAGGAGACATTTCATTCCATCCCAGTAAAGGGTGTTGGATTTCCTTGCATTCCTCAGTGATATGAAGGCTTCATTGCGAGTTCCCCATGCAAATCTTGTAGTTCAATCAGGTAAGCAAAATCTTTTTACCTTTAAGTAGCCTATTTAAGCGATAGGGCCATAAAGCAAGACAGATCGAAAGGTGTGGGATCGTTGGACCGCAAGTATCAAGCTACCATTATGAACCTGACACCATGTGACTCCCTGGTGAGTTTCTCTTATGATTATTATTGTTGTTTTCTGTTTACTAGATTTTGGACCCCTTGTCCACTGTTTTTTACCACTCTTTGTGTTATGTATTGGGGTTTAATTTGCTTTGACACTTGTCTATTTAGAATACATATGCCATTTGTGCACTTTCGAGTTTATTTTTACCTCAGAGCATTTTTCTGAAACTAAGTCTTTTATTTATAAAGATTCTTCCTTGCAATTTGTGTTACCAGCCAGGTTTTGACGGTTTTACAGCAGTAGTGAGCATTTCGAACAATTATTGGGACCTTCATGCTCATTTGCCCTTTCAGGAATAAAGATACAAAACCTAGACAGCTCAGTTTATTACTTTGCCACCTATTAAATGCAACACACGGCCCTTAACTGTGTGAAACTGGACTATTTGGTCCATTTCAGATGAGCAGCCTGGAAACTGCCTGAGAGACCAAGACTACATAAGATTCAGAGGTACACAGACATCAGGGGACACTAGGTACACTTCTAGCCTAGTTAATACAGAACTTTAGCCAAAGTTGCCTCTGATCTTCTGGGGAAGTGATGAAGGAAGGCAATTTAAAGTCTCCTTGCTACAGACAGCTTATTCAACTTGAGGTTTTGAAGTTGAATTAGGACTACAGGAAGGGAGAGTTTAAGAAAAAGACCAGTTGGATGTGGATAAAAGGAAGTGTTTTGTGGTACTTTAACAGGCAGACAAGAAGGCCAGTCAACCAATCCATCATAGGTTTGTTCAAAACAGTGCGTAAAGTAACCTGGTTTACTCAGGGGTTCTCATTAATGCTTGATTGTTGGCTCAACACTGAACTATTACTTTGGTACTATGAAATATCCAAAAAATTACCCATGGAGAATGTCATTACTTAAAATATGCATATTTTATGTAGAGGAATCAAATCATACACACATTTGAAATCTGCACACAAAAGCCATGCCACCTTGTACTTCTGAGCAACAACATGCAGAACACCTTTTTGTTGTGACATATAGGCAGAAACCACCAGCTCTCTTGGCATGGTGGGGCTGATGCCCATTTCAATGGCAGAGAAAAATTTGGCTAAAATGTGTGTATTGACTACAGAATGTGGCATCAGCTTTGAGTGGAATTGGAATCAAGAGGTATCACTCAGTCAAGAAATTCAAGAAGAAAGACTAATAGTATAGGAAATAGTGGTCAGGACATGTTTAAAAAATAATAGTAATGAAATGATGCAGGTAAGTTAAATAACCAAAAAAAAAAAAAAAAACAACACATAACAGAGTTATATCCAGCAGAGAACACTAACTGCCTGGGAATAAATTCTTTTGTGATTGCGGCATATTACATAACCCAAATCTATATAGATATAAAATAAAAGGTGATACACCTGCCTAGTGATACGATGGTAAGAAATTTAGCCCCAATCCTTCCGACTACGCCATTTGTATCAAGCTGGGAATGAGCTCTTTTGTGATCGTAGCATGTTGCGTAACCCAAATCTATATAGATATAAAATAAAAGGTGATACCCCTTCCTAGTGATATGACGATAAGAAATCACATAGGAGAAATAACAGATTTTTTAATGTCTGCTTATGCTGCATAATAGATGAAGGAAGCAAATGACAAAACCCAGTCTGGGAGTGGGGGCCTGATGTGTAGAGTCTGCCATCTTTGTCGGTGCAGTGGAAGAATTTTCAGGAACGAAGGACGTTATCTCCCATTCGTCCGTTGGCTTCAAAGGTGTGCTTTGTCGTTTTCCAAGGCTTTATACTGTTTTCTCCACATGCTGGCCCCCACTTAGGTGAAAATGCAATTCCAAACAAGGCAACGAGGATACAGTTTCATGCTGACTTTGACAGACAAAAAACAGTATACAGCAGTCTGACTGCACGTTTTCCAGTTGTTTCAATCTGTCTTATATTATATTGCTTGCCTAGCAGTTCTATATGCTGAACCCCTATGCTAAATCTGGCTCTGTGTCAGCTGTGCATGTGTGTAGCAAAAGGCAGATTTATAAAATATATTTGCACAGAGCACAGTGACATATTAAACTTATGCTCTTATTACAAGAATCGTATTGTAAATTTTAAATTATAGTCAAAAAGCAAGGCAAAAATAATTATTTTAAAAATAACTGAGAATGAACGTGAAAGTCTTTTGGGAGAATCCAATCTTGGACAACCAGGAAGTGCACAATGCTGACCTTTATGTCATACCTCTGACTTAGCTTACCTAGCAACCGCATAGCAACAAATAGCCCTCAAAATGGTAGCGCCTATATGAGAAACAACATGGTATCGTAGAAAGATTATTGCTTATTTTCAACAATGGTAAAAACATAATTAAACACAACTACAAATGTGAGCATGAGGTTCCTTGAACTCTCAGTAATTTCTTGAGGCAAAAGAGAAATTAACAAAAAATCAAAAACAAATTCTTAATTGAGACAGTTTGGAATATTTTTATTGTTCTGTTTATTTTAGATATTTTTTAAATTAAGTGAATCCAAATTTTTCAAGCAGAGAACTCTATTTTGGAGCAGGGTTAGGCTAAATGAAACATCTCTAGCTAAAACATCTTGGTATTTGTGTGCTGTTTACCAATTTCGAACATCATCACCCTGCTACGCTCTAATGCAGCTGAAGTAAGTTAAGAGCATGGAAGGTAGAAGCCTGTCATACAAGAGTAAAGCAGGCTGAAATAAAGGTAAAAACCCTAACAGTGATCTTCTTCTTCTGAATTTGCATTTGTAGTCTATTTTCTTACAAGCCCAGTAATGGGCTCAGAGTGATGAATTTTCAGAGACCCCAACAAATTTTGATTTTCAGGTTTTCTTGTGGTTTAAAATGTTACTTAAGGGATTCTAGACCCAACTGGAGCACCTTGATTCAAAACTTGTATAGACAGATACAGAGTAGCAACAGTGACTATTTCTTCTTTGTGTTCAATTGTATTTTGTTCTTCTCTTTGTTTACCTTTCCTTGTGTATTTTACTGATAATGTTTTGGTTACATGGATATTTATTCAGGGTGTAGAGTGTCCTCTCATGTGGTCCATCTTATCACACATCATTTAAACTAATCCATCAGAATTTTTCATCTAAACAGTGAAGTACTGTTGGAGAATATGGTTTTATTATGTGGTAGTATTATTAAGAGTGTACTTACGTTATCAGTGCAGGAATAGAGTATAGAGGGTGAGAAGATGACATACTGTATAACAATGGACCTACAGAAAAAGTGTGCTCATTGAGATTAGAGATTTATATTTTAGACAGGTTGCCCCAAAGAATTTCCTGAATAAAGCAGGCACATACACAGGGCAATAGATTGAAATGAAAGGAAACTACATTCTACTTGCTTAAAGTGTTATGAAAGTCTAGATGATCTACCATAATAATAAAATAAATGTCTCAGCAGCTTTTAAGAACTTTACTTAATAAGATAAGGATGTAACTTATCTCTCATAGTTATATTACATTATATGACTTATGTGGAAATTAAAATATAACATTTATCTCCAACTCATAAAGTTTACTAAAACACCCGGTTTTATTCAAATGAGAGCAAAAAAATGAGGATTTGTCAAAACATATACAAAACACAATTGTTTCTGTAAACAGCTGCTTCTTGTTACATGCCATTCCGTGTCATATGCAAGTAGGCACACATCCACTTACTAGGTGGGAATTTGGGGCATTTTGTATGGAGTGTCAGTTACACCAAATCTCTCGACAGAAAGGGTGGTGTTAGTGCAAATTATTGATGTGCCTTTCAAATGGATCATTGTAGGCACTGTAGGACTACTAGAACATTCTGCAAGAGGGTACAACCATATTCTAGTATATGTTAATTATGCGACCAGACAACCCAACAAAATCTTGCTTTTAGTAGCCAGTTCCAAAACAATTAGTTGGGATCATTGCATGATTTGGTAATTTTAAAAGAGTTTCATATAAAACAGGAAATGCCTTTAGCATATGAAAGATTAGAAATAAGTTGTTGCATAACAGGCACCTTAAAACAACTGTTTATCACTCTGGTTTGGTGAAAAGGGACAACCAAGCCTTTAAAAAAAGATATTGACATTGGTGGTACAGATGGTTTTGGCATCAACTACTCCTACTCATCTTGACTGCATTTTGGGAGATACCTAAAGCACCCACTGGGGTTTCACTGTTTGAGTTACTCTACAATCTAACCGGCTCCTTGACTTTGTCAGGAAAATTTGGGAGGTGTAGTTATAACCCCAAACTAACATTCTGGACTATGTTGCCCAGCTACGTGACTGCTTTGAAAATTTACACAAGCCCAGTTATACAATTGCAGTACTAAACTCTGCAAATTTTATCCGAGAGCCCAAGTCAAGATGCTCATAACCACCTCATATTTCAGTCTGTTGACACATTGGCAAGGACCTTACGAAATGAAATAGCAAAGGAATCTGGTAGAAATAGGCTGAGGTTGAGCTGGAAATCAAAAACATGGTTGATGTAAGTGCCATTGAGTAAAGTTCCAGTCCAAGGACTTGTTCAACTGTACTGGATCCTAAACATGAGACCAAGCCAAAGTTACCACCATCCAGAGCCGTAAACTAAGTGCACATCTTCCTAGGACTAAAGGAGGACTATGGAAGGTTTGTAGTCTATTTTTTCTGAACCAATCTCAGAAGAAAACAGGTGATAAGGACTGTAGAAGCTGAGAAGGCATTTCAGGACCTGAAAAAGACTTTTTTGACTACTTGTCTCATCTTTACCTAACCTGTCTTTGCCTTTTATTCTCCAGACTGGCACATCTTGAGAATGGTACAGTATCTGTGTTAAGTTAAATGGTTGATGGTGCAGAAGATCCTGTCCTGTCTCTCAGTCAGAAACCATTGAAATAGGAACAGGAAGTATGCTATGATGGATAGTGTAACCCTCATTATAAAATATGCTGTCTTCCAGTTAAAATATTATTTAAAAGGGATTAGAGTTTTCCTTCATTACAAGTCATTTACCACTTTAGTGGATGGTTGTTCATAAGAAGGTTAATTCAGAGGTGATGAAGTGTTTTTTAGAGCTGCAATAATACAAATATAAAGTAATCCTTTTGTGTCCATGAGTGTTTGGTTGGGGTCACTCACTCCCCTATGATGGAGTTAGGACATAAACATGTCAAACATGCTGACATTGTGGGTGTCTTATAGTGACCAATTTACATGAACACCCTTGGGGACTGGAAGGAGTTTGTAGTTAAATTGTTTGTAGTTACAGTTTCCTTTACTATTCCCAGCCCAGAGGAAGTAGCTTCAAAGATGTCTGATGTCACATCTGCTCATAACTGACTCCGCCAGCCTTAATACCACCATGACCAGCAGTAGCAGAGACAAACACATCCCTATTCTTCTGGTGCTGTACAAGAAGACTAATGTGTCTTCCTAAAAATTCTCTTGTTTGCTCATCTTTCCTCTGCATTAAAAGTGTTTCCAAAACTGGGATCCAGCCATTTGTATGGCTCTTTGTGTTCAACATTACAACTTATAAAATTGATATACTGTATATTGTAATCAAAAATCGAAAAAAGTGAAGTCATGCATCCTTTCTGCACACTTTTTTAATGGGCTTTTGCGGATGGAGCTCCACTCTTTACAGTCATGTGTTTGATAATAAATGCAGACTTCTCTTAAATAGCTGGGAAGATGAAAGATGTAGGACTTCTGGACTGTTAATGGTCTGTTAACTGCAGGGACTAAACTAATAGATGCAAACACATATAGATATACCAATCAGAGGAAACCAAAACAACTAAAAAAAATGATATCAATACTAAAGAAGAACATGTATGCTCCACAAATTCAGTGACCAGGCTGTAAATTGAACTTAGTGTAGCTTCCTGGAGATACAGGACACACATGAAACTCTGTGCCACAAGGTGCTCAAAAGTGAAGTGGCAGTCATAGTTAAAACAGGTAAACTATGTGCATTTGTATGAACAAACTTTACTGTAGCTAGGACAATAATGACTTAGAATTACTAATTAATAAGAAAATAAAGCAACCTGTCCATTGTGTAAAATAACCCGCATTTAAGCAGGGCACTTCAGAGAAGAGGTGAGATCAGTGATCATATATTCTTTTTTCCTACAATTTATATTTTTCTTAAGATAACTAATATTTTGGCATGAATTGTTCCACTTTTCAATGTTTTTGTACTAGCACAAAGAGTAATCATTCTAATATTTGAATTTATAACATATCATGATTAACACTGCTTGAAGTTGTTGCGTCACAGTTTCTGAAGTTGGCTAAAACACCAGCCTAGTTTTTGTGGAGTTTTCATGTTCTCTGTGTAACTATGCGGGATTTTCTGAATAATCTATTTTTTTCGGCTCCCAAAGATATGTGTTTTACCTGGGTTGACAATTCTAAATTGATATTGGCTCAGGGTGGATTGGCTTTGACTCCTCCAATCTAGAAATAAAGCAATAAGTGGTTTGAGGAAATAGATGCAATTTACTGTTTCCTAAAATTTGCACCACAATAAGAAGAAAACATTTTATTAAATGACTGGCCCTTAATGACACTGGAGGTGGATTCCTGCCTTGTTAGTATATATCCAGGTTCTCTTTACACAGACAGTGCTCCTGTCATGAGCTACTGGAGTTTTAGGATATGGACTTGGGTCTTCATTCAACAATGGGAGCAGAAAGCAGTTGTCTTAGCCAGTCAAACCAAAGGCGAACTGCAACATCTTAAATAAGTAATCAAACAACTGACTAAGAGGGTGTTTTTTCCTGTTGCACTCAAGCTTTGCAACATTGCTGGGCTCTTCTTTGCAGTCACTCTAAAATTGGAGAAGATGGTGAAGAAAATAATACCACAAAGACCTATCCACCCATCTTTTTTATTCCAATTCAGGATAACTGGGGATGGAATCAATCCTAGAAGTTTAAAATGGTGAGTGGTCTCCCCTAGACTTGTATACTCAGATATTAGGAAGGACATTTGAGGAGTAAACTGCAAGACCATGATTATATTTTTATATTATGTACATTAAAGGACCATCAACAACAAATCAAATCAAATTAATAATATATTGAATAATTATTATAAAAGAAAAGTTGAATAAATCGAACTCTGCATCTGCATGAATAAAAAAGTACCACTTCCAGTTAGTGGAAATAACTCAAAAGTTGATAGAAATCTATGTTTTGTACCTAATACTTGTATGCAAAATTTGGTTTTTGCATGAAAGCGTACTCAAGTTATCATGTTTACATACACACACACAGACACACAGACATAATTCCAGAAATGGCAATTTCAGACTCAGAGAGGTCTAAAATGTCGAGATTCATCAAAATCTCATGGTCAAATTTTTGCACAATTACAATACTTTCCCTATACTTCGTATAAGAGAAAGTAAAAAAGCAGAAAGCAATTTTAAACATATTGTCTGCATTGTACAGCATACACACATCTCCACTCCCTTAATCTGGGCTAATTTACTTGCATGCCTTTTAGGGCATTGTGAGTAGTGGGGATGAGCTACTTGGAGAAAAGCTCACAGAGACATGGAGAGAACATGCTCTCCAGAAAACTAATGACAGGAGCCCATTAAAAATGTATTGCATACATACAGGAAACATTAAATTGATTGAATAAAATGATAAACAAGGGGCACTGAAGAAATCCAATCAGTCAAAATAACTGGACAAAATATTCTGTCATTAAAATGGCTATTTTACTCAAGGCACTTCAACACTAAGCATCGCCTGTATTAATTGAAACCTCTCAATTTATATCCTTTGATAAATTTCAAATTAGGATGTCAGTGAATAGCACAGGTTTTGAGTGCTGAAAAGATTTGACTAGATTAATGTGTCAAAATGATGGCAGACTCACTTTTTCTCTGTTATACTGTGTCTGTGAGCAACGTTAAATGAAACTAGTGCAATGCAAAGAAAAAAAAACCCTAATACAAATTATTTTCCTTCCCTAAAACTGTTGAAATACTAGTGTACAACATGAACTACGTGAACCAAATCAAATTCTCAGGTCAAATCTGTCTTTTGAGTGCTCCTTAGATAACAAAGTCGTGTTCTGCGAATCTGCTCAATATATTAAAGTTGATTCACTTGGACAGTGTATAAGATATGATACATTAATCTGGGCTATTTCAATTTCTGAAGCTGGGACTATAAAATTGGTGCACTGCATATCTAATTTTTTTGAATACCTGATTTATGCATTTCTCTGATGCGGAGTGTCGATGGTATTGTGGATGTGGCTGCTGCATTAACAACGGGCTGCATCAGCACTCAAATCTTATCTTGTTAAATCAGACAAATGTAGCTCCATGAAAAGGAAGGAATTAATGGCTTGGGTGCCTGAAAGGAACAAATTTTAATCCAGCGCGTTAGGGGAGTTTCATGGTTTGGGCAATGTGACAGAGGCAGGGGAATCTGGCATCAATATGTGTTGAATTTCCTTTTTTTTAATCAGAAAATGTGATTTGAATGAATTGAAATAAAGCACATAAAATCCCAGCAGGGCAAGAAGATCTCAAGGAATACCAGTACTATTATTCCAAAATATTATCACCTGTAAATTTTACTGTGATGTACCCTGGTGTAACAGTGAATTGGCTGATGCTCTCATGCAGAGCATGTCAATGTAGTCATCACACGTTCTCGAGGGTAGTTTTTTTTTCTTCTTTTTTTCTTTTTCATCCCATTTTCAAGTGCGATGCCTCTGAAGGTGGCTATCTCTAAGAGTTCTTTTTTTTCTGGGAAGGCGAAGATGAGACAGGAGTCCCTTTGCTACCCCCTAACACATTATATATTTGCTTATCCTGCATACAGTATATTACATTAAAGAAGTACAAAGAGCTGTCACGGATAGCACACACAGCTTAGTCTAAACAATGGACACCATCAGCATACAAGCTTAACATTCTGCTGTTCCCGTTCTCCAGGTGATGAGAAGCAGGTCTGCATAAATCTGCTGAATTAGCCAGTTTCTTGTAAATATCCCTCAATGCAGCCGTCTTTATGATAACGGCACGGTGATATCACAATTCATAGCAGCTCTAAAGATATTTTGAGCCACCTGCCAGTCTCAAATAAAGAACATGTTTTCTGGCAGAACAGAAGCAAATTGTTTGCCTGCACCTATTGTGGCAGCTCTTTTGAAAAAAGGCGAAATGGGTTATTTTTGCATATCTTGTTTTTTCCCATTCCCCAGCAAATTGCAGCTCCTTGTCGCATAGTACTCATTATGGAACCATTACACTTCAGAAAGATAATGTCAAGAAAAAGTCTATAAAACTTCCAAGCTTTGTGGCACCAGTAAGCTGTGTTTGTACCATTTAGAAAAAAAAGCGCACTGACAGGCAGGGTAGTTTTATTTTCATAAGATGAGCTAGAAAGCATTCTTCATTTGTTAGCCCTATTAAAAGACAATACATAGTAATTATATCTTTTTCTACTGTAAATGTAGAATATGTTAAGGGTGTATGTGTGTGCATTTGTGAAGAAAATATGTACGTATGTACAGTATAGGAGAATGCTATCTAGTTTACAGGAGTGTGGTTGTGCATGCTATCTATCTATCTATCTATCTATCTATCTAATATATTCATATATAAAGTATATACTACATGAATGTACACATTTATCTACCTGTATGCATGCATAAAATGCACAAACATTTTGTGTTTTTTTTTTATGTCTCTGAAGCAGCATGCATATTCTTTCATGTCATTGTTATTCTATCACAAGAAAAGATATCGCCTCTTTAAGGTCACAGAGCACAGCCCTTATTGGCTAGGCTAATTTGATTGTGCAAGAACAATGCCACTGTACTCCTCTAACAGTGGAGTGCATACTAATTATGCTGTTTGCCCTTGATAATGACCTTGGTGGGTCATTTAACAGTTGTGATCTGTTACTGACTTCTAATCATGTATTATCGTCTGGGTGAGTCAGAGTGGCACCCTAAGCTTTCTGTCTTTACAGCAATGTGGCACTCTAATTATCCTATGCCAAGTGGATATGCACATACTAAATTAAGCGATCACTGTGATTGCCTTCAAAAATCTTTTCTTTATTCTTCATGTTAGTTCTCTGCAGTTACCAGTTTGAGTCATTTCTGAGACACTGCAAGCGCGATGGGCTGCAAGCGGCTTGATTATTTGCTAATAGGCTTTTTGTTAGCTATCCTGATTGAGAAATGACATGCAGAAAGAGGAGAAAGAAGTAACCGGCGCACACGACTGGTTGCTGGATTAAAAGATCTGTTTAATGTGCAATGCCTAAAAACACATTTTGCAAGTTACTGTGATGCTGGCAAGTCACACACATGTAATTATTTTTTTTATTTTGAAGTAACAGCTTGACAAGTATTTAAAAATGAGTCTGAAGCAGAGGTGCAGCCGATTGAATAGGTAGTCTAACAGTAACTAACAATAAACATATTTTATTTTTGGTGTTTATTTTTCTTTGTTTTAACCCTGAAAGCTGAACTATATTCTTTTCCTCCTTTTTAAATCATTATATAACAACCTCAGAGCAGCTCATCTAAACAGGTCAGCAAGGTATAGAAAAGGCCATTTAGAGAAATTGCTGGTCTTATTTTCTGTAGCATCACATGGCTCGCTATGGACATTATTCGCTCATGAAAGCTTGTTTTGTTTAAAAAATGACAGTCTTGGGATAAGATGCATTCCCTGGGTGGCAAAACAAAAGGACTGAAGGAAAAAAAAAATCTGCAGAAAGTTGACATAGACAAGAATAATGGCTAAATCTTTCAAGTTTGATCAGGTCTTCTATAATGAAGAGCAGCTTCATATTCCAAGCAGGGACAATGAAGACAGAAGTCAGGCTCTGGAAATGCATCTCTTTCTTTGCGTTTGGAATATGCAGAAACCAGCGGGGAGCCACAAGATAATTACACAGTATTTGCGCTGTTCGAGGAAGCTTCTTGCACAGGTTGAATGCTTGTGCTATATTAAAAGGCAGCACAGTGAAATGTTTTTAATGAATATTTTTGTCAGGAAAGAAAAGACATCTGAATGATTTCTTTCTTGTGCACGGGGGGCCAGAGGTGGACCATCACTGTCAAAATAACTATTATTTATTTCCTTTCTTTTATTTATGCTTTTTAAAGGGTGCATTGTCTTTTCACAATATCCCACCTAAATTCTCTTCATCTCTAATTGCTAAAAAAAGATTTTTGCATTAGTTTTGTTCTGCTAAATATAAAAATATAAAATGTTAAACACACACACATATACATACACACAAATAACCAATACTCGGCACAGTATAGCATACTCAAAGCTGCTTAATCTAATTGTGTAAATGTGAATTAAATCAAGAATGTATATTTAGTATCATAAGCAATTTCAGAACTAAGGGTTATAAGATGCTACTGTTTAGTATTGACAAATTGCATGTTTTGCATAATAATAGATTTTAAAGGGAGTGCCACACATCCTATAATTGAGATGTTGAAATTATCTGAAGCAAATCATTGCACTTGTCTGTTGTGATTTTTTTTTGTTCAGTAAACCAACCTACACATAAACACTTTTGCCTTTTTCTCTATTGCACAGTGTCAGACCAAGACAACTGCCCATATGGAAAGAATCTATTTATGAGCTATTCCTTACCCTAAGGGTGAAGCTCTACTCTAACACTGTTTGGCATCCTGTGCTGAAACATTAAGGTTAGTGACAAAATGCTGGTCTTCATTAACATGACTGAAAAGCCTTTACAGAAAATCTATCCATGTGGGAACACAGCTATGCCATTCATAACTCTGCAGGGGTAAGACTACTGTTTGAAAGGGTAACTCCACATAGACAGTCGCCCTAAGGGTTGAGGTGATCAGGTGTAGCACTGCAGTATGTTTCTCTGCTGCTACAAACTGAAAGAACTGGGAGGAAAATATTAACACTATATGCAAATCAAACTGTTACATATATGACCTGTATTCTAAGCTGACTTCCACCCTAGGCATGCATCCACATCTTCAAACTTCTTTTTTCTTAAGGCGTAAAAATGCAGTTATTTCCCTGTAGTATAAGAAAAAGGGAAAATTATGCCCAGTAGTATTCTAAGAGTTTGAAAAGCAGTTAAGCCACAAACGTAAATTCTGTTAGAATATACACACACAATTATTGATACACATACAGCAGCAACGCTTTGGCAAAACATACAGTATATTTTAATCAACTACATTACAAAAATGTGTAGCAATGATACAGTGCTGAAAACAAATTATATTAGAGAAGAGTTAAAAAAATATACAATAGGGTTCTTAAACTTGGTGCCGGCTGATTGTGGCTGCCATTTTATTTTAGCGAATTTTCTAATGAGAAGCTTAGTCAGTGTACCTAAACATTTTGTTTCTGTGCTCTGCCTGAAATTACTTTGCACTTCTTTATTTCATATAGAACCGTTCTATGGCGAGCAACACTTTATTCTATTTAAATGCGTCCATTTTTTTAAAAGGGTTGGAGCACAGACAGCTTAAGTAATATTCTCAGAGTCACAGTCTGGGCCAGAAATAGGTAATAAATTGGCAGTCATGTCCAGTTTTTTATCCACAACACTATGTTACGAGCATTATGTGCAAATGAATGGCAAACTAATGCACAATGCCTGTTTTAGGTAATTTGGTTTCACACCTTGATATGACAAGCTGAAAGCAGACTTGTACATTAAAAAAGAAATACAGAGACTACCCTTAGCTTCACACCTTTTCTTACCTACAATAAGAAGTCAGTGAATAATAATAATAATTACATTTATTTAGAGGTTTTCTAGCTACTCAAAGCACTTTAAATAGATAGTGGAGAGCTAATTCAACTACCCCCAATGTGCAGCATCCACAAAAATGATGTGACAGCAGCCATTGTTGCACTCAACACAAATGAGCTATTAAGTGGTGAAGGAGTTGAGAGTGATAGCTAGCCAGTTAGAGATAGAATATTATGAAGCCATAACAGAAAAGGCCATGATGAGAAATTTAGTCAGGACATTGGGGCGCACCTTACATCTTTGAAAAGATGCCCAAGGATATTTTTTTGACCACAGAGAGTGAGGACCTCAGTTTTACATCTCATCACAAAGACAGTAACATTTTTACAGCACAGTGTTCCCACCACTACAATAGGTCATTAGGATCCACACACAGACTACAGGTTTAGTGTCTCCTGCTGGCCTCATCAACACCTTTTCCAACAGCAACCCAAGTTTTTGTGATTGGTCTCCCATCCAAATACTGTCCGGGCTCAAACATGCTTAGCTTCAGGTGCATTATCTGCACTGCCGTGCAGTGCTTTGCTATTTTAAATATATTGTACTTAGAATTAAGAGTGGTCATTGCAGTTTAAATGACTGCACGGCATTTTATAAAAGCACACACTTCTCTTTCACTCCACATATCCTGGTGTGTTAGCACCATTCCTTTCCCAGGCCAGACTCTCCCAGGCTATTCAAGATATATAAGCCCTCCAGCACATCCTGTCTGCCCCGTGTTTTAATATAGCGGGCTGTGCCTTGTACACCTCCCATTGGAGGCATGCAGTGCATCTGAATTACATGTCAAATGAGCTTCACTCAGTTTGGTGAAGCAGAGGTTCCAGCCAAAGAGAGTGAGCTTAAGAACCTCATTTCAGTCTGTTTGTTTCCATAGAGCTATGTTGTTCTGAGATATGTGCACCTGATTGGGTTACCCCTGCCAAGTTCACATAAGGGATTGTATAGGCGAACAGCAATCCACAAATATACCTTATGATAGTTCTGTTTAAATCAAAGAGAACCACACCCAGAACTAAACTGAGTTTTAAAGACCTGGAGTGCTGTTTCCCAGCAAGCACCTAGTGGCCAGGTTAGCCATGTAGCATGATTGGTCTTGGTTCTAAAAAAACCATGTGGCTCACCACCAATGAAAGGATAGATGAGGGAGTGTGATGTTAGTCAGATAACAAGCACAAGTGGGGCACATCCAGGTATGCATCGGAACATCATGCAGAGAAACCTTCGTAATAAAGCACATAAAAAATAACATTGTAGAATAAAATAAATTTTAAGTTCATTAATTGGATATGAACAGTCAAAAAACTAGTGGATGGTCTGGGAGCTTAATGTGGTTTTATTTCCAAAATGATTCTTTTTCAAAGAGCAAGTTCTGACATTAACCAGAGTGGAAAGGAATGGGGTTAATTACAAAAACCCAATGGTATTAAAAGTCTAGGGATAGACTGTAGTGGACTTATCCCACCTGTTTGTACATGTGCCTACAGAACTTAAGTAGAACATAAGACACAGCATTGACTAACTCACCATGGAAAACAACAAAGTGTGCTTTCCTTTTAGTGACCTTTTGTCCCCCAAACATCTCAGTAGCAAAGACATATAAAATAAAATGATTAAAAGAAAATATTATAAATAGGGATACAACAAGAGTACAGAAAAGCCAAGAGGATAACAATATAGTCAGAATATATTAAAGAAAGAACGACCATTCCTGACAGCCCGTGGTAATGGCTAGCAATAAGGCAATGTGCCCCAGCTGTTCATGCCATGTACCACATAAAGATGAAAACTTTTCTGTCAGACCACCAAGGTCAGAAATGTTTGCTGCTGGGGTGAGAGCTGAATCCTATAATATGGCATAGGCTTACATATGGCAGCACTTAGAATATTACAGATCTCTCTCTTTGATGTTATGGCAAATCCTATGACTTCTACATTGACATTACCTTCGTTTGGAGTTCTTTTTGGTTCTGTTACCACACCACATGGTGATGGTGACAGTTAAGACATTTTTGTAGTGCAGTAATACATATTCAGAGTGTAATTTTGCTTACTGTGATTTTCTCAAGAGATTCTGAAAAGGAAGTCACTCACGTGTGTGTTTTTAATAAAGTTTTATATGTAACTCAGTTGTCTCTACTGTAGAACCCAATGGATCTGAAGCATGAAATGAATGACTCTTGCTCTTTCAAATGTGACTGGATGTAGTTCTTTCCTTGTATTCCTTAACAAAACAATGGGATATTTTACCATTTTGATGTTTAGGGTCAGGTTTTTTTTGTTGTGATATCAATTTACCAAGACTTAACAACTTTATCCTGAATATAATTTCTTCTTTTTTTGCTGACTGCCTAATCATTATGAGTTATAAGAAAAGTTGTTGATTGTATTGTACAGTGGTGAGAAATTAATTAAAAAAAGCATCTGGGGTTAATGAAACAGCAATGATGGGGGGAGGGGCTGGTATTTGCAACCTATGATCTGACTATTAAGGGAATATTGCATCTAGTTGCAGAAGAAGTTGGATACAATCATAACTTCATATAATCTGCTGTACCTACAGTAAACAGAATAAGATGAGTCAAATAAGTGTTAGGGTCACAAAGGATGCCCTATTTAATACTGTAAAATGAAAGCACATGTTGTGCCAAAAGAATGATGGTAAACTGCTGCAGTGTAAAATAGCAAAAACTTAGAGGAGCTATGTTCTGGACTCAGTCTGGTCCAAATCTAAATGACGAGTTGCTTACATGCCTGAACAACCAGGAGCAAATGATGTCAACTGACCTCCATGGGTTTCTCCACCATTCTAGGAAAACAAGTGGAATATGTGTTAGCGGCAGTGTCCCTCTCTTAGTCTTCTCCATAATCTCATTGTTTACAAAACCCATAAAACACTCCCCAAGCTCACATGACTAGCACTACTTAGAGGAAGCAACTGTGTTTCAATCAATAAATAATACTCTTCCATAAGTAAAGCCTCACTCATACCAGGCAATGCGTAGGACCCAGAGTTTATCTTTCATCTACCAACCTTAACTTAGGATGGGTCCTCAGGAGCCTGAAATGGTACGATTCACATTAATTAACAGCAGGCCTTCCAAGCATTTCACAGCTTTAGAATAAAGTTTAACCCTATTTATTTTTTCATTTGATCTCCATTAGTATTGGCAAAACAGAATAAAGTACTAACCAAGTCAGATGTGTTGTGAAGTTTTACCTTCTACAGTCCATGGAGAAATTGTACTCACTAAAGTGCAGCAACAGATTCAGGTTTAGAAGGAATGTTTGGTGTCTTTAAAGAGAGACTTGGTGTTTTGAGCTTCAAATGTGGGAACAAAACAGTTTACCTCATCTGGTGGTAGCGTGTACCTTTTGGTGATTTCACTGATGTTTGCCTTGTCACTGGCATCTTGCAGGTAGTGGTAACTGAGGTGCTTTGAGGTGTTTCAGTCCATTTTTACCAGTGTGATAGCCTTTTTTTGGAGTTATTTTTGAAATTCTTTATGACCTGAATGAAAGACAGCAGCACAGGTTTTAGGTTTAGTGAAAATGTATTTATTTATTTAATTTGTCTAGTTGATTTAGATCTATTTGGCAGGTACGCTGGTGTCCACACTGTATTTCATATAGCAAATGTCTGGCTTTTAATACTCTTTAAAGCAAGTGACTGAGTCTTTGAGGACACACCACTGGCCCATTTATTTGGTGGTCTGTAACCTTTTTTTTAACTAGTACTTAATAGTGTTTATGGGGAGAAGAACATTCCATAGCTGTGATTCATAAAGCGGAAGCAAAAAAAAGACATGTGCCACAGTGTAGTATACCAGTTTGATGAATAGAAATAACAATGATCTAAACAGTACTTTTTTAATAACAATAAGTGAAGTTCCCCTTTTCATAGATGACATCTGAAATAGATGGCACACAAGGAATGGCATGACGACTGGGAATGAACAAGGGTCCTTACCTGGCCAAAGACTGGGGGAGATGTGCACTGATAAATATTTTCTCCCCCAATATGCTAGATGGCATTCTCTTTAAGTTGGGATCCCACATGGATGCCCGCAGAGCATGCTGGAACCTGTAGTCCCATGAGGCAACCCTGTTGGGTTCCGTAGGGACTGCTACAAGGAGCCGAAGGGATCTACAATCGCTACTTTTTAGGACTTCTGATTGACCTTGAAGTTCTTCCATCGGGCTATGCCAAGTGAGCCAGAAGAACTCCCTGGTCCAAAATAAAAGAGACCTCTCAACCTCATCCAGGGAGCTGGAGTCAGATGGAAGGAGGACAAAGCTTGCCTGTGATATGTGGAGTAAAGGAAGAGAGGAGAAGAATTGTGTTGTGGTTGGTTTATGCACTCATTTAAACCCTTTGTGCAAGGTATTTGGTACAAATAAACCTTTTATTTATACCAGAACTTGTTTCTCAGAGGTTGTGTCTGGTGATCACACAGTGTAAAGACTGTAAATATTCTCAATTTACATATATAGTACATATGTAAACTGGCACACTGATGTGTATTCTGCACTTAGTTTATCTAACATAATTGTGTGTCTTAAAATACATAAGACATGCATTATGTAGTTGTAAGTATAATTATGTTGATTTTAATTTGTGACCCATTTTGTTATAGAAAAAGACTAAAGGAGTAGTGTTCACTTTTTCATTTATAGTATTAAAGCTTTCATAGATCTATTCTCATTATTTAAACATTGTACTGCTGTTTTTGACCTTTTGACCTAAAACCATAATCTAAGAATTCTAGGATTATTGACAATTGGAGGAGAGTATGTGCTGTACAACCTGAACTACAGTAACTGTTTCAGATTAGTCTGACTAAATTAAGAGTTTCATCTGTGTTGTTAATATCTAAAATAATAGAAAACAATTATGCATTTATCAAAAATGAGCATGAAATGTGATAAGGAGTACATACAGTCAATATTTAGAAATTCATGGCTATAACTGATATTCGAAAATGATTGAAACATTAAGAAATCTCATCTTACAGCACTTCAACACCTAGAAAGATGAAATTGGCATTTTATTGCTTCCATGTTCAAATGTAATGTTTCCACGTGCATGATTATCACACTATCATGTTACAGGGTGCAAACCATGTGATATATAGCAGCAAGCTATACTGCACTGGATTTAAAATAAAAAAAATAATTGGACAATTTATTGACTGAACAACTACAGACCTAGCAATTTTAATTGTAAACAGTTTTCCAAAACAATTTCTCCTTACTACACTCAGGTAAGAAATATTTAATATTAATTGTTTTTCTCAGGGGCAGCACGGTGGTGCAGTGGTAGCACTGCTGCCTCGCAGTTAGGAGACTTGGGTTCACTTCCCGGGAGTTTGCATGTTCTCCCTGTGTCTGCATGGGTTTCCTCCGGGTGCTCCGGTTTCCTCCCACAGTCCAAAGACATGCAGGTTAGGTGCATTGGCGATCCTAAATTGTCCCTAGTGTGTGCTTGGTGTGTGTGTGTGTCCTGTGATGGGTGGCGCCCTGCCCGGGATTTGTTCCTGCCTTGTGTCCTGTGTTGGCTGGGATTGACTCCAACAGACCCCCGTGACCCTCTGTTAGGATATAGCAGGTTGGATAATGTCTGACTGTTTTTCTCAGATTTGTTTCTGTTATGTTGAGATATTGCCATAACGTACTGAAAAAGTATTGTTTTTTAAGTAGATCATCACATGTAATAACTAAAATCCTTTTGTAATTGCTGCAGTTGATATCCAAATGTTTTATCATAAACTGTGGTCAAATGACTCTCAAATATGACATTTCAGTATTGTTTTACAGGTTAGAGCCTATCCCAGCAGCATCAAGATCAAGGCAGGACTCAACAGAGTTGTAGATCATTACAAGCCTAACTCTGCTTTTAGCTGCTATAAATAAACATCTATATCACAGTTTTACTAAATACAGTAGAATCAGTAGAAAAAGAAGAAGGCTAATCGTTGCCTTTAAATATATTCTGGAGAACAAAGGAATTCCGAAGATACCGTTTTAAAAATTAAGGATGCAGTAGCAAAACTTACATGTCAAAATGTGAAATCTAACATAGACAACTTACTCTTTTTAATACTAATTTATAATTTTGGATATTCCAAAATGTAATTTTACATTTCAAAGAAAAAGTATTGAGATATGTTTCTTATTTAAAGATATTCACATATAGCAGCTAATGGAACAAAATGGGTGAATTAATGACACAGATTCTTCTGCGACCAGTCCATTGTAGGACCTTCTCATGCAAACACATCCACACTCCCTCACTCATATAAAGCCATGTATAGTTTGTAGTACATAACTGTGGTTTGCATATTTCAGCGAATAGCTGTAATTTATAATCTATGAATATTTAACCACTTTTCCATCTTTATTGGGTGCCATTGCTGATAGTGATCATTTTATCAGTTTTCAGTGCTTACTGTTAGATAAAGGTATAGTAGTGCATGCTGTGCATGGAATTCCATGTCTTTTTTCAATCACTCACCTTTTTGTAATCTTTAATAATTCAATACTAATTTCATTCAGTAGTTTTAATAGTACATTGAAGGCTACTAATAGTATAAAAGAGGTATGATCAAAAGGTTGTGGCAGTGATTTTTTTTTTTTTTAAAGAATACTCCTTACTGTCAGGCATGGCAAAAGTCATAGTAAAGAAAATCAAAGTGAAAGTCTAAATATAAAAAATACTAAGTTGGCATGATTAAATTTACAGCGTCATGTTCAATGAATCATCTGTACAAGGTAACTCATGAATCATCCCCAGATTTGCATTTACAGTACTTTCAATTATTCCTGCTTAGATTAGAAAGTACTTTATGGTTTTTTCACAATTTCAAATGGAAACCCATCCTTCCATCATGACAGGGAGAAAGTTCTGATGAGAATGGCATATAAGAAAGCAGAAAGACACAATGCTTTTCAGGAATTCCTTTAAATTGAAAGCACACACTGTGCAGAAGGGTTCTTATGATAGATGTTCCCAAATACAACACTGCAGCTCATACATTTGCTCACACAGGTAAGAAGGTTGACAATTCTGAAGGTAACAAACAGACACAGATGAGCAACTTCTGTGCATACAAAATTATATCTGTTACAGAGAATAAAAGCCTTGTGTTTGTTATAGAGCTATTTTTTACTGGGGGTAGGGATCTTTGAATAAAACTTGTAAATGTTAATATATGACTATATTTGGTATACCTAATAATAAAGTGCACATGGTATTAATACTTGAAATTTCAGTAATATAAATAGTAATGTCAGTGAAGCCAGGGGCTTAACCACAAAAAAATGCAAAGCACGACACTGCCATCTAACATAATCTGAGGTGTTTTATGTTCTGTACATCCACATACTGTTTCAAATAATATATAAATATACTTTATATATAAAGCATATTATATATAATGTCAAAATTTAAGCTAAAGCCTTTGACATTTGCAATTGTTTTTATTTTTAATTTAGTGCTGTTTATATTTTTGCTTTCTTCAGATATTTTGGTTGCACAAAATTAGACTGAAAAAAGCACTGCACTAATAATAACAATAATAATGCATTTCTAGTGTCTACAGGCATAATTAAATAAGCACACAAAACAATAGAACGTTTTCAACAACCGCATGAAATACTATCAGTCTTCTGGCTTCCTGCTGGCTGTTTACAGTCTGTATACTAACTCCTGTGAGCAATGTTAGACAAGGTTTGACTTTTCCACTTTGGCTGACTTTCTTCAGCTTATTTAGCAAGGTAATTTGTGTGAGTTATGCCTTTAGCTACTTTTAAAATGTGTCTGTGTTTCCTGGGCCTTAAATGAGTGAGACTTGTAAACCTTTGCCATGAACTGATTATAGTTGAGTTCTGTTTAAATGTTCTCTTTGGAGAAGGCAAAGCATAAGTTCTTCAAGTACTACAAGAGAAGTGCTCAAATAAAGTCAGATTTTAACAAAGGAATTATTTAAACTGTAATTGTTAGTATTAACTGTTTTTACTACATTTCTGTAAGTTCCTCTAGCTTTGAATTTTAAAATTTACGACACTGTCATAAAATAAAAGGAAATAGACCTGATAGAGTTAGTCCAAAGATCTGGAGTTCCAGTAGGATAACCCTATTTAATAAACAGAAAAAGGGTGAAAATCAAGATAAACAGCACATGATGAACATGAGGGTGCAAAACAATGGTGTAAGCCATTCATAAAAAAAAAACATTTCCAAAGAAAATATCACTTCTAAGAGCATCTCTGTCACCTTAGAATGTGGCTCCTATAACCACCTACCATGGATAATGTGTTTAATTGCTGGGTCCTCGGAATGGATTTTGGTTTCTCAGGATGGAGAGGAAGTGAGGTCAGTCGTCATCTGGCTGGTGTACCTCTGATCTGTGTATGCAAATAGAGATTGTGTCAGTGACAGCAACCCCTCTTGACTTAGGATAATATTTCTTACTTTCTCTTAGCCCTGAGGATGCACATGCTTGACATCAGCTAAACAAACTAAACTATAAACATATTGAAAATGTTGTTTAACAAACAATTTACCTCTAAATTGGCTTAATGCTATCGAGAGAATGAGAAAGTCATTGAATATCCTGATAGGAACCAGCCTTAATTCGAGTGCCAGTCCATCACAGAATACACTTTAGCCCATACTAGGTTCACTCACAGTCAACGATTAACCTAACATGCATGTGTTTGACATGGTTAGAAATTCTCACTAAGAATCATGAGAACATAGGAAGAACATACAAACAGACTCTAAAGAAATGGAGATTTAAACCTTTGCTGTGAAACTGCGCAGCCAAACACTTCATCACTGTGCTATTCTAAGATAATCTTACAATAAGGATTTTATTATGCCATACACCATTATTAACTGGGAAAGTATATTTGATTTAAACATAAATAAATCTACATCTAAAAATAAGGATGAAACACCTGTACGTGCAGTTAATTTTAAGCAGACCATCAATCACAGGAATATTGTTGTTTTTGAATGAAACCTCCCTACATAAGTTGCTTATGTCTTTTCCTTATCGATTGTGCGAATCCATATCATATGTTTCATGTAATACCAGAACATTGAATTCCTAGCATGTTAGACAGATTCCTGTTTCAATCTAAAGACTGCAAGCTTGTAAATAAGTGGTTTTGAGAAATTTTCCTATAAAGAACCACTGATGTCACCACTGCAATTGTTCTAATGGACTTCCTTTGTTACAACTGACATAATGGAGAAAGTACTGTACGTACATTAACAACTCAGTTCACTTCGACAAATGCTTAACAAATATGGGAGAGTTTTAGCTTATAAAGGCTAGGATCATTTGCAAGCCTTAACTGCAAAACACACATTATAAACCAATCAAAATAACCTAAATACAATGAAAAAGTAACAGCATATCTAGATAGATTAGAAGTCTTTGGCAAACCATTTTATCATTAAATAAGAACGTCTTATATGTAAATAGTATAGTTTATAAAAGAGTTATATGGTCTTCATCATCATAGTACATTTGCTAGAAAAAATGGGCACATGAAGCATTCGTTACACTGAAAATCACTCCATTAAGTGGCTACTTTGTCCTTCCTCACACTGCAAAAAGCATTGACTTGCAATGTTTTCATAATGCTTCTCTCAGAAATACTAAAAATATGATGTTACTAAAATTACTTCGGAGCAGATATTTCTGTAACAATCTTAATAAAAACTGTACTGTTAAGTATGTGTCTGCAATTACATATTTGTAAGGAGAGGTAAATAAACTGCACATTTAAACAATTAAGTGCTGATGATTGTACATGACTTGATCACTTTTAGGTAAAGAATGCAGGACATTTTACGTGGTGTATGACACCATAAGTAACTTCTGGCAAAAATCTGGATGTGTCAAAAAGAAATGCATCTCTATTAAACCTGAGCAATGAAATGATTCCAGATTATTTCAGTTTTGAATATTATAAACAGAGGATGCATAATTGCACAGCAGGTAGCAGTCCACCACTCCAGTGGCTTTCGTCCTTATTCCATTGGTGACAGTGATTTATCTCTGTGTGAATAAGCATGGGAATGTGTGCGAATGTTCTTTGTGATGTGCTGCAATATCATTCAGGGTAGCTTTCTGCCTTGAACCCATTTCCTTAAGTTTATTGCTCTTTCCAACCATATAATTAAGAAACCACTGCAAGAAAACAGATGAAAGTTTCAATGTATATTAACAAAAACATGGTGCAATAGTTACCAGAGGCTTGACAATTTTAGATAGACCTAGGATCGATACTTGGCCCATGCACTGTCTGCATGGGGTCTGTCATTTTCTTCAGATACTCCAGCTTCCTTCGATATCTTAAAGACACGTGTTTTAGGGATCGCTGGTGACTCTAAATTAGACCCACATTAGCGAGTGTTGGTGTCTTCATGAGTGTGTCCCATTATGAGCTGGCAGATTTTCCTGAGTTGGTTTCTGGCTTGTCCACGGTGCTGCCAGGATAAACTCCAGCTGCTATTAACCTCAACTGTATTAATCAGAATAAATGATGGATGGAAAGATGATTGATGGTTTTGGGTTAATTCCTGCTTTGTAACCAATACTGCTAAAAAAAGGCACTGGCACAACTTTCACCCAGAAATGTGTGGATGGAAAATAGAATATGATTGCTATGAGGTTAGGAAAAAAAATCTCTACTTATATTCTAACTACTATTGTTAATAATAATTATCATTAGCTAGTTATTCTATACTATGAATTGAATTTGCCTTAACATGGCATATGTTGTTCTAATGTAAATTTAAGTCACAAATATTGAAATACTGTTCTTACATTGCACAATCTATCAAATGTGTTGGATTTACAAAATGCAAAGTTCTTGTCACATTTGGGCACCATAAGCTGTGCATCTCTTTGCAGAGGTGCTGACTGCTGTTTTAATGAGGCCCTTTGGTAGCTGTAAAGAACCGAAAGAAAGGTATTACAGGAGTTATTCTGGGTCTGGTCTATTTGTCTTACAAATTTCACACTAACTACCAATTATGGTGCAATAAACCTTCTGGCTACTTCAGGCTTTATGAAACATAATGCATAAAAATATATATGCTATGATAACCTTTTTACTATTATCTGATGGGCTACAACAGCTGATGTAAGTAACATATTTAATGAGGCCAATAATGAGCTTTTTTTGAAAGTAGCCTTGTTATACATTTGATATTACAGCAGTTCAAAGAAAGGGCAAGTAATATTATTTGATGGTGTATGCACAGGCTTTGACCAGGAATACTGTTCCAAATGATAAGGGCACAATTTTCTCCACTAAAACTGTAATAAATTGTAATTTGTCGAATGTAGTTCAGCATCCAGCAAGTATGAAAAATATTAGACTTAAATCCCAGAGTAAATACAAGTTTTTGTCTACAATAGGCAATATTAATCTAAGACAAATAAAATGGTCTTTTCATAATGCCACTGAAAAATAATACATACTAATCAGTCAATGTTGAAAAATAGCCTACCATGGGTAAAATCTGTGCATTTCATCAACATGAATTGATATATTGGAAAGACTCTGCAAATACCTGAAAAGAGCTTCCAAAGCATTTGCGAGAAAAATCAATATTTGAAACAATGCATTGTGATATTTAAAACACCAGCATGAATGTCAGTGGGTAGCAGCTAGTAAGCCAGTGAGCATCATCAATCACAAGTCTAACAAGCCTCCTAAACTTGCAGGCTTTCATTGCAGGTGTCCCATAGAATGTACCGTTTCAACATAAGCCTCTGTCCTACTTACTGGATGCAAAGTAGCTTACGCTGCAGACTCTGAAGTGCAGCCTTTCATATTTCCTTTTCGGCTAAATTAAAATATTTCTTGCTGATGAGGAAAAATGACATCTTCTTTAATTACTTTACAAGTAGAATTAGTTTTACAGAATAACATACGTTATTAAATTAAATGTTCATAACTATAAACTATTCAGGTAAAATTGCTTAGATGTTCTTTTCTAAGTTCAAGGCTTAGATGTCTTATATAGTCAGTCCTCTGGAATTCATATTTGTGCATGTTCTCTTAGTTATAAATAAGGATAAAAAAGAAGTGAATGAAGTAAATGAAACATGCACAAATTCTTATATATTAAACACGTGCCAGCTGTTGAAAATTGCATACATATGCATATGATACACAATATATGATATGCATAAGATACACATATGCATATATTCTGTCCAGCCATAAGCAGGTAGTTGGGCCTAACACAAGCACATGCAAGTTACACAACAGGATTTAGTGTGTGATATCTAGTAACCCATTTTTTATTACACACTTTTATTTGCTAGTTAAACTGTAAGTAAAAATGAAGCAAATTACTAAAAGTAATTTTACAATAAAAAAAAATTGTACTGTAGCAGAACTAAGACAGATAAGTTAGATCAAGTTTGATGTTAGACTTAGATGCTTAGGCTTGTTGATAAGTAAATGCTGGGATTCTTGAGTGTGAAATAAAAATGATTGAAGCCACTAGCCTTATTCAGTTTAATTAAAAGGATGCAATTGTATTCATAACAGCAAGCAAGGTTCTTTAGATCCTTAGAAATTCACATGACACGTTAGGTTTGTTGGACTGTATTCATGACAGAGTGGGTCTGCTAGCCCATTTTTGGATCAAATGGGGATGAGTACACACTCTGAAATATCTGTGCCCTGTCCAGGGATTGTTCCTGCCTTAACCCGGTGCTTGCTTAGGATAGGCTCCAGCCTCCTCATGCCCCTGCTTAGGAAAAGTGGGTTTGAAAAATGGATGGATAAATGGTGATGATTATAACAGTAGAAGAAGAAGAATCTTCCTAGATTTTTTTTCAGAAGTCCCTGCAAATATAAAATCAAACAAATACAAACGTGGTTAACCAGAATGAAAAGATTATCATAAATTCAGCAGAATCTGGTTACTAACCAATGTATAAAGTGTAAAAGAGGACACAGAACTACATTAAAGAGTTGGGCACCACCTTGGTGACCCTGTGTAGATAGATAGATAGATAGATAGATAGATAGATAGATAGATAGATAG
>JANRMT010062825.1:31112754-31174471 GCA_026402145.1 Polypterus bichir lapradei | reverse complement strand
TAGATAGATAGATAGATAGATAGATAGATAGATAGATAGATAGATAGATAGATAGATAGATAGATAGATAGATAGATACTTTATTAATCCCAAGAGGAATTTCACATAATCCAGCAGCAGTATACTGATACAAAGAAACAATATTAAATTAAATAGTAATAAAAATGAAAAAAAGTTAGCATTTACTCCCCCGGGTGGAATTGAAGAGTCGCATAGTGTGGGGGAGGAATGATCTCCTCTGTCTGTCAGTGGAGCAGGACAGTGACAAAAGTCTGTCACTGAAGCTACTCCTTTGCCTGGAGATGACACTGTTCAGTGGATGCAGTGGATTATTCATGATTGACAGGAGTTTGCTTAATGCCCGTCGCTCTGCCACAGATGTTAAACTGTCCAACTTTACTCCTACAATAGAGCCTGCCTTCTTAACAAGTTTGTCCAGGCGTGAGGCGTCTTTCATCTTTATGCTGCCACCCCAGCACACCACCGCGTAGAAGAGGGCACTCGCCACAACCGTCTGGTAGATGAACGATGCCAACCTTCTCAGAAAGTATAGTCTGCTCTGACCTTTCTTACATAGAGCATCAGTATTGGCAGTCCAGTCCAATTTGTCATCCAGCTGCACTCCCAGGTATTTATAGGTCTGCACCCTCTGCACACAGTCACCTCTGATGATCACAGGGTCCATGAGGGGCCTGAGCCTCCTAAAATCCACCACCAGCTCCTTGGTTTTGCTGGTGTTAAGATGTAAGTGGTTTCAGTCGCACCATTTAACAAAGTCTTTGATTAGCTTCCTGTACTCCTCCTCCTGCCCACTCCTGATGCAGCCCACAATAGCAGTGTCATCAGCGAACTTTTGCACGTGACAGGTCTCTGTGTCATATTGGAAGTCTGATGTATATAGATTGAACAGGACCGGAGAAAGTACAGTCCCCTGCGGCGCCCCTGTATTGCTGAACACAATGTCAGACCTGCAGTTCCCAAGATGCACATATTGAGTAATTGAAAAAATTAAAAAAAAAAATTTTAATTTTTTTTTTTAAAAAATTGTGTAATTGAAAAAGTTAATAATAAAGCGCACAACAAGCCGTAAATGGGAGCTCAGAACTGAACTGGAGAAAGATGTCCAGTTCCAGGTTATATATTGTGGACCCAGCAGGAAATGGTGAGTCCAGGAGGGCAGAAAATGGATATGGTGTCAGCGTTGAAGTGGCTGTCAGTCTTCCATTCTGTAGAGGGAGGTTGAGAGAAGACATTAGTCCATGGCACTAGCCATCACCAAAGCCCTTAAGTTGTCTCCCCTGCATGACAAAAGAAACATTAAATAGATTTATTTAACATTGTGTAAAAAGAAACACTTTTTTAAAATTATTTATATTTTAGGTCCCCTTTTAAAACTTGCCTGTGAGACAACCTAATTTCTTTTGTGACTAATTCAAGTGTGGATTTCTATCATGAACCTGAAGACTACGCATTTCTCATTATTATTCCATGCAGGCCAGCATACAATGCTCAAATATAGTCTGCTTGCATTATAACATGACATTATTTTAGTTCCATAAATAGTCATGTACCCCCATTCCAAAAAGGTTTTCCATAAACAGTCCTACTTAATGGAAGGAAACTGTAACTTAGTTGTACTGTGTTAGACCAAAATTTAAACGTGGTCAGCAGGGAGCAGTAGTGATTGGATCTGGTCCCTCAATGCTCCAGAAACTGGTTTGTGTAGTTTAATGGAGGCAAATGTGGTAAAACAAGTTGTGTTTGACCAGTTCTCTCTTGAATTATTCACTCAAATGTTAGTTTATACTTTTTCAGTGACAAGTAGGAATACAATGTGGCAACATCATAATATTTTTCAGACTGCAAGGTAAGCCTTAATGTAGATGAATAATTTACCAGGGTTATGCTCTTAATCAGTTATAATGCTACTTTTTGCTCAATTAAATATGATGTGGTTATTATTGTTAAGCTTTAAAATAATACATAATTGTTTTTCTTTTAGCTATACTCTTTTCCTTAGAAAGGAAAGGCATCAATATTATGTTACCTTATTGTTACTCTTTAAATGTATGGACTACTTAACTGTATGTAGATTTAATGGAAATATAACAACCCATAAAACAAGCTATCATAACTGTCATATTGCACTAATTTATTCCCACTAGGCAATGATAAAATGCCATTTCAGTTCAGTTGCTGAAATGACCAATGGGGTTATATAGCCTGAAGTTATAAAGTTATAGACAATGCAATTTTACCCTGAGCCTCCAGTCTACTCATTATTTCTCAGAGTGATATGATAATACAACTGTCCAGTCATATGTCTGGTGCTTGTAAAACATATATGCTCATTGGTATCAGTAATAGTACAAATAAAAATACCTTGTAAGATGTATTCCATCTGCAGGCCTACTTAATGGCCTTTCCTGAACTTTCTTGTTCCTTTTCCCTAACAATCATATACTGTAAGCAGGTCACCTTCCAAATTGCCCATTGTGTTTAATATGGAAATGTAAAATAAACAAAATTTTCCCATTAGACATATTAAGCACAAATTCATCTTATTTGATATAGTACCTCACATGTTTACAAAAATAAATAATCGGACATACAATTTCAATTATTGTTGGAATACAGGATATATCAGACATTACCACATGAAATACACTTAACAGATATGACAGTAAAATCTACATGATAAGAGAAAATGGAGTAGATTTTTGTACCCACTTACAAATAATTAGTTTTAAAATGCAATATGAGTTTTAGAGTCATGGACCAGAAAGGACATTGTGCTCAAAGAAAGCTTTAGAGATTGAATGTCAAGCATGAACACTTATTTGCCAAAGACAGGGTAATAAGTATTTGTCAGATTTAAATAATTACTGTTGTTTATAAAAATTGGTCTCTCCCGGATAATGAATATTCGTTTTTTATCTGTTATCATTAAACCTATTAACTGATTGGCTACACCAAATACAGTAGCTGCTGAAATAATGGCATATCTATTGTTATTTTTAGTTTTCCTTTATGAGAGTCTTAATTCCTTACAATTCCAATGTGTGGGCAGTACTGTGGGGAAATTATGACACTGGTTTCTGTGTTGCAGATTCAGTTTTCCTCCCCAATCTCAAAAGATGTTTAAGTTAGGCTTATTAATTGTTATAAATTGTCCCAGTAGAAGTGTGTGTGACTGTGCCCTCTGATAGACAGCTGCCTCACTCAGGGTCAGCTTCTGCCTTTTGTCCAATCCTAACATTATGGGCTCCAGCCAACCATGTTGAACATATCATAACATTCTCAAAAATGTTCAATCCAATTCAAGGACTATTCCAGGCAATACCAGGTGCAAGGCAGCATGGGAAGCCAGTCCATTGTGGGGCCCAATTACATATACACCCAACTCACTTGGGCTAATATAGAAATAACAATTAACTTAATATGCACATCATTGGGGAAGAAAACCGGAGCACACAGAGAAAAACTTAAGCAGTCATGGGTAGGATGGGATAGGTACAGGATATGAACCCAGAATGTTGCACTGCTGTGTCTCCCTGAGGTTTACAAATGGGTGAAATCAATGGCATTGAATTTAAAACCACACAAGGTCAGATCCTTACTCTTTCATATATGTTAAGGTCTATCTACAGTATCTACTGTATATCTATATCTACAGTATGTCTGTCTATCTATCTATCTACCTGTCTATATCTATATTGATGTAAACTTCAGCTATCTAAGACGCTCAAGGCTATGACCAATACCTTCCGAACCCTGCCTTATTTATCTCCACTAAAAACACCTCCTCCTTCAAACCCACCCTTCATCTGCTGTGTATTGCCTTGGATTTCCGTATGTCTAATCATTTTCCTCTAATGATGACACTTGGTAGGTTGTCAAACACTTAGGAATAAAAAACTATTTTAAGATATGTAACTCATTTTCTCCCTTTGTAGATCTCTAACTACAAATATGCAAACCATATCATAGACCTTCACTTCTATACATATATCTATAGTTATATCTATATCTATATCTATATCTATCTCTCTATAAATTATATATTTAAGAACTGGCATTTACCAAAAAGGAAAAATCTTCAGATTACAAATGATAACATGGAAAGATGAGTGCAACTAACATGAGATAACATTTAACACATTAGTATAGCCATTCATAGAATGAAATGTACATAAATATAAATACAGGCATTTCATATTATTACATGGCTGAACCATGCTTTGTTTGCAATGGGTGCCAAGTGTTATTTGTCTTTAACATTTTACGGTAATGCCAAAAATGCATTCCCATTATTTGAATGGACAATAAAGTTATATTACATTCTATTCTTCTTGAGAAGATAAGGTTTATAAAAGGCTTTTCTTAAAATTTTATTTCTGACCTATGAAACTGCCTCTAGAAAGATGAGGTTTTAAAAGACATATTAGCTAGTGCTTACGTTATCATCCAAATTGAGGATAAAGGAAGCTGACAAAGAAGATAATTGACCAATTATATATCTATGACAATGGATCAAGCTGTTAACAATAAAATGTAATAAACTATGGACTGGTTTAGTTTAAGCCATCTACATATAAGGCAAATGATAGAAAACCACAAAATAGTTAAATCAATGCCAAAATGTAGGCATGCACACAGAGCATTACAAATGATGGAATAAAAGTATATTTAGAATAACTGCAATATACATCTTGCATTATTCATCTAATTGTTACGCACAGATGACAAAAGTTCACTAATCATAGAACTAAGCACAGATTCAGAGCACAAAATGCCTGTAGCAATTTTATAAGGATTTTACAAAATGGCAATATTAAAACTATAAATCCATAAGCCTACTTTCAAATATGCAGAGAGAGAAAAAAGAAGCCTGTAATTGACCAGAAAAAGGTTGCTTGGTTTAATGTTGCAGGGATCTGGAGATGTAGCTATGAAGCATCAAAACTGATTATATGCCATTTTTTTTTAAATTAACTTATATTCTAAAAACATCCTAACGTGTTTGGTCAAATTTTTCTACTATTAGTTTTTTCCTATTCATTTTTCCTCTTGCTACAATAACTTTATAGAGTACATAGTTACAGTATACAAATTTAAATATCTCTCTCCTAAAGCCAGTCAATTATTCTATTATTTCACTGCATTCCTTTTTATCTTAATTTTAAAATTAATTCCAGAGGTATGGTTTTAGTCTTTAAAAGATAAGTTTACAAATGTAGTTTCTTGTTCACACAGACATGAATAAACTGTTGGTTTACAGTAAGAATTCCAAAACAGGCTGACATTTTCTATGCTTGAATGCCTCTAATTGAAAAAAAAATATATAGAATCAGTTTTTCCTGTCACTTATTTGGCTATTTATTTCTTTTGCTTTTATCTTGATGCCTTTTATGTGTTTCTTTTTATACTATATGCTGTTTTGTTAATCATTAATTCTCTTTTATACACCCTTTTCAGATTTTCCCACACATTCAATTGCATTGTCTATTTGGGATAATTTTATTCTGAAAATAACTTACAATGAAGTACAGTATATTTTACTACACATGTACAGCCTTAAAGATTAGATTTCAGAAAATTAAACATTTTATAGTTCAGATTATACTAAACTGATAAGACTGTGTTTTCATCTATGTCTCTGTTTATTAGCAAGGTTATTTAAATTTATTGTGGCTGAGGCATCTACTGTAAGATGCATATGTGTAAAAATGTGTGGGCTGTATGGGAGGTTTTGTAAAATGCTCACCCAGCAGGAAAAAAATTGCTGTAATCAACCAGCACCTGATGCTTTGTATTGACTTCATCTTAATTTAACGTACATCTCCAGCTTTCATATACTGAAACAGCTGGATTTTTCTTTTCATTCATTTTCATATAGGTATGCAGCCAAACTGTATGTTTTCCACTATCCTGATCTATTAAAGCCAGCATTTTCTCATTTCTATTTTTTGTATCTTATGAAGGGTTTCTCTAGTGAAGGATAAGAATGGCAGGGTGAAAGCTGCCAAATATAACACTCGAGAAATGATATTTTAATTCTGCATCATGTTATGAATAAAAGGACATATCATTATGGAGAGAGGACTGATTTAAAATGTTGTATATTGCTGCAGTATGTGTTAGAAAATATAGCAACATGATATTTTTTATGTTAAAGCAATTCTGTTAATATTTATTTAACGAGAAGTGTACATGTTTTACCCTTTTTGAAATGTCTAGTCTATATAAAGACATACAGTATGTACTGAATGCACTGAATGAAATGATTAATTGTTTTTACCGCACTAATATTGCAAAGCTTGTATTTAATATTTTTCTTATTGCTTATCTGCTTTAATAGAAATATGATCCTATTGAAGCAAAATTCCCATTATGCTACACTGAAAATCACATACATGCACATTAATGATCCCTTTAGAAACATGTCCTATTTGTTTAAAATCTGATTACTGAGAATATATATAAAACAGGTGACAGCACTACAGGAATAAAGAGTGAAACTTTTCATTTATTTGTTCATTTACATGTGCATATCTAAGTTTGTGCATCAGTGGTGTCTTTTATATGCATGAATGTATTGAATTTTGGCATGTATGTCAGTGTGTATATCTCTAAAACCAATGTTATTTTGGTCAACATGTTTGTTGTATCATTTGTCTACTTTAGTGAAGGAACTTAGTTACAAAAATGTAATGTTCCTGAGGCAAAAACATATTTCTGTCAACCCGAGAAAACATTGCTTCCAATATCTGTATTGAACTGAAATAGCAGCATAGTATTTTTTCACAAAATGCAATGTCCACTATGTTAGAATCAAAACAGAGATACAATGAATTTTCCAAGTGTACTGTAGGTAAAAGTATACAAAGTAAACTTGTTAAAATAAGTTTTTGTTATGGGACAAGATGCTGGTTTTGGCTAACAATGTATTAATGAACATACAAAAATAGATTAAAGTGTGCACTACTATATAATCACAATGTCTCTTTGCAGTAGGAGAATATGGGAAGGGGAGATGTATAATTGTAGTGTTCTATACTTCATTATGAGCAGCACAGTGGTTCAATGGTTGGTGCTGCTGCCGCATTGGTCCAGCCTCCTGGGCTTAAATTCCTGGTTATGTCCATGTGGAGTTTCCCAATTTGCACATGCCTGCATGGGTTTTTTCCATGGACTCTGGATTCATTTGACATCCCCAGAGACATGCTTATTGGGTCAATTGTTTTTTCTAAACTGTACCGGGGTGAGTCAAGTGTGGGCCCTGCTTTTATTTTCATCTGAATGGATAAAAGTCTGACCTTGTTAAAGCTAACTTCATATTAACATATCCTGAAGAAATTGGAATCCTTGTCGACCTTAGCTATCTTAGGGACCTCAGCAATAGAGTTGCTTCTTCCATATTGCATGCAGCTTTGAGCTTACCAGCCACTTTCATTAATCCTTATGTGTTGTGTTCTCTACTTTTTTAGTGATTGACTTACAGTATGCCTGGTCTAACCTGGTGGTAAATATTGTGTGCACACTCCTTTGTCTTGCATTGCTACGTCATACTATTCTGCACATTATTGTTCTTTAACTTTTGACCAATGCTATGTACACTTTTCCACTGCTTCTCCTCAGCTTTACCCAGAGACCGTTACAGGTTTTGTTCAAACAGGATACTTACAAAGGGTCAAAGGTCCAGTTACTCTGTCACCATCCTTTAATCGTATAAACATAAGAAGACTAAATGTTTCCCTTGCACTGCCTGTAACACCAGCACCCTTAATATTATTAAAACGCGAAGAATCAGTATGAGTCACATGCCCATACTACAGTGAAATCTTTCAGTAGTGTTAAGCAGCAAAATTCACCAAAGCACTTTTTGAATATGCTGTGTTTACCGGTGGCCTTGTTCATCAAATGTTTTTCTGAAAATCTGCAACTTTAAAATATGGAATGAGCCAGTCCCACAGTGCTGCATTATGGCAAGGGCAGTGTGTGCACCAAACCTGGGACTTTGAGAGTGCAATGATATATATGTATTTTACTTATTGCTAGTTTGTGTGCATTTGTTGTATTTTATTTATCAATATTATTCTGTCTGCGTCTACTTTTTTGAGGCTTGTGTCGCAGTGGTTAGCACTGCTGCCACACAGCTCAAGTCACATTCATGGCCAAAATAATCAGTCACACCTTGATGGCAGATGATTCCCTAACCCTGAGGGACACTTAAAAGACCACTGTATGTTCCAGAACATTTCCATGATGGTGAAGTGAACTCCTTGGGGTTTGCTTATCACAATTTACAAAATATAATTGTTATGGTTTAGTGGAGGTTGTAGCCATGGCTCAGGTTTATCTTTTGTTTATTTAATGATTTTGCTATTTTTTAATGTGATTTGCCTTTTTTGGTTGCTGGGTTTGTTTGTGGCTTGGATTTGTCTTTTTTATTTATGTAAAATCATGCTTTATTTATGATTAAGTTTAGTTTATTCAATTTGCAAGTAATTTTTCATCAGTGTTCATCAAATACATTATTATTGTAAGTATTGATTTTTTTTTCTGAATTTATTGCTTCTTATTTAAGTTTTAGATTTTTTGATTAGGGATTCTTTTGTGTTGAATATGAAATAAATTCTCTGTTTATAAAGTCTCTTTGTTGGACTGGTCTTTCTAGCCGGAGGTTTAAGGTTTATGTTCCTTAAAGAGGTATTTGGTATGTTTTGCAACCCCAAAAAAGGTAAAATAAAGAATATTTTGAACTTTAAAAGCCAGGGGTGATGACTGGCTTTGAAAGCCAGCTTCCTGGGGTGACAACTATGCCAGGCAGGCCAGGGGAGGTCTGGCCTGATTTAGGATTTTTTAGGGGGTCTCATATTCTTTTTGCTATTTGGATTGCACTCATTTCATGACAATAGCATTAAATACACTGTTGCAAGTTCTTCCAATACTTTTTAAAGGCATTATAAATCTGTTCTTACAATGGTGAGGTTTTTTTAATCATGGTAAGAAATAATTTTAAAGGCAATGTTCTTTTTGTATTATATACATTCAAGGACTTCTCAGCAAATCCAACTGTTTATTTCATTGTGCCATCAAGAGATTAATAGTGTGTATGAATTTACACCAAAATGGAGCAGTGCTCATTCACAGCTTGTCCAGATAAGTTGAGCTTGCAAACGTAAGCAGAAAAGTGTTATGAACTAGAGGTGCAATATCAGAGATCCAACACATGGATTCCCAAACTTTTGTATTTAAAAAAAATTCTTTAGAGGTACAGAATTTGTTGTGATTCCACAGAGACTGGTTTTAAGGTTTTAAAAATGCAAAAGTGTGGCTACATTAAAATAAGGCAAAAATAGTCAACTGTGCCTTCAGTTTATATAGGACATATATTGCTACTTATTCCCATTAAAGAAGAGTACTCCGATGAAAAGTTGGATAATTTTCCAGTACTGCAATTTAGATGGAATGGCAAACATCCTGAATGTTAATGATGGAACTGTATTCCTTTGAGCAAAATACCTTGGCTGGTTATATGAATTTCAGATTGAATTTTGGCTCCTAAAAATAGTAAGTCATTCTCTAGAAGGAGGAAAGGAAGCTATGATAGAGATATGAAGAAAGAAATCTAAAAGTGAATCTAAACTTATCCTGGCATAGACATGCCTTTTAATTAAAGTGTGTCACCCTCAAGTGCATGGGAGGCAGTCAATGGGCTTGACTAAAAGTAATATGCTAGGTCAGGGGTTGACAGAGTACACTAACATCTTTTCACCCTCCTCTGCAGGTCATCAGAAAGAAAGACTGCCTAAAGCCAACACCCAAACAGACTCTACCTCCGGCTCTAGTCCCCACCCTGTTCCTGACCTCACTTCTACCTACAGCCCTTTGGACATAATTCTTCCCCTTCTGCACCTATAAAACCAGCCTGTTCATTTTCCACTTAGTCCCGTCTTCAACTCAGTCGTTTTAGGCTATTTGTTTATTTTGCCAAACTATTGTTAATATACAGGATGAATCCCCATACCTTTTTTCTTGTCTTTCTGCTTCTTTGACAGGTAGAAAATATCTTTATAGTTTTATGAAAAACAGTGCAGTATGACTTATCATAAAGGAAATCATCATATAGAAGGTGCACAAATACTGACAAAATAGGAAAGGACAGTGAACATGGAAGTCCATAAATAAATATTCAATAGTTGTCCAAGATGCTCATTAGAAAAGTAATGGCTCAGCCACTGTTTCCATATTATATAATAGGGTATCCCTAATTCCTGTTTTTGGTTTGACAGATTCATAAAGCACATAATGGACAAAAAAGGCACTTTTTCTATTATATTCAAATAACATAAATATTGCCAAGATATAAGATTTAATATATTTCTTTCTACAAAAACATTTTCATTAATTTGATCTTGAATGTTTTACACCTTTTGCTACATTTTGTCTTTCCTGCTCATAACTGGAGGCTGGGAGAAGGATAAATCAAATATCTGGTGCCATGTCTACCAGTTAAATGAGCAATTAGCTTTGTAAATGACATTTTACTTTGGGAGGCTGTGGTGTCTGTGTCACTTAATTAGCATTATTCTGTAGAATCTTTTAGATTTAACTTTTTAAAGTCCAATACATACATTTTAAATAGTTAAGAGTGCACTTACCAGTAGAAATAGGGTTGGAGCAGTGAGTTTCCTCCGTTGCTCAGTAGTGGCATGAGGGCATGCATCAGCCGAAGAGAGCTTGCATGTATATCGGTTTGAATGAATAGTTATTGTGATTTCCAGCTGGAATGAGTCAGTGTTGGGACGTGCATTCCAATTGGAAGAACTCAGAGAGCTTCTGCAGGGATTGGTTGTAAAATACCAGCAGCAGTATAAGACAGCCAAGTTGATACTATGGGTGGTCTTCTGGCCTTCTGATGTACTGATCATTTAGTAGTAGAAGAGAAAGATGAAATGCTTTTCATATCAGACCCTCAAATTAATATGTGTAGTGGAGGTGGTTGTTGGGAGGAGAGGTGGTGAGCTGATAATTTATTTGATCCTTTGTTCTTATTGTGTTTTTTGGAGAATAACTTTCTGGTCTTTCAAAGATTATTATTGGAGGAAGAAGACCTTTTAGTTTCGCTTTTCTTTCTTTTTATTACAGCACAGCTCTAAAAGAGCAGTTACACATATAATAAAGAGTAATTTTTGCATTTTCTTTTTGCATGTTATTGCTTATGTGACTATTTCGGGAGGATTGAACGACATGGAATTGCAATATTTGTTCTTGACTTTTACTGCAATAAAAGGATAGCTATTTTTTGCGACATATTTCTTGTTTGTGTCATGACTCACTCCAGGATTATGTTTGCTTAGGGTCAGAGTTTAGTCCATGCAAGAGTGGATTCAAAGAGCATAACAGTGGCATTTGGCATAGTGTTTGCTTCTATTGCCTCATATCTTCAGGGACCAAGGTTGTTTTTTGCAGGCCGTGACATGGCTGTGTAGGATTATCCACATTTTTTTAGGGTTGTGTGGTTTAGCTCTTTCACCCCTGGGATGTGTATGTTAGATGAACTGATTTTGCAAAGCTGTCCTGTTATGTGTGCATGAATGTATAAATGTGTGTGCCCTGTGATAGACTTTGCAAAACTGTCTTGATGTGTGTGTGTGTGTGTGTGTGTGTGTTTGAGTGTGCCCTGTGAAAGAATGGCATCCTTATTGGGGGTAATCCCAAGAAGTGTTCATCCATTACTGTCTGGATGAACTCTGGCTGCCGGCAATTCTGTAAAGAAAGAAACAGGTTCAGAAAATGGAAGGATGCAATGTAAATTCCTTTTTATACAAGGGCCAGTAAATGATGTAGGGCTATGTATCTGGGTACCATTTTGAAATAAAGGTGCATCCATGGAGATTCATCCACCAAACTTAAGATCTAAACATAATTAACCAAAGGTTTATGAACTTTCAGCAATATTGGCAAAACAAACTGGCAATGTAAATTGTAATAGTAAGGTAGTCGTGTATCTGTTCTGGATAGGTGCATCCTTTTGGATGTACAGTAACAGTGAAAGGTGACTGTATGTAATGAAATGTAATAAATAAATAAGCGTAATAAATAACTCCCAATGCTGTGCTCAAACGTGAGATTAGTCTTGTGTCTTGGAACATTTTCTTTTATTATTTTCAACCATAAACCTTCTAATTCTAATTAGTTTCACGTTTCCAATGAAAATTTTAATTAAAGCTTTCTGGACTCCAGAGATGTGTTGTAGTGTCCTTTCAGAATAGAAATTGTTTCCTCGGATCCTCCTCAGTATTTTTGTTATGGTGCACTTCTATGTGCCATGAAAGAGTTACCTTTAGATGTTGCACTATGATTCTCTCTGTGAACTGCTGGATTTTTGTATACATTTCTTTTGTTATTAGATACTTTGAAGAATCAGTCATTGGGATATTAGTCATATCCTGAATATTCTCAAAATCACTGGTCTTGTATGATCGGGACCAAAATCTTTAAAAATAATTTTGTAACATTTCCAGCCTCATGAGGATTAGAAGTTTATTTTCCAAAGTCCTTGCAAATCTCTTTTAATCTTATCATGTATAATTTAGAGAATTACTGAGATTGTGTGTGAGCGCTATTATGGGCAGGTACTCTCAAACTCAAACCCCATTGATTTTAGCATCTGTTTTGATTGCTCAGATTATGACCTTGTTATTTTAAAGAATCACATATTCATTCCAATATGGACTTTGTGATATAAATTTTCAAAAAATAAATCATGAAAAATAAAATACATTGTTTGATGTTCATTCAGTTATTTTATTCTATCCATTTTAAGGACTTAAAATATGACCTAATCACATTCCTGCAGGAAAACGTACATTTCGTTCAGAAGGTTTTTCTCAAAGATCTCTTAAAAAGTTCAAATGTTACCAATCCCTAGACACTCGTAACTGCAGAACAGTCAAGTGTCTTACTGGCCTTCAGCTCACATTTAAGCAACCAGCCTGCCTCATTCTCTGTTGGTCATAAATGCTAGACGGCCTCAGTTTTTCCCACATCTGAACTAAGTCCAGCTGTGGGGGAGTCTCTGGCAAAACTGAAGATGCTCAACTACTGAATGCTGCCAACTACATTCATTTCCTGAAATATGTTATGTGTTGGTATCAGAAACACTGAACAAGTCAGATTATCCTGCCCTTAACTTTACCAAGTATTGATAAAATCATTGTAAACTTTAAGGCGCTTACAGACAATTTCCTTAAGAGACATTCAAGCTCCAGTGATTTACTGAAAACTCAAAAGCATGTATTCTGTTAGCAGCAACATGTCTGGCCTGTCAATATATTCATTATAAGTATTTAAAGATTACCACACTTTCAGGGTAAGTGTTTGCAAAAGTGAGATAAAATTAAACATGTAGAGAAATAAAAATAAATATATTTTGATGATTATGCGTGCAACTCTTAAATAATTTTGAAAGGAATCCATTTTATGTATGCACTGATAATTCAAGGTTAATTTAAAATATGACAGAAGCATCTTTGAGATTTCCTTCTCTTACTGAATCAGTCATAATCTGCGCAACTGTCAAACAAATTAACATTTAGTACAATTTAAACAATTTACCTTTCAAAGCACCCTGGTTTATTATTTCATTTCTAAAGGTGATTTTCTTAGCAAACAAACAAGATCATGTAACTATATCCATTTGTTTAGTTATAACATATTTTATAAGAATTATTTTCATAGGAGAGATAATGTTACCTACACTTGCACTTGACTGGAAGCCAGTAGGTTCAAGAAATCTAGAAAGACCACCCCATACTTGATGTATTACAATACTAGAAAGTTGTGGGGATAAGAAATAAACAAATCTTGGGTCATAATAAGTCAGAATAGAGGACTTTTTAGAGGCCATAAGCTCCTTGCAGGAGTGGCAAAAATTAATGTATATTATTATTACAGTAAGAGTTAAAACTTCCCAGGTGAGGACCTTGTAATAGAAAGTTAGATGTCTGGAAAACTTTCACTTTAAAAATTAAAACTGGGTAAGTATTCTTGTAAAAAAATCTGTCTTCAAAGAAGGCACAGAGTGATCGATCAATTAAACAATTCATTTGCTTTAATACATTTCTATCACCATTAAATCATCTAATACATCACACCATCTAACTCTTAATATGCAGAACTTTATCACTCCCTCCAATCAACTACCACCACTAGTAATTTCTGACTGTTGTTGACTCTCCCATTATTCTGAACACTGCTTCGATAAGAGGGGTGTTTTACGAATTGTCCTATTGATCTTAGCACCGCTTCATATGTGGGGTGTTTGGGCTTTTCCATTAGTTTTTCCTCTCTTTATAGAGAGGTGTTCATTACTCATTTACCCTTTCTAACCTTGGAAAATCAAGCTGATGGTTTCTCTGAAATGAGGCAGCCCTCATATGCTTAAGCTTTAAGCTGCATTTAGTTAACCCTTGCTAACACTAGAGGTCACTGTTGCCCCTTTAAACCCAACAGACAGACACGTTTGACACAGGATAAAAGCACCAAGAAGTCTTTTAATTATTTTTCTTCTAGGAATAGTGCCTCCTAGCACTACAGGAACACTAAACAGGCAAATAAATTACTAATCACTATAGTAATAAATACAATTCTCTCTTCCACATCTCCCAGCAAGCTTTGTTCACCTCCACCTGACTCTGGCTCTCTTGCTGGGTCTCCAGCAGTCCTTTATATAGTCCTTGACCTGGAAGTGCTTCTGCCATTCTGTCCACGTGACTTGCTAGCACTTCCGGGTCAGATGGAGAACTGGCTTTTCTTCAGCCCTTAAGAGCTTCCGTCCTCGTGACTCGTGAGTACTTCCGGGCTATGGATGAGGCATGGCTCCTTTAGTCCTTTCACAGTTTCTGCTGGCGGCACCCACGGTACCCAAAGGGGTGAGAAACTGCACTCCAATTCTCAGGATGCCCTGTGGGAATCCGGGGCACCATTACATTCCAGGGGAGCTGCCATCTAGTGTTTTTGGGGAGGCAGTGTCTAAAAGTAGCTGTCTCACCCCATCCTCAGGGCATCCCGACTGAGTTGCCGGCCGTCTATTACACCCTTTAGTTACTTACATTCAGTCCTTATTCTTATGCTAAGTATTTCATTGTTATAGCTTCATATAAGCATATACTTATATTAGTTTGTAAAAAGTTGTTATAGAATGACTATTAATTCCATAGTATCTAACTTACAAAGACAGAGAAGTCTATTCTGTATAATCAATTTGTTAGCAGAATCTATTCTTTACAAGTACTTTATCCCAGTTGAGATTGCATCGGAAGTGGAGCCTATCACTGTCAATAAAATATCTAAGTAAATGTACTGTAATAAGTAAGAGTTACATTGAAAGTAAACTTGCACTGTCTTAGTGTGATACTGATGTAATACTCACAGGATTAAATTTCACTCATCTCGCTATCATCCTAACTTGAACACTTTTCTTGCTGGTGCTTTAAATATTGAGTATGTCATTTGTACTGTAATATATACATATGGAATGGTTTTCACAATGAGGGATTCGATAAAGATTGATTCTAAGAGTAAAGAACTGTGCAGTAAGGAGTATAATATCAACTGTGGAAAAACAAATAATATAAAATATAGTATGCTACCCCACATTACCAAAAGACTAAAGAAAAACTGTCTGTTGATTTTGAATGTCATTAGATTTTAATAGCAACTACTAAGAGGAAGACTTATAAACTCTACACATACTATATACAATATTAAATTGTACAAATGTCTCACTGTTTTATTATGTTTAATAATATTTACATTTCTTTTTCATACTACAAGTTGCAGGCTTTCATTATGAGAGTTAGTACTAAAATAATACAATGTAACAGATGACAGTAATGTATGTGTAAGAGCCATTTTCTTAGTTCTATAAGATTCATGAATATTTTACTAGATGACAATGCATAATCTATGGGAGGTTCCTATAACCCCCATAAGTAGAATTGTATTGGTATATTCTTGCCATTTCTAACAGCTTTCAGTAAATATTATTCTTCAGTTAGTGACAGCCTTGCCATGTGTAAGGTATAGAGGCATACAGTTTTAAACCGTGCTCGTGATCATGATCGCGCTCGTGCACGTGACCGTGTTTGATGGCCTACACGCTCTTTGAATGTATGAAGTAACATGTAAAGATAACGTGCTTATTTAAGCACTAAGCAGTGTGCTTATAGCGTACAGAAGAAGAACTTTTAAGTATAGAAATAACTAAAGATCCTCAAGAAAAGCTAAGTCTAGACAAGATCCATTTTTAATTTTTTTTGCCTTTTATTCTACATGTGTAACTATTTTTTGTTTTATTCTTGTGTGGATTATCTGCTATTAACTTTCACTAAATATTTTTAAAATGGACTGTGAGATTTCTTTAGACATGCATTTTACACTTTCCTGACTTCACCATATGCTCCGGCGGCTACACTAAAGTTTAAAACCTGCCTAAAGTTTAAAGATCAGCCTAAGATTGAAATCAACCTAAGAGTGAAAGCTTGAAAATTGCCATGGATTATAAAAAGTAGCCTGCGTGTTCTACACCTGAAATCAGACTGCAACGAAAGAAAGCGACGACAACTTGAAAAGAATTGACAGGTACTTTTAATCTTTGTCTTTGATCAGAGTTGGACATATTTGAGAATTGCTAGTGTTCTTCGCGAGACTGTATAAATTACAAAGGATTTTAAGTACAGTACCTTGAAGGATCACCATGGGATCTGAATCTGGGAGCCAGAAGAAATTTCGAACCCCCAATGAAAGTATCAGCGGTGTGAGCGGAAGTCGAGACGATTATGACGATTCGATGGAGGACCATCTCCATGACGACAGAAAGCCGTTTAATGAAGTGCTGGCTAGGAAAATCACGGATTCTCGGCAGCGTTTGACGCAGATGGCAGCTCGTTAGCAAACATTCTAAACAACTAGGACATATTTACGCCAAATGTATTTACTGACAACGCAATCAATCCGGTAAGTATAACTCACTCAACCTGGAGGTAAGTGAAGAAAATTTGGAAAGTCTACAAAATTATATTGATCAAGTTTTTGAGTCTGTTGTCATGGGGCCTAAGAAAGCAGCAGCTGACACGGAAACACCTGCTACCAAGAGAAGCCGTCCTCAGGATTCCCCCGAGGCAACCTCATCTCCCCGCAAGGATATATTAGAATTATTAGATTCTATAGATAAAAGGCTTTTGAGATTTGAGGGACGACTCCACCTGCTCGAGGTTCTACACCAGGAGTTCCAGAACCTCCGACAATCTCTGGAATTCAGCCAGGATCAGGTGGAGCGGCTTGCTGCTGAAAACGCGTCTCTGCGGGAGACCGTGTCTTCCCTGACAGAGGGAATGACACGGATCTCCCAGGACAACAAGACCCTGAAGGAGACGGTTTTGGATCTTCAGGCCCGCAGCATGAAAGACAATCTGGTGTTCGCAGGCCTGCCGGAGCAGACGGGAGGACAACCGGAGGATTGCGAACAAACAATCAAGAACTTTCTCCAGACCCACATGAAGATACCCGAAGAAACGATAAAAAACATCACCTTTCACCGGGTACATCGCCTTGGAGCCAAGAGAGCAGACAGCAGAAGATCTCGTCCCATCATGGCCAAATTTGAGCATTTTAAACAAAAGGATTTTGTTAAGAGCCGCGGGAAGGAGCTCAAAGGAAAAGATTTCAGCGTGAACGATCAATTTCCTAAAGAAATTTTGGATCGCCGCAAAGTTCTGTTCCCACTGCGTAAAAAATACATCCAAGAAGGGAGCCGCGCTGTCATTTCTGTGGACAAGCTCTACGTCAACAACAGGCTGTACAAGGAGCGAGGAGTGACAGACTGGCTTTATTAGCCCAACATCAGGTCACAAGTTTATTATTCTTATCGGGATTCACTGGGTATGAGCATGTCAGGATAAAAAGCTGCTATATCCGTGTTTAGATGATGGGATCACCTGTTCTCTCACCACCCCACACCTCTAGCACCTTTTGTTTTTACTTCTTTTTTTCTTTTTTTAACCTTTATCACTCTTTCCTTTCCTTCTTTTACCTGCTTCTGGAACTTTACATCCACATGACACAATCACACAACTTTCCTACACTGCGTCAGCACACACACAACGCACACATACAAACACTGGATTATAATTATTACATTTTATCATACAACCACAAACACTCTTGGTTCTGTCTGATTATTATTATTATTACTGTCTGATTATTATCAGCATTAGTATTATTATCAGCATTAGTATTATTAGTATTATTATTATTATCAGCATTAGTATTATTATTATTATTATCAGCATTATTATTATTATTATTATCATCAGCACTATTATTATCATCAGCATTATTATTATTATTATCACCAGCATTATTATTATTATTATTATTATTATCAGCACTATTATTATTATTAGCATTATTATTATTATTATCATCTTATTATTATTTTCAGTATTAATATTATTATTATTTTCAGCATTAATATTATTATTATCATCAGCATTAATAATATTATTATTGTTATTAGCATTATTATACATATTTTTTTTTTTTATTTACTTATTTATTGCTTTATTTTTTCAGATTAAATTATACATTTATTTACTTAATTTATTCACATGAAGGCACCATACATTAGCTACTCACACACATAACTATGGGTACACTAAGGTTTGTCAGTTGGAATGTTCACGGAACTGGCTCTAGAGAGAAGAGATTAAAGATTTTTGATCAGCTTAAAATAATGCAGGCAGATGTTGTCTTATTACAAGAGACTCATAGGTCTACCACAGTTGCAGATGAACTTAAAACATCTGAGTTTCCCAGACTGTTCTCTGCCCCCTATAACTCTAGACAAAGAGGTGTAGCTATTTTAATACACAAAAATACCAATTTCACAGTATTGGACACAGTCTCAGATCCAGATGGTAGTTTTATAATACTAAAACTATCTATACAAAATCAAAGCTTATGTATTGTTAGCATATACTGTCCAAACATAGATGACCCCGCATTCTTTCATAATTTTTTCTCTGTACTCTCCGAATACTTGGACTGTCCACTTATACTTGCGGGAGATTTTAATTTTTGGATGGATTATTCTTCAGACAGGCTCAGTACAGCTGGGACTCAGCGCAATTGGCATTCCACTAATATAGTCAAACAGTGTATGAGTGATTATGGGCTTTGTGATGCATGGCGATCTTTTTATCCCAGCCGTAGAGAGTATACTTTTTTCTCACACGTTCATCACTCTCACTCACGTTTGGACTATTTTCTAGTCAGCAGCTCATTATTGGCTGACATTTCAGACACTGAGATACACCCTGTAGTTGTCAGTGATCATGCTCCAAGTTCTTTAACTCTGTTAAATAAGAAAACAATCCCATCAAGTAAAAACTGGAGGTTTAATACGTCACTGCTTAAAGACGAAGGTTTTGTGGAATATTATAAAAAAGAGTGGGCTTTATATTTAGAACACAATGACCTGCCTGGAACATCAGCATCTGTTCTCTGGGAGGCAGGGAAAGCAGTGATGAGAGGTAAAATAATCTCCTTCTCATCACATAAGAAAAAAATAGAAAACAAACGTATTCAGGAATTAGAAGAAATCATTAAGTCTTTAGAGGCATCCACAGAAGAAGAATTACAAAACAAATTGCGTAAAAGTAAACTAGAACTTAAAGGAATTATTGACAAAAAAATACAATTTTTAGCACAAAGACTACGAATAGAAAACTTTGAACACGGTAATAAATCAGGCAAGTTTTTAGCCAACCAGTTAAAAATAAACAAAGAAAAAACTGCCATATCTGCTGTTAAAGACTCAACTGGGAATATAGTATATGATCCTGAAAGAATAAACAACACTTTCAGAGATTTTTACAAAACCTTGTATTCACCACAGATTAACCCATCAGATAATGAGATCAATGAGTTTCTAGACAGGATAATACTTCCTAAATTATCAGATAGCCAAGGTACAGTCCTGGACTCGCCATTAACATCAGATGAGCTCCAGGAAGCTCTTAACTCCATGCCTAATAGAAAGGCTCTAGGTCCTGATGGGTTTCCAGCAGAGTTCTGCAAAGAATTCTGGATCATTCTGGCTCCAACATTTTTCAGAATGATGAGTGAAATAGAAGAAAATGGTAGACTACAGCCAACATTAGTCTCCTGTTAAAACAAGGCAAAGATCCTATACTGTATTTCCTACCAGCTATCGCCCAATTTCTCTTATTAATGTTGACCTCAAAATAATTTGTAAAGCCCTTGCAAAAAGATTAGAGAAGGTAACCCCTTTCATAATACACCCAGACCAAACTAGTTTCATTAAGGGGAGACATTCATCCACAAATTCACGTAGATTACTTAACTTAATAGACTTTTCTTACAGCAGAAACATGGAAACCAGTATATTATCTCTCGATGCAGAAAAGGCTTTTGACAGAGTTAACTGGAAGTTCTTATTTGCAACTTTACATAAATTTGGTTTTGGAAACTTCTTCATAAGCTGGTTAAAAATATTATACAGTTCACCAACAGCATGCGTCAGGACAAATGACCGAACATCAGCTAGCTTCTGTCTTCAGAGGGGGACTAGGCAGGGATGCCCACTCTCCCCCTCGCTATTTGCTATTTTTATTGAACCACTAGCAGCAGCAATCAGACAAACTACAGTTATTAAAGGCATAAAGTGTAAGAACATAGAACATAAAATCAGTCTTTATGCAGATGACGTGTTACTTTTTCTCCAGAATTCTCAATCCTCTCTCTCCCAAGCAATTGAACTAATAAACTCCTTTTCAAGAGTTTCAGATTACTCAATAAACTGGTTAAAATCCACAGTTCTCCCAATTCATTTTTCTTTTGTCAATTCCCTTAATACACAATTGGAATCAGGGAATATTACATATCTGGGCATTTATGTCTCTCCCAGGCTGGCAGATCTAACTAAACTAAACTACATCCCACTATTAAAGAAAGTGGAAGATGATCTTGCTAGATGGAAATCCTTACCGATATCACTTATGGGGAGGGTTGCCACAATTAAAATGATGGTTTTACCAAGAATCAATTACTTATTTTCAATGACCCCAAACAAGCCATCATCTGATTGGTTTAGATCCCTGGACTCCTCCATCACTAAATTCCTTTGGAAGGATAAACCTCCACGAATTAGCTTAAAAACACTACAGAAGACCAAAGATAGAGGAGGGCTGGATCTACCCAACTTCTATCATTATTTCTTAACCAACAGGCTTCAATATATACCAAGATGGTTGCAACATAACCCGCTGGATGAGTCCTGGTTAGATGTAGAACAGACACTTTGCAATACTATAGAGCTTTCGGACCTACCGTTTATTAGCTCAAAAATAAGAAAGCATGAAAGCTTTAAAAGTATTAATATTAGCACCTCACTGACAGCATGGTGGGAATATCTAAAAATGAGTCTTCACTAATTCCATGCAGACGCACACCCATCTGGAATAATCCTGACATATTGCAAAACAATAAAATGATGAACTTCCCATACTGGAAAAGTAAAGGAATTCTATACATGGAACACATATTTGAAGGATTGGATTTCACTCCATTTAACAGAATAGTCTCCCAATTTGGGATAGACAAGAATAGATTTTTAGAATATCTCCAAATTAAATCAGTAGTTAAAGAAACATTTAAGCTTAATAAAGTAGAATTATAAACACCATCAAGGGTATTAGACTTCTGTAATCTCAAACACCCCAAATTACTGTCTAAAGTATATAAAACATTGACCAAAATAGATGATACAATAGCAATTCCTATAGGTAAATGGGAGGCGGATCTATTAGTTAGCTTTGACCAGACTTTCTGGTCCCAAACTTGTTTAAAAACTTTTAAAACGATTAGAAACCCCAATTTACAATTAATTCAATACAAAATTCTACACAGAGTACACTATACAGGTCATTGGATGTTCAGGATGGGATTTGTGCCATCTGACACCTGCACACACTGCACAGACAACATTCCTGACAGTTATATCCACGCACTGTGGTCATGTCCACCTGTTCAGGGATTCTGGTATAGAGTATGTGAAGACCTGTCAAAGTGTCTGAAATGTGATATCCCAACTTCCCCCTCATTCTGCTTGCTGGGGAACCTAGAGGATGTCCCGATTGAAACAAATTTGGTTCACGTGGTTCTCACTGCTATATGCATCGCTAAGAAAACTATCCTCATAAACTGGAAAAATAAAAATAATCTTTGCATTAACCAGTATAGAAATCTTTTATTGGATCATATTACACTTGAGACAGCCTCTGCCTCCACTTCAAATCAATCTCTCTGGGCTCCTTTGATCGGTTCCATCACATAGCGATGATGGAGGGTCATTGATATTGTCCTGCGGGATGCTGTGGTTGATGTAGTGGAGAGTCTGAGCTTAGAGTGTCTGGAGGATCCCTGGGGGTGGGTTCACTAGGGGGGTCTTGGGCTGGGGGGCTGCTGCCCCACTCTGGTGGTGCTTGGGTTGCCTCGGGGGGTGGACTTCTGGTAGTTGTGTGTGTGGGGCCTTGGGGGGTCTTGACGGTGGCTGCGGGTCGCTGCCTGGTGGCTGCATCGCCCCTGGGTGGGTCTGGGTGGGGGCCTAGTGGCTTGGGGTATGGGGGTGGCCGTCCCCGGATGGGGGTCTGGGTGGGGCCTTGGGTATTGTTTCCTGGCATGTACGCTGCCGGGAAGAGGGCCGGAACATGCGGCGGTGCCAGGTCCTGGCTCCGCCATGGGGGAGGGGGATGTCCGGGAGGGGGGGATCCAACTTTACCTGGGTGTCTTATGTCTTACTTAGTCTGAATGTTGAGTAAATGTGGGGATGGGAGTAAATATTCTGCTGGGGTGGTGTGGGTTGGTGGCCTCGGACTCCGTGGGGCTCTGTGATGCTGTTGCTTTGGGCCGTGGCTAGATGGGCTGGGGCCTCCATGCCCCAGGTGGATTTTGGGAGCGGAGGTGCCTATTGGGGCCAGTAGGGGAGCTGGCTCCCTGGAGGGCTCAGGCCCCTCAGCCGTTCCTCCCCATCCTCAGACATTTCCCTCCTCCTGCTCCTTCACATCATCACACAAACATGCACATAGGGCCTTGGGGTGTGGGTAAGTCAGGGGGTGCGGGTATGGATCCCATTTCCGCAGTCCCGTGGCAGCCTACCCCCCAATTTTATTTGCACATTAAACACTTCCACAAACAACATTTCACACAAATGCACACTTAGGGCCTTGGGAGTGAGCACACTCCGAGTGCCAGTGCCCATTTCCAATTTTAAACTGCACCTAGTCACGGAGGGTTTTGGGGGGGAAGTGGGGCTGTGTGTTGGCATCAGCTGGTGTAGGCCACATGATGCCAGCACCGCCCGCGCCCCCCTAACCACAAAATGCACCTTATCAACACACATCAACATTACATTGGAGCCGGCGGAGGGAGACTAGAGGTCTTATCACACCTCTGTTCTTAGTTAGCTGCCCGGGGCTGGAGGCTAGGAGTGGGAGCTGGTCGTCTGCCTGTGGTCTGGAGTGGTGGGTTGCTTTGCTCTGCGTTGGACGGGGGTGCCTGCTCATTATTACCCCAGTGGAACGGGGCTAACTCTGGCGTCCGGGAATGGTTGTGCCTTCGGTGCGGCAGCACCGGGACCAGAGTTAGTAGGGTGTGTATGGGGAGTGTGAATGGGTGTCTGGCGTACATCCTTGTAAGTCTTGGGTTGTATGTGTATGTGAGAGCATGAGGGAGGGAGTGTATGACTGTGTTTGTGTGTGACTGTATATGTCAGGTGGGGTTTTGGACTCCTCCCCTCTCCTGGGACATCTGGCAATGCTACAACATCTTCGCCTACTCTCCCCCTGCCACATTTTTTTTTTTTTATTTTAAACATCTGTCTGGTCGCTCCCGGTGGCTGCCTGGTGGGATCTGGGTCCCTGGGCTCTGTTGGGTCCTCGGCGGGGTGGGTCGCCCTTGGGTCCCGGGCTGCTGGGTTCCGGGCCCGGCCGGCTCCGGGATGAGCGGCTGCGGGTGGGCCTGGGGGCTAGCCGTTGATATCTCCCGGGACTCTGCCGGCTGCTGGTTGTGGCCCCCCGGGGTGATCCTCTGTGCCTCTCGAGGGGGTGTTGGGGCTTCTCTGGTGACGGTCTCCCTGGGGTCTCCGCGCTCTGGGGTGACCACTGGATTTCTGGGCTTGGAACTCCCTCCATCTTCCGCACATTTTTGGGGGCAGGTCTGTGGCCCTTCACACTCACTATTGGACGCTCCTATAGAGAAACCTTACACATACAAGCGTGCGTACGCACACAGGTGCTCACATGGTGCTTTCATAAGTATGACTTGGACATCTTCAGCACATGACCTAAGGCTGTGGTTGGCCCTAAATGCCTTAGTAATAATTACTGTGTGATTGTTAGCAAACATTTTTACTTTTATATATCTTCATGTAGCTGATGCAGCAATGTTTTTGTCTTGTGGGTTTTTTTTTTTTTTCCCCTCTCTTTCTGCAGGTCTAGAAGCGGATTCTGGTTCATTTATTGTTTATTCTATACGAAAATCCCCCCTTCCCCCTTTACCTCCATCTCCTCCTTTTCTCTCTTCTTTTTCTTTCATTTTTGTCTCCGTGTCCGGTTCGAATCTTAAAAACATCTGAAAATATTTCTAATAAAGTTTTGGTATCAGGCGTGATGTCAGCAAAAGCTGTAACGCTCCACCTGAGAGAAAAACTGTAAGGCTAGTCGCTAGCATTCAGACATCAATTCTGATTGCTTCACAGCCGAACAGGACACGTTAAAAAAAAAAAAAAAAAAAAAAAGCTGTTTAATTCAATGACAACTAATCTTCAAACAGCGATGGATTATAAATACAAACAATTATCCGATGTGATGGAGACCCTAATGGATTTACAACAAAATTAACTTAACTGTGAAAAAGTAGAGTTAATCATCAAGAATCAGTTCGCCAACTAGAGAATCTCTATATATAATCTTCATTTGGATCTTGATCTTTGTTTGTCCATGAATGAATTAGAAGAAGAAGCACTAGTTGGCAGTAGAGAGAAAGCTAAAACATAGGCATTGCATTAAGAATCTCCTCCAGGCTTATACTACTGAAGACTGTAGTACTCCAGTCACAACTCAAAACACAGACATTCAAACTAAACAAATTGTTGTGCTTTCAATTAACTAAAGAGATCTTTATTTAGATCTTGATCTTTGTCCGCGAATTCCAAGCATGCATAGACCACCTTCCAGTTTAGTACGTTATTGTTACTCACGGATGTCAACAATGTGCCGGAATAACGAAAGGGGTGGTGGACAGTGTTATGCTGGTTAGCTCCTGAGGCCTGGTTAGAGAATGAGATTGCCGAAGATAAAAGGTACGTGCCTACGTAACATATGGGTGAAAGCACGTTCTGGAAATTATTATTGTTACGTTGTAGCCGGCGAGTGCTGTGCGTCTCACAGTTGTACTGTGGCATGCTCACATGTCAGTGAAATGATCCCTATTTATGCTTTACAGAGCCTGGATACCTATGTGTCCCCCTTTTATAACCATTGCTCCATGTATATTGCCTTACTCTTTGGATTGCCACAAAGCAACCTGCGAGACTGGAGAAAGGTTGAGAAGAGATCGTGAGAGGAAACGACAGCGTCGTGAAAACGAGACGGACTGTGAACGGACAGAAGCAGAAATGCTCCTACACCACCACATAATTACGATTCGGACAGTGATTCCGAGTAGGCCATTCCTATCGAATCAATATCCAAGGGTTTTCTTTTGTGATTTTGTTTCCCTTATAAAAAATCATAATGCTGTGCGACGTATGGCCCAGTTCACGACTGGCAGCCGCGTTTAAACAGGGAGCCCTTCACAGACAACTTTAACACGTGCAATGTAGTTGGGCGAACATGGCTAGTGGAATATAAAAGGTTATGCAATAAACTCTTATCCATTCAGAACACTGAAGATGCAAGGAAAGTGATACAAAATAACACTGATGCTAAAATAAAACCTATATACACGTTTTGTGCAAATACAATGGAATGGATATTAGACGCACAACAATATAAAAGCCTCAATCAACAACCTGACTTTTCGGCTAACCAATTCAGGGATTACAGAACGACGAATGACATTCCTGATGTTTCTCCAGAAGACAGTATCTCTCAGATTTCCATTCAAAGTAAAAGTCGTATAAGTACAGCAGCTAATTCAGCCAAGGACTCCCAAATCTCTGCAAAATCTAAACATAGTGCAAGCTCAGCCGCTACTTCAATTTGGAAGAAGCACAGTTGAAAGCTAAAAGAGATCAATTGGCTTTGTCAGGAACAAAATAAAGCACTAGCACCTTTTCAACAACAGCATTATAAACAATGTTATGATCAATTGAAAGAACAACAAAGCAAGGCACAAGTGCCTTATGTACCCCATTTAAAAGTGCCAGTATTTGATGGCGATCCATTGACTTATATAAACTTTATAAGGGCATTTGATCAAATCATCGATCAGGTGGTGAGTAATCCTGGTGACAAATTAGAGTATTTAGTACAATTTACCAAAGGCGAACCTAGAATCATTGCACAGAACTGTGCATATTTGCCATCAGAAGAGGGGTACAGAAATGCTAGAGAAATGTTAGAGACATTTTATGGAAACCACGTTGAAATAGGAGATGTCTACATGAAGAAAATCAGTAAGTGGCCACAAATAAAATCAGGAGATGGAGATAGCTTAAAGGCATACACACTCTTCCTTGGTTATTATAAAAGTGTTATGTCGGGCTTAAAGAACAGAAACGAATTCGAAAACAATTTAAATATCCATATTATATCATCAAAGCTTCCCCAAGAGCTACGAGAGCTCTGGCAAAATAAAGCAGCAAAGATCGAAAGTAAAGAAAGAAGAACAGGTCTCACTGACTTATATAGATTTTTAGAAGGGCGGCTCGTAGCTTCCTTGGATCCAATGTATGGCGCTTCCTATCCAAGTTATACTTTTAAAAGGGAAAAAGAAAAGACTGATTACGAAAAACATCCAGTGAAAGACGGAATGAGAAAGGGCAACTTTGTCTCAAATTTTGCTGCTACCACAGAAAAGGGAAATAAAATGGAGACAACTGAATGTATACACGGTAAGCACTGTCTTTTCTGTGATAAAAAGCATAATCTTAATGACTGCAACGTAATCCAGAATTTAACTTTTGAAAGTAAAATCGACTTTTTAAAATCCAAGGGCTTATGCTTTAAATGCCTAAAACAAGGACATTTTAGCAAAAATTATGAAGAAAAGATTAAATGCAGCATATGCTTTCATTTTCACCCAGTTATTTTACATATAAATAAAGAAAAGTATTTTTGATGATAAAGCTAAATCTCTTAAAGAAGAGAGCGCTAAATCGAAACAAAAAAGGCACTTCTACAAATGCGCCCATAATACCGAAAGAGTCTTGTATGGCTACCTGGTCGTCTTAGCTGTGGTTCTAGTTAAAGTTAAATCCAAAGGGAACGAAAAATATATTGAAGCATATGCTGTAATAGACTCATGTAGCTCAGCCACATTTTGCACAGAGATCTTACGAGAGCAATTAAACCTTTCAGGAAGAAAGTCGCACCTATATCTCGACACCTTAGAAAATCCAGAAAAGCCATTAAGCTATGTAAGCATACAAGTCTGTGGGCTAGAAGAAAACACATTTTATGATTTACCAGAGGTGCACACAGCAAATGTTATACCTGGATATAAAAATAAAATTCCTACTCAAGAAGATATTATGAAATGGCCTTACCTTAAAGATGTGCATCTACCCCAAATAAATACAGAAGTAGGTTTGTTAATAGGCACCGACTCTCGTAAAGTCATTGAGCCATGGGAAATCATATATAGCGAAGGAGATGGGCCTTTTGCAATGAGAACAGTTCTAGGATGGATTGTTAATTGCTTTACAAAGGAGTCAGACGATGAAAGATTAAAAAGATGTCCAGTCAATTATGTGACAATAAAGGAGGTTGAGCAAATGTTACTCCAGCAATACAATACAGACTTTTCAGAATGCAGCTGTGAGGAAAAGGAAGAAATGTCACAGGAAGACATTAAATTCATGTGCATAGCCTCACATACTGCAAAACTAATGGATGGACACTATTGTATTAATCTGCCTTATAAAGATGAAACTCTTAAAGTACCAAACAACCATTGTGTTGCAAAACAATGAACTATTGGACTTAAAAGGAAACTTACAATGTATCCAACATTCCATGAGGATTACAAAACATTCATGAAAGACATTTTAGACAAAGGATATGCTATCAAGGTACCCACTGAACAGCGGAACCTTGAAAATGAGAGAGTGTGGTACATACCTCATCATGGAGTATATCATCCAAAGAAAAACAAAATAACAGTGGTTTTTGACTGTACAGCCACTTATCAAGTTTTTTCTCTAAATGAACAGTTACTAAAAGGACCTGATTTAACTAATACACTCATTGGAGTTCTTACAAGATTCAGAGAGGAATCAATTGCTCTCATGGCAGACATTAAATCAATGTTCTATCAAGTGAAAGTTCCAGAAAAAGACATGGAACTTCTTCGCTTTCTGTGGTGGCCTGAAGGTAATCTAAACAATGAACTTGAGGAATACAAAATGACAGTGCATCTTTATGGTGCTACTTCATCACCCAGTTGTGCCTCTTATGCCTTAAGAAGGACAGCAGAGGATGCAAGAGGCACAGCTAAGAGGAAGCAGCTAACACTGTGCTGCATAACTTCTATGTTGATGACTGCTTAAAGTCAGTTGATACAGAAGAATAAGCCATAAAATTGGCCAAAGATTTCCAAACCCTGTGCTTAAAGGGAGGATTTTATCTTATAAAATGGATAAGTAACAGCAGAGCAGTCTTGTTGTCCATCCCTGAAGAAGACAGGGCAATAGATCAAAAAGATTTGGACTTAAGCCATGATTTGTTACCAGTTGAAAGAGCCTTGGGTGTTCAATGGTGCACACAGACTGACAGTTTCAAGTTTCAGGTAAAGCTGCAAGATAAACTTGCTACAAGACGTGGTATTCTGTCAGTGGTCAGTTGTATGACCCACTTGGATTTTAAGCACCAGTCATACTGCCTGCCAAACTTATTTTAAGAGAACTGTGTAAAGAGAAATATGCTTGGGATCAAGAAGTGGAAGTTAAGTATGTTCGGCAATGGAAAAAATGGATGGACGATTTACAGCTACTTGTGGATTACAATGTAGACAGGTGCATTAAACTGCCTGGATTTGGTCAAATAATGGCCGCACAAATGCATCATTTTGGAGATGCTTCAGAAAACGGGTATGGCGCTGTTTCCTACCTCCTTCTGACTAATGAAGAAAATGAGAGACGTTCATTTCTAATGGGGAAATCAACAGTAGCACCACTAAAACCTGTCACAATACCAAGGTTAGAACTTACAGCAGCAGTGATTGCAGTCAAAATGGACAAAATGTTAAAACAAGAACTACAGATTCCCCTGCAAGAGTCAATCTTTTGGACTGACAGCACCACAGTATTAAGGTACATTGCAAATGAAAGTGCACTCTACAAAACTTTTGTTGCCAACAGAATTGCAGTGATAAAAGAGCACACACAACCCTCGCAATGGAGGTACATCGCATCTGCACAAAATCCTGCGGATCAAGCATCAAAAGGACTGACAATAGAAAGCTTCATCAAAAGTAAGACTTGGATGCAAAGCCCGAATTTCCTAATACAGCCAGAACACTAATGGCCTAAGAAACCGGATGAAGTGGACCTGTCTACTAGCGATGATCCGGAAATCAAAAGGTGTGTAGTAAATTATGTAAGTGTGAAAGAAAAAACTGAACTAGTAAAAAGACTTGTAGAGTAGTATTCAAAATGGTACAAATTAAAGAAAACAATGACTTGGTTCCTTAAGTTTAAAGAAGTGCTATTGCATTTGAAAGAAGAGAGAAAGGCAATTCAATATACAGTTAGCCAATCTGGACACAGCCCAGAAAGACAAAAATCACTAATCAAAGAACATATCAAGGAATACAAATCATCAATGAGGCTGAAGCCACTGTCTCTAGATGACTTGTCTAAAGCAGAAAATGAGCTTATTCGCCTAAGTCAACTACAAGCTTATCCAGAAGAAGTTAAAGCCCTACGTAAAAATCAGCTTATAAAGAAAGGTAGTAAAATCATCAAACTGGATCCAGTTCTACAAGAAAGAATATTAAGAGTCAGAGGGAGACTCAGCAAATCTGCTATGCCAAAGGAAGCAAAGCACCCTGCAATTGTTCATAAAAACTCACATATCACTACATTCATAATCAGACACCTTCACCAAACACATAGACACTGCGGACGTAATTATTTGCTAGCAGAATTATGTTGATGCAAAAATCCTGGATACCTCAAGCAAGCGCAGCTATCAGAAAAATAATTTCGAAGTGCACTATGTGCAGAAGATACAATACGAAAGCAGGTGAGCAAAAAATGGCAGATTTGCCAGAAGATCGCCTAGCACCCAACAAACCGCCTTTCACTAATGTTGGAGTCGATTATTTTGGTCCCTTTTTTGTTAAAAGAAGACGAAGCTTAGTCAAAAGGTATGGAGTAATCTTCACCTGTTTAACAACTAGAGCTGCACACATAGAGATTGCGCATAATTTAGACACAGATTCCTGTATCCAAGCCATACTCAGATTTATGAGTAGAAGAGGTCAGGTTAAAATCATCCATTGAGATAATGGAACGAATTGTGTTGGAGCAGAAAGAGAGCTACGAGAAGCTACAAATAATTTGGAACATGCTAAAATCAGTAACACAATGATGCGAAGAGAAATCAAATGGATTTTTAACCCACCATCAGCCTCTCGTCAAGGTGGAGTGTGGGAAAGACAAATCAGAAGTATAAGAAAGATTTTAAATTCGATACTAAACCAACAAACACTCAATGATCAAAATCTTCATACAAGGATGTGTGAAGCGGAATCAATACTCAATAACAGACCCCTTAAAGAGACATCAAACGACCCTAACAATCTGAAACCACTCAAACCCAATCACTTACTGCTGATGAACACTCAACCCGAAATGCCACCTGAACTAGTTTCAGAAAATGAACCATACCCAAGAAGACGCTGGAAACAAATTCAATACATGGCTGATTTGTTTTGGAAAAGATGGACTAAAGAGTATTTGCCAATATTTCAGGAATATCAAAAATGGCTTGCACCAAGAAGAAATTTTGAACCAGGGAACGTTGTATTTATTGTGGATAAAGCTACACCTCTCAATTCCTGGGTAATGGGTCGAGTCCTCAAGACAATGCCAGATGCCAAAGCTGCAGTCAGAAGAGTTTGTGTGCAGAACAAAAACAGCACACTGGACAGACCCGTGAACAAACTGTGCCTGATCCAGGAAGGAGCAAATAACTGAAATGAATGATCTTTATTTGCATGCTTAATTTCAATTGTGTTTGTGTTCTTACAGTAAAGTTTAGGTTTTAAGTTTCTTAAGTTTAGTATTTGTGTTTTTATAGTAGAATCTAAATTTTAAGCTTCTTAAAGATTGGTTTAAGTTCAGTAAAGTAATGAAGGCTCTTATTAAGTAATGTTAAAGTAATTGATTTCTGTCCTAGCATAAACAATTAGGGGCCAGATGGGTAAGAGCCATTTTCCTAGTTCGATAAGATTCATGAATATTTTACTAGATGACAATGCATAATCTATGAGAGGTTCCTATAACCCCCATAAGTAGAATTGTATTGGTATGTTATTGCCATTTCTAACATCCATCCATCCATTATCCAACCCGCTATATCCTAACTACAGGGTCACGGGGGTCTGCTGGAGCCAGCTTTGAGTAAATATTATTCTTCAGTTAGTGACAGCCTTGCCATGTGTAAGGTATATAGGCATACGGTTTTAAACCATGCTCGTGATCGTGCTCGTGCGCTTGACTGTGTTTGATGGCCTACGGGCTCTTTGAATGTGTGAATTAACACATAAAGATAATGTGCTTATTTAAGCACGAAGCAGTGCACTTATAGCGTACAGAAGAAGAACTTTTAAGTGTACAAATAACTAGAGATCCTCAAAAAAAGCCAAGTTTAGACAAGGTACATTTTTCCTTTTTTTGCCTTTTATTCTACGTGTGTAACTATTTTTTCTTTTATTCTTGCGTGGCTTATCTGCTTTTAACTTTCACTAAATATTTTAAAAACAAACTTTTGGACTGTGAGATTTCTTTAGACACGCTTTTTACCCGTGCCTGACTTCACCTTATGCTCCGGCGGCTACAGTATGCTCCATATCTTTCCATACATCTTATGGTTTTCTGAACCTCACAAGAAATTGGAGCCAATAATGGTAGCTTTGAACACAAGGCAGGATTCCTGTCCTTTGCAACTTATTTATAAGCAGAGCATAGAGTTGTATTACCTTTAGAATGCAATATATCCAGAGAAAACGTAGTGTGAATGAAAGGAGGCACTCTCCCAGAGTAATGACAAGGAGGTAAAAGATTCAGAAAAGACCTGTCTTTTTAAAGAGTAAAGAACACACAGAAATGGACTGAACAAAAGTGATAAAGTACAATAAAAATAAAAGGAATGAACAAAAGAAATACCCTAAATCAGATGTCTCTTGCTCTTTTCAATGCATTCATGTAGATGTTGGAGCAACAAGTTGCCATGGTCAGCAGGGTTTTATTGCAGAGTACAGGTAGCTTAAAGTTTTTACCCTCAATAGCTAAGACTGTGCTTTCTAATCACTTTTACAACATCAACAACATGCTCTGTCTTAGAGATTGTTGGAACTGCTGTTAAAGTTCAAAATAAATTTTAAAGTCCCAAGAGGGAGAAAAATTCCAGCTTGTAGAGACAAACCAAATCAGATAATTTCTTATAAAATGAGAGTTTATTAACAAAAATAGAGGACTGAAGCAAAAGATGCTCATGAAGAGCAAAAAAGGATGTGTCTAAAAGTGCATAATGTGGCTCAACTGGTCAAATACACAATCAACAACAATAACAATGTGTTTCTTGTATAGTCCAAAATCCCACAAGGAATGCCTAAATTAACTTTATTACATATTTTTGTTACATTGTGTCATATTCAGAAACAAGATAATAGAATGTTGCTGAAATTGCTTTTATAGACAGCAGATTCCAGCTTATGTGATTCCTGTGCTGTTGTTAGTAGTTGGACGAGGAGGGTCTGTGGCCTATTGTATTATTATTGTTATTGACCTATTGTTCAGATTTTTTTAAACATAAGTAGTACCCCATGAACACTTAAAATCTGTGCTAAAATCTCAACCTAAAATTATTGGCTACAAGATTGACACCAGTTTATTGTGGCACTTTGGCAGAAAATTGTGGCCCAGAGGCTAAGGATCTGCACTGGTGTTTAGAAGGTTGCAGGTTTCAATCCCTGTTAATGCCAAAAAAGATCCTACTCTGCTGGGCCCTTGAGCAAGGCCCTTAACCTGCAATTGCTCCAGGAGCGCTGTACAATGGCTGACCCTCTGCTCTGCCCCAAGGGGCATCCAAAAACTAACAAATTCCTAATACAAGAAATTGTATAAGGCAAAATAAAGAACAAAAACAATAGTGAATTGTTATTATCTTTAGATAATGCAGCCATGGAGTTGTTTTTAGTCTAACAGAAATATTGAGTACACATCTAGTCACACTGTCAATCTTTCATATATTTCAACAGAAGTTACATTGCTTTTTTTTTTTTTTTTACTTTTACATCGTGTCACTTACTTGCTTCAATTTCATGGAGCAAAAGAAATGAGCTGCTGCAAATTAGGTTCGAATAAGACACTCCACAGCAGTGGCGATGAATGCTGAACCGGGGCGAAGGCAGAGGCGGACACTTAGCATATAACGAGAATTATGCCTGCATTCTGGTACAGTAACAAACAGTACTTACCTTGTACGGTGATGAATGAAAAGATAAGCTATATTAGTGAAACTGAATTGCATAAATAAACAATATCATTATTAGCAAATAGAATAAATAAATACACATCTGTTGTCATTAGACCAGGTCAGATAAGGAAGCATGCACTGGTTCATGTTGCCGCGCTCACCACATAACGAAACAGCTTGGGATCCTAGTTGGGAACCCCCCAGGCAGACACGCGGGCAAGTACCACTCCTTGGAAATGACCGTCTATCTGCTGCAGCCAAGTGTTACGAGGATGACTCCATGGTCTCATCAAGCAGTTTGGATCCTCAACAATGAGATTCCTGTGAGCCAGATTAACCTCAGGGCATCACGCCACATGGCCATAGTTCCATAACTGACACCTAACAATGCAGGTAATGTGCCTCTTTCAGAACTTCATGAGCAAAGTCGAACCAGCGGTACCCAAGAATTTCCCAAAGAGACCCAGTATCGAAAGATTCCATTGTTCATTTCAGGTCACTGGATAGAGTCCAGTGTCCTTTGTTGTTTTGCAAAGATAGTGGGGGCACCACACACTCATTTTTAGGGACCTCATGATCCCCTGCGCTCTCAAAATCTGTCTATTGAATTTTTTGGAAGAGTCACCAGAGACATGAATGTTGTTGCCGTGGTAAATCTCTCGACTAGGTCGACATTCTCTCTCTGTAACACACACTGATGGTTGTGCCCAAGAGGTCATTAAAGGCCTGGATCTTGTTTTTTATCAGGACACTCACAAGCCCAGACACTCAGACTCCTTTCTCAGTCCCTTTGGAGCCCCAGTCAGAGGCTCCATTGACTCTGCAAAGATCACATCATCGTCAGCAAAGTCAAGATCTGTGGATCTTTCTTCATCAACAGATGCCCCACAGCCACTGGAACCCACAACCCTGTCCAACACCAAGTCCATGAAAACACTGAACAGAGTAGGAGCAAGAACAGACCCCTGATGAGGTTCTGCCTCCACTCCGCACAGCACTCACAGTACCAGTGTACAGGCCAGCCGTAATGTCCAGAAACCTCAAAGGGGTTCCCCCAAAGTCTCAGTATGTCCCACAGGGCAGATTAATCAACTGAGTCAAACACTTTACGAAAATTGACAAAGTGTGAAAATAAAACCTGCCAATATTTGTGCTTATGCTTAATGAGAACCCTCAGTGCCAGGATGTGGTCAATGGTAGACTGTTTAGGCATAAAACTAGACTGTGGTTGCTGGTAGGCAAGCAAGTGATCACAGATCCTATTCAGGTTGACCCTAGCATGGTGCCAAGTAAGGTCTGTTTTCATACCTTTCTTATATAACACTCAAGTCATCCAACCCTTGGCTTACATCTGATCCCACCCAATTCATGTCTTGCTATGAGTTGCACTTACTTTACCTTGCATAACTGTAGTTGTTCCACTGTTTTGTAATCATCAGATGCTGTTGAAAAAGTAAAAGAAAAAATTTCAAAAGTCTCAATTACCTGCTCTAATTTGAGATGTTCATCAGAAATTAAATGATTTACTTTTAAAGCTTCAGGGATGGATACTGGCAGTTTCCATTTACCTCCCTCCAAAGCATCCTTTTTTTAACCAGGATGACAAAATTTCTCATATGTTTGTTAATTTTGATTTATTATTTTAATTCTCAGACAATTTCACTTTGTGTATGATTTAACATTTATGCTCTGAGTCTTTAAATGTGCATCCATTCCATGTGTTCTGTAGGTTGAAGTGCCACTCTGACATCACTGTTACTCCGTCTGGTTATATTTTGTGTCAAAGAGTAAGGATCTTGACAGTCAATTATTGAGTCTCTGTTGATATCTTCATTTATATTGAGCCAGGTATTTCAATGGTTCCTCTCTCTCAATAGACATATTTGTGTATTTTGAAATTTTAAAGCCAACTTTCCATTTTTACATCTATGTAGGCTGAAGCCTGCAGGTAAAATTTGGGGGCTGACGGATTTGAGGTGAACCTTTTCTTGAAAGGCTGGCAAAGATCCTGGTTGGTTCATTTTGGAGGCCTCATATACTTTTCACCATGTTTGAGATTACTGAATAAAACAAAGAAAAGCCAGACATTCAAAATAGAACAAAAATGACTAGCCAGAAACCTAACCAAAAATCAAAGACAAAGTAAACACAAGGAAAGCCCTTTAGCCCTGAAAATTTTTTAAGTACACCAACTCTAGCAAAACAAAGAATCTTTAGAAATATTCAAAATGTCACAGCCTTAAATACCTTCCAGGCAACAAACGCATCAAGTGTAACTTCCTGGTACAATTTGATGGACACCACTAAAAAACAAGTGTCTCAAATAGGCTACCATTGGGGTAAAACTAAATTGTTGTCAAAATATAATAATAAACTATGGAACTGATTTCAAATATAAAATAATAATATAGTCACAAAACTAATATTCCTTAAAAACTCTGGGAAAAGCAGTGTAGAGACACCTAAACTATCAAAAGGGTGGTATACCATTCTGTTCCAGGCTGGTTCCTGCCTTATGCTGAATGCTGCTGGGATGAACGGACTTGGATTAAGCAGGTTTGTCATGTTGTATTTATTTTGCCTGGGTTAGACCCCTTCACATATGGAAACTTTATTGTGTTGTATATTTAATTTTAAATGGATGAATTCACAATTTTGTCCATCAATCTACACTCAATAACCAATAATGACAAAGTGAAAACATGTTTTCTGAAAAGTCTGCACATTTACTATAAACAAAAACTGAAATCCCTAATATGTAAGTATTCAGACCTTTACTTAAGTACTTTGTAGAAGCCCCTTTGGCAGCAATTACAGCTTGAAGCCTTCTTGGGTAAATCTCTACAAGCTTAGCACACCTGGCCAGTTTATTCCATTCTTCCTGGAAGATTCTCTCAAGCTGCATTAGATTAGATGGGAAGCATATGAAACCTACCATTTTGAGGTCTCTCCACAGATGTTCTATGGGGTTTAAGTCTGGACTTTGGCTGGGTCACTCAAGGATAATCAGAGACTTGTCCCAAAGCCACTCCAGCATTGCTTCTGGTCATTGTCATGCTGAAAGGTGAAATGTCAATCCTGTTGGAGGTGGCATGCACTCTGAAGCAGAAAGAAATGTGCCAGGTAAACTAAGGGAAAATGAATGACAAAGTGAATGAGGAGAAAAACTCATGAGAAAACCTTGTAGGGGCAGTAGGGCAAAGTCTTTAAATTATTACGAGTTAGGTAAATTGGTAGTTAGGAACCCAGCCACGGGGGATGCAGTGTGTTTCTTCGTGCCGGTCCCAAGCCTGGATAAATGGGGAGGGTTATGCCAGGAAGGGCATCTGGTGTAAAATTTTGCCAAATCAATATGCGGACAACAATACAAATTTCCATACCAGATCTGTTGAGCCCCGGGTTAACAACGACCGCCACCAGTATTATTAGCCAACAAGGTGCTGGCAGAAATTGGGCTACTGTTGGCCAAAGAAGAAGAAGGAGAAGAAGAGGGGGGAGACGTGTCTGGAGGCAGGAGGAGAGGAGGAAAGTAAAGAGAGTGGAACTGAGGGTAGGAGCTTTGAATGTTGGCAGTATGACTGGTAAGGGGAGAGAGTTAGCAGATATGACGGAGAGAAGGAATGCTGATATATTGTGCGCGCAGGAGACTAAATGGAAGGGGAGTAAGGCTAGGTGGATTGGAGGTGGATTCAAATTGTTCTATCATGGTGTGGATGGGAGGAGAAACGGGGTAGGAGTTATTCTGAAGAAACAGTATGTCAAGAGTGTTTTGGAGGTGAAAAGAGTGTCAGGCAGAGTAATGATTATGAAGCTGGAAATTGGAGGTGTGATGATGAATGTTGTTAGTGCCAATGCACTGCGGGTTGGGTGTGCAATGGGTGAGAAAGAAGATTTTTGGAGTGAGTTGGATGAAGTGATGAACAGTGTACCCAAGGGACAGAAAATGGTGATTAGAGCGGATTTCAATGGGCATGTTGGTGAAGGGAACAGTGGAGACAAGGAGGTGATGGATAGGTATGTGTCAAGGAGAGGAATGAAGAAGGTCAGAGGATAGTGGATTTTGCCAAAAGGATGGACATGGCTGTGGTGAATACGTATTTTAAGAAGAGGGAGGAACATAGGGTTACGTACAAGAGTGGAGGAAGATGTACACAGGTAGATTACATCCTATGCAGAAGAGTTGAACTGAAAGAGATTGAAGGCTGCAAAGTGGTGGCAGGGGAAAGTGTAGTTAAGCAGCATAGGATGGTGGTCTGTAGGATGATGTTGGAGATTAAGAAGAGGAAGAGAGTGAGGGCAGAGCCAAGGATGAAATGGTGGAAGTTGAAAAAGTAAGACTGCAAGGTAGAGATTAGGGAGGAGGTGAGACAGACACTGGGTGGCAATGAAGAGTTACCAGACAGCTGGGAAACTACAGCAGATGCAGTAAGGATAACAGCAAGAAGGGTGCTTGGCGTGACATCTGGACAGAGGAAGTAGGAAAAGGAAACCTGGTGGTGGAATGAGGGAATACAGGAGAGTATACAGAGGAAAAGAATGGCAAAGAAGAAGTGGGATAGTCAGAGAGATGCAGAAAGTAGAAAAGAGTACAAGGAGATAAGGTGCAAAGTGAAGGTGAGAGGTGGTGAAGGCTAAAGAAAAGGCGTATGATGAGTTGTATGAGAGGTTGGACACTAAGGACGGAGAAAAGGACCTGTACCGATTGGCCAGACAGAGGGACCGAGCTGGGAAAGATGTGCAGCAGGTCAAGATAATAAAGGATAAAGTTGGAAACATACTCACAAGTGAGGAAGTGTGTTGAGCAGATGGAAAAAGTACTTTGAGAGGCTGATGAATGCAGAGAATGAGAGAAGGAAAAGGTTGGATGATGTGGAGATAGTGAATCAGGAAGTGCAACGGATTAACAAGGAGGAAGCCAAGTGAGAGCAAACAAACCCAGCCGGTCTGGGTGAATTATTTTACAGTTCACTTTCTAAACTCAGTGGCAATTTTGCATCAGCACTCATAAGGGATAAAGGTCTATAGCTCTGACAAATTAAAGGGTCTTTCTCTTGTTTTAGAAGCAGTTTAATGACAGTCATATAAATCCATCCATCCATCCATTATCCAACCCGCTATATCCTAACTACAGGGTCATGGGGGTCCGCTGGAGCCAATCCCAGCCAACACAATGTGCAAGGCAGGGAACAAATCCCGGGCAGGGTGCCAGCCCACCGCAGCAGTCATATAAATATCTGAGTTTAAACATCTGAAGAGATATGGCCTCCCTTAACATGTCAAAGGGAGGGGTGGAAAACAGTTCTGGTGGCAACCCATCTAAATTTGAAGCTCTCCCAGTATTCATGGAGCTTAGAACCTCACTAAGTTCAGGAAGATCATTGGAGATCATTGGATGCTGAGGGATGGGGAGACTATAAAAAAATGATTTGATGAAAGTGGATGAGGAGCTAGTGGGATTGGAAAAGAGTTCAGAATAATAATTATGAAATCCACCATTAATCACACCGGCCGTGTTTGAAGTGGTGCCAAGATTAGTGCAGATGGAAGGGGTCATTTTACTTGATCCTCCAAGTAAGAAGCCTACTTAGCCTTTCCCCATAAACATAATTGTGAGCTTGGATACATTGAATTTGGAATTCAGTCCTCTGCATCAGAAGTAAGTTAAGTTCTGTTCTGGTTAAGGCAATGAGAAGCTTGTGCTCTTTATTAACCAGAGAGGGGGTGAGCCTTTTGTAGAGCTGTAAGTTTAGATTCAAGCTCAGCAATTTTACAAGGCTTTGAACAAGAAAATGATATTGTAAAGTTATAAAGCCTTTAGTTATATTGGCTATCCATATCACACCAGCATTATCCACAGAGCCAGCATTGACTGTTAAAAATTGTTTTAATTCAGAAGCAAACTGTTAATCAGAAAGGACAGATTTAATGTCCACCAAGGTGTACAAGGTACTAGAGAAGTCATATGAAGCTGTAAAGAAAAGAGTTTGTGATCCAACAGGGGAGAGGAAAATAAGAATGAATCGAGAACCAGGGAGGCAAGAGATGGTGAGATGAAGATATTGTCAGTACAAAATGTTGATTTATGCTGTGAAGAAAAGTATGAGAGAACTCACTAGCCGATGGATCTAGCAATCTGAAAGAGTCCAACAAGCTCAAAATTGAAAATAGCTTACGTAAAGAAATTGTGGAAAGTGGAGAATGAGTGGTGGAACAGTACCTGTCTTTACCTGGGCTTCTTACAGCATTATCATCAATACTAAGTACTATATAAGTTCAGCATCAGAGTGTTGAAGCAGTACATGGATTAGAGAGGGAAAAAAGAAAAGGCAGAATGGCGTGTGTCCATACATAGAAATGAACAATATTTTGCATCCACCTATCTCAGCCTGCAGTAAACAACGTCTACATGCCCTGTCACCACCCACTTGCAAATCCGCAATTTGTAGAGAGAGCTTAGTAAGAAAAAAAAAATCATACCAAGTTGCCAAGTATAAAAGTTGCCAATGACCTGAGTTCAAGGTTATGACATTCCAAAAAATGATATTAATATACAGTGTGGCGGGCAGCAGGGTCCCATGCCTGGCCGGGACGCCCCTTCTACACATGTTCCAGAGGAGGAATCATGGACTGCTCAATACCCCCCCCCCCCCCCCCCCCCCGGGATGCTTGGTGGCACCCTCCCTGGCTGAGGATGGTGCCTCAGTTTCCTGCAGGGCTCCATGGGACATGGAGTTCTCCACAGTCCTGTTGGGATCTGGGGTGGCCACCAGAGACTGCTGCATGGGTCACTGAGCCGGCCTGTACAACTCTACAGCCCCGCCCAGAAGTGCAATTAGAAGCAAGTGAACAAGCACTTCCAGGTGGGCTATAAAAAGGGCCGGCAACCACCACGTGGGGCCAGAATTGGGAGGAAGAGGACAAGGTTGCCAAGGAGGAGTGGTGGTGCTAAATGGGAGTGTAGTTGTGTTTTGGATTTGTGCTTACTGAGACTGTGTTGTGGATGGGGGGTTCACGGGGAAGATGTGCCGTCCATTCTTTGTTTGGATTTTACATGTGCCTCTGTGATCAGTCTGTGCTGGGTCGGGCGATATATAGCGCTATTTTCACAATAGGTATACTCCAACTGCATAACTCTTGCTTTCAACTTTCAACTCTAAGGGTTTTCCATTTAATCAATGATTATATCAGTTAGGGTCTGCCTTTTTAAAACATTTGCAAGTTTTAAATATAGCCTATGATATACTATGGCCTGCTAGAATAACATTTAGATTGTGATGATAAATAGCACATTTAATTAAAAAATGTTATTTCATGATATATTGAATAAAAGAAATACACAGTAATAAGAAAGAGATTTACTTAATTAAAACTGACACAAATTTCTTCAGCTTGATCAATGATATTCTGTATCATTTAGTTATAAAATAACATGCTTCAACTTTTTTCATGACCAAATAAGAAAGGACTTTATTTGTAAAAACAGGAAACAAATGAGAAAAAAAGGAAAAATTAACTATGGAGACCAACAGATGCATATTCTTAAAGTTGTAAACATGACCTTCCATATACAAAGGTGCATCATGCAGAAGTAATGTCACATTTTTGTGTACAAAATCCTTTGGGCTTTTTAAATAAAATAAAACATACATTTTCAATGAGGTGTTTCGTCTTGCAGAAGAGCCACAAGAACAGTGTAAACAATTTAATTTTAGCATCTGTGTAGTGATTGAGGTAGATTTACTGATCACTGGTGCATTGAGCACAGGGAGGAAACAATCAGCAGGAGCTTTCAGCAGCATTAGTCGATTAAGGCAGGAAGACTGTATGTGGTTGTTAAGGAAGTAGTCAAAAGCAAGCCCGGGAGGTGGGATTTTGACAAGTAGTCAGAAGGCCCCACTGTACATGTTAAACCATTGTTTTCTGCTCAGCTAAGCAGCAGAGAATTGATATGTTAGCAATGAAGTGCAATGACAATTAAATTGTAACTGACCTGCATGTTACCATCATTATGTCTTCTCTTTTTACTGCTTTCCCTGTTATTTAATCACACAGTATGTGGGATTTTATTAGCCTGTAATGTTGAAGTCTATATCCATTGAGCTATAAATGTTTCACTAGGATTATCTATCAGATTCCACATACAGTGAACGCTTTCTTTGTTTCCTTTATATTTTGCTGAATCACTGATAGTTCCGCACTTCTTCATTTTTTGTTAAAAAAAAAAGAAATCAATAAATAAAATCCTTTAAAGTCTGACGCTCAATAAATTAGGAATTACCACATCTTTCAAACAGGCAAGCAGATATGTAATTGTGTCCAGTGAACATTTTGGCCTTAAGATTTATTATTATTCTTCAATAACTAAATAGATACAAAAAAAAAGTATGCCAATATGCCCAAATGCTACATAACTGCAAGGCATTAATAGTACTTCCATCAAGCAGCAAGATAATGATACAGACTGGTATTATATGGGAATAAAAGCTGTTTATCATCAGTTTACCTACTGCAGGGGTCGTGACAACCCTAAAAGTCGCCCTTTTATACAAGAAAAGCCATTGCTTTTTAATAAACCTCTAAAGTGTGATTCATATCACTTAAGGCAACTCACTTTAATCAGAGGAATAGCATTTACAGCTAAAGGGTGTCAGAATTCATTTTTCTTAGGAAAATTTTAGAAAGAGTAGTTATGTTTTATACAATTTTTCTAAAACTGACACTTTATGATTATTTTGCATTATTTTTATTGTCACAGTATTGGCCATTATTAAATATGCTTATAAGTTCCATGGCTAAGTAAAAAACATTTAAAACAGGGCAGAAGACTGAACATTTTTATCATATATTTATTTAAAATTGATATAAAAAAAAAGTCTTACATGACTCATTATTTCCTATTAGATCTATGCTAGTTGAAACACGGTGATGTGATTGCTCCCAATTAAGGAACCTAACAATTTAAAGTCAGTTACAGATTTAAACCCACTATTGGAATGAACTGCAATTTTTTTCTGTCAATTCCCTTTACTGACAGTGGTTAAGGTAAGTAAAAGATAATGTCAGAAATGCAAAACTCAAGGCAGATAATTAGAGTCATAAGTGTAAGACATTTGACACATACTAATTAAAAGTATGACTCTGACAGCAGATAGATTTTTTAGATTTTGGTAATTGTTTGTATTGTGTTACTATATACATAACACAGAAAAGATTTGTCTCTTTGCTAACAGACACTTCCTAGTCGAACAGGTTGAAGGCACTCAAAAATGTTCAATAATGAGCAAATAAGACTTTGTAGGAACCTGGTCCAACTGATTTTGTCCAGTTCAAAAGTAAAATAGAAAAGTGTTGTCTAATCATATTATTATTGTCAAATATAAGGAAAATACCTTGCTGTAATAGTTATAATTTTTAAGATCTGACAAAATTAATGAGCTACGTTGATTGAAACAATGTGTGTTGTCTGCTAAATCTACTCTATAAAAAAAAATCTAAGGCCTGAGTGTGTCCTGTTCCTCCGATAATCTAATTGGTCAGTTTGGATATTGTGTGATTAGTCAGTTTGGCTTTTAAAAGAGGAAATGCGAGTGTAAGACACACAAGGATAAGTGAAGGCATAATAGGCACACTGAGGGTCGCCTTCAAAGGTGGGAAGTATAAAAGAGGACAGGAAGTGAGCAAGGCATATCAAAATGACAGAGTCTCAGAAGCAGGCTGTACGGGAGCACGCTTGACAGATGAAGTGACAATCAAGAGAAGTTCAGACGCATGACAGTATCACTAAAGGGATGCATAGGACAAGAGATATCAAATATTTTTAAATTTATTCTATTACCTGTCTTTGATAGGTGATGTGGTTAGTTTATTACAATACAATCTTAATCAATGTTTAAGTAACTGTTCATGAGACTGAATAAACACTTTGTGCAATATTTCAAACTGTGGTCATTAAAAGCTCAACAAAATATTAATGCTGGTTACAAGTTTACCTGAATCAAAGTGCCAAAGCTGAACTGAAATATGTCTAAAACAAAAGAATCCAGGAACAGCAGAAAAGGAATGACAGAACAGCACTGGAGGAAAAGCAGAGGAGTCAAGCTGCACCATGACGTGTTGCATTGTGAAAAGTGACCGTATCATGGTGAGCCAATAATGATGACGTGTAATCAAACAAGCAGACAGAGTGTTAAAATAAAGAAAACAATCACTGGCAAAGGGATCCAAAAGTATCAGACAGAATATCCAACATCTAACAAGAAAATTGATATTCTGTAATGAGATTTCTGCAATAATTGCTGAACATGTCCTTGTCCATGAAATGACTGTGATGTAGGATGAGCAAATAATGTGTCCAAATGTAAGCTATTATACTATTTTATGTATAGTCCAAACATTCAGAAATTAAATTATTAACTTTACTGTCTAACTTGTGTATGAAATATTTGGCATTGTGGGACTGCATGTAATACTGTAAATGGTACAGGGCAATTATATTTCATCCTTTCATTTTCACCCTGTTTTCTCTCATCACGGCCATTGTTGCAAAGTGCCAAGATGTAATGACCAGGCTGCCATTAGCTACCTCTTACAGCTCTAGCTGAAGTACTATGTTGTTGTACCGTGTTAGCCATTATAAGTAACTCCTAGGTATTTCTATGTCAGTCAACAGATCAAATCCTTACGTTATGTCCTTAGTCTGACATTGTGTGTTCTTCTAGTGTACTATCCCTGGTACAATTTCCTGTGAAAGGTGACCAGGAGTCATCCTAATGCTATGGTCAACTAACTAAGCACAGAACTTAAAGTTCTGTTGGGTAGCAAGTTCCTGGTGGTCAGATGGCTTATGTAACCCACTCAAACTCAGCTTAAAAAAAACAAACAAGCTATGTGGAGCACAATGTAGTCTTACCACCCATAAAACAAATAAGCTTTGGTGTAAATGACACTCAGCTGACAGACAAGTACATTTCATATAAATATACAGGTATATCTGATTCTCCTGTATTAGAATAAATGGTTTGATAAAATGAATGATGAAATTAATCTAATACTAATCTAAATCTGATCGTGATTGCCAAACAGTGGATATTTCATTTTTGCAGATTTCAGGCATGAGCATTGAATGGAGATATTTTACACAAAAAGTGCAAGTAACCCTACTTATCCATTAATTTTTTTAACCTATGTTTATTTTTATATGGTTGTGGAAAGCTGGGAACAATTGGTGAAATGCAGACAGGCTGAATACCAGTCCAGGGCAGCATACAATAACTCATACTGGGTTAGCTTAGAATCGTTAATTAAAGCAACATTTACATCTTTCCAATGTAGAAAGAAACAAAAAATTTAGGCACAAACCAACATGAACATTGGCAGAATGTGAAAACCACATAGTTGGTGCTTTGGCTCGGAACTGAGGCCATCTCCTTGGTGCTACAAGGTAGTATTGTTAACCACTGTGCTAATGAATTGCCGAAAGTTCAAGAAAACATCATTAATAATATGATAAAGTTGAGCAATGCCACTCACCACTAATTCAAGGCATTTTGAGTAATGCAGGATAATGGCATGTTATAAGGTATTGAAACGTTTGACCACATTTTCTAGTTTAATTTGCAATCACATTTCTATACACACAGTATATAATAATACTGAATTTCAGTACAATGAACAGTATGCTGTATTTGAAAATATGCTTTGAAATACTGCAGTGCCTGCAGGAAATAATGCCTAATATCCTATATTAGCAAAGTCGTCATACGGATAAAACAGCCATCATATTGACCAACCAAAGAATAAAAAGTGGTCTGCCCTCTCTGGAGATAATATTGTTGGTGCAGTTTTCATGACCATTTATGCAACCTTTATAGTACATAACACAGGACATCTTATAACATTTTATTGGTCTCCAGGATTCTTTGTTCCAAAAGTAGTTTGAGCTGCCCTTTTATATTGCCACTTTTGACAGTTTCCACTATGTTTTGATCCATAGTTGCTTTAATAAATAAGACAAAAAATTATTCTGAGTTTTTATTTTACGTTAATCCTCATTTCTCAAGTCCATAAAGGAAGTTGTTCTTGCATAGCCGATATGAAGTCCTCCTCACACTGTAGTTGAGGCTTGTGACTGGAATTAGATAAGGGATTTTCCTAACTGAATTGACATAGAAAGGATGTTAAATTTCCCCTTTGTTTCCAGGTGCACAGCATTTAAACAGATGTACCATAGACTACATAAACGAGATAACGCTACGAAAGACACAACTTAGCACAAAACACATTAAGATGTCCCCATTCACCTCTACAAATTTATTTTATTGAATTCAACCCAATCATTTTGTGAAATTCAGCTTTATATAAAATTCACACAGATATTTCCTGACCATGCTATATCTATTGCAGGGTGGGACACCATTATGTTGCAAGGCATTACCATTTACAATGAAGCAATTTACAAATAACAATATGCCTATAACCCTTGTGTTTGAACTGTGACAGCAAACCAGATGGAGTAATTTACAGTTAGCAATTAGCCTTTAAACCCATGTCTTTTTATTGTGATAGGAAACCAGAGAACATGAAGGAAGTGCATGCTGATAAAGATAGAGTGGGTAGATTCCACATTGATGATCTTCATTGCATGATTTGAGCCTAGGTTCCTGAGTCTGGGGTAAAAGTATTAAGCACTGTGCTATACTACTTTGCAAACCGATTATTAAAATATACACTCTAATTATATACAAAAACGTAACACTCAAAAGTGTTCTTATGAGGAATAATGTTATTTTGAAACCTTTTAAATCTGAACTACTATGAAATGTAAGGGTTTTTAGTAAGGGCTAATAACAGCTTCTATTGGAAACAGGAAAAAAAAATGGGAGTACTAGCATCCATCCTGCATTTTGTCCTGAAAGGGTATATAAATGCACACACCCACCCTGCCTGGCCTGCACTTAATCTTTCCACTGCTATCAGATGTATTCATTTGCATTACAATTTTCAGTACCTTGTTTTTTATGGTTAGATAGAATTCACAGCATGATACCCTAAATGTGAAATAAAGGTTAATGTTATGTATTTCTGCAGCTGAGGGAAAATTTTTTATTGGTAGCCATCCAAGCTATCTAGCACTCATACAGACAATCCAGCCACAAATTTGGTATTTTTGTTAAATGAAAGGCTTCTTTTGGTTTTCTCAGGTGTTGCAGCTCATTGTTCTTTTTGTAACAAAAAAAGCATAGTCTTTTTTTCTGGCATACAACAAAAACAAGTTAGTAAGAACTATGTTTAGTGAGACAATTTGCAATACCTGTTTTTGGTAGTCATCTTTCTTGTTAATTACTGCAGAAGCTGTAAAATACTACGTCAATTGCCTTAAAGCAGAGTAATTGAGAAGAGTACGTCTTTTTGTAATGATTTACTTACATTGTCTAAGTATGTATATGATAGCCACGTTGTATATCGCATTTAGCAACTCCTGGCTAAAATTTAAACACAAATCACATTTTACTCCAATGGTAAAGAATACAGCAGTCATCATTTGGCTATTGTGTTATTCTTTCTTACTTTTTATTTTTATGATAGTAAACCAAAACTGTAGTTTGTTCCTAAATGCCATATTTTTTTGATTTTAATTCATCTTCAACAGTATTATTTGTGATTTTGCACCACTAGAACAAATCATCTGCTCAGCATATTCTGTTTAATAAAGCATTTGTTTCTTTCAGTCATTTTAGTCTTATTGACTAACACGTAGGTACAAATAAAAACATAATACATACACATACAAATAATACATGTTGGTATTAAATGTAGAATAAAGTGTCCAAAAGAAATGCAAATCCCACCCTTTTTTAATACATAAATCTGCCTTAAACTCTAAATAATAAAATTCCTTTGGATTCCGATGTTTTTAAAAGCATAGGCACAATTTTAAGGTCTGATTGTTTGGAATTGACTGTCTTGCCTGCTTATATATTTTAGCACCTCTAGATAATCTGCTACCTTATTCAATAGATGCCTTGAGCGACACATTTACAGCTACGCTATATTCTAGTGATGTCATTAACCTTTTTTAAGGACCAAGCTTTTAAAATGAGTTATTCCCCCAGGGACAAATGTACAGCAGCTTAAAGTTTCAATAGTACCAATATAAACCTGGCATAACTTCAACCAGCAAGTAATTAACGGGCTTTGCTGATATTTTTGGTAAAGGCAGTTTTACTGTACAGTTGTTATTCCCAGAATTTTAAATTTTATACATTTACACAAAGCCCAACATTATACTGTAAATATTAAAGCACTATTAATTATTACATCCAATATAATTAATGTTCATAATTTTTTTCCAAAGTCTTTTAATCCATTTCAGAGTTGAAGAGGCTGGAGCCAAGCCTGGCAGCATTAGATACAAAATGAGAAACAACTGGGAACAGAGTGTACATGCTTAATATACAGTAATACAATATTATCTGGTCTAATTCTATTCTGCATCATCCAGCATTCCTAAGGTCTGCTAAAGATAATGCAGCCGTCCACTTTCCACAGCTTATGCACAGCACCTTCAGTTCCAGCTTCCCTCCTATTGTGTCACTGGCATTAAGGCAATTTAAAAGTCACATACTGTAACTTTAAAAACACAATGGTTTCACTCAGCAACAAAACATAATTAAAATTATCTAGTATAAGGTACTGCGGTGGGCTGGCACCCTGCCCGGGGTTTGTTTCCTGCCTTGCGCCCTGTGTTGGCTGGGATTGGCTCCAGCAGACCCCCGTGACCCTGTAATTAGGATATAGCGGGTTGGACATTGGATGGATGGATAGTATAAGATAAAAACTATTGCAGGTAGGATGCTAATGTCTATCTGTTTTAAATGAGCTAAAATAATAGAAAAATTATATTTTTCAAGTTAATCATACTATTTTTAACTCTTTCCATAGTGCATAATGCCAGATCAATTACTTGTAATTCCAAAATTTAAGAGTGCTCAAGTCCAAGAAAAGCTCAACATATAGCTGATTTATCAGTCCCACACCCACAAGGTTTCATCCTATTCTGACTAAACTTTGAACTTGATTCCACAACATTTTCAATTAATAAGAATTAATATGAATAAAAGGACATACCTCATGGAGATCCTATGCATTTTATTTTTCAGAAATGCTTGTGGACTTTAGGTTATTTATTTAAAGTCACAAATTAAAAAAAAATCCATTTAAATAAAATACTGGGAGAAAATTGGGAATGCTTTTTAGGCTACATTAAATATGAAGAGCAGCTTACCTTGATTAAACATAAGATCATCTTTTTGTCACTGGATACAAGGGTGTGAAGAATGAACCAATTTGTGTGAAAATAGAAACAATGAAATGTTCAGACACTTTGGGTTTTCTAAAGGGTAGTTTCTTTTTTTACTTTGTAGAGAGGCATGAATACTGTCTCAAACTCAAAATGCTCATTTTGCGGCAACTGAATGTGAAGACTATTAATTATTTAAGGTAAAAAGCAAATAGCTTCTAGTTTCCAGCATCTTAATATACACACAGAATAATCAATGTTCAAATATATAATTTTCTCATTAAATGATAGAAATGCCATTATACTTACTGCTCTTTTCCTGTAGTTCTTCCACTATCTTCCACATCTGACAGCCTTAAAATAGTGGAATCCTGTACTTTACAAATTTAACATGAAATGTCTGGTCATATTATAATAATGAATAAGTAGACAGTTTCGACATGCATGATTTACGGTATATTCTGAAGAATTATAGACCCAAATTACTTTGAATGCATGCTTGATAACTTCTTCACTTGCTGAAGGAAGGTGATAGATTGGTGAAAGGAGAGCTCCTAAATTATTTTATTATACTATAATGTGACTAATGTATGATGAAAGTCAAATAATTTATTCATTAATCCATTTTAGGTGTGTCTACATACAATGTAAAATGCACCTACTGCAACTGCCATGTCTGTCTCTGTCTGTCCACATAAAACAACTCAGAGCCCCACTGGAGCAATTTTGTTGAAATTTGTCAAGAAAGTTCAATTTTTTTGAGAGATCATGAATACTGTGCGCACGCTGTACAAAGCTTAGAAATGTCAAATACAGTTTTTCCTTGCGTTTCACTGGGATTTGAGGCATGGAAACCCCACAAATGTGGACATCCGCAAATATGGTTTGGGACCCATAATTATATTCTAAATTTATTGCACTAAATAAAAAATAAAAAGTTGTGAGAAACAAGAGTTAGAACAGCCATGTGTGTGAGGCTGACGGCCAAGACAAAGATGTGTGGTATCCTTAGACAAAGTGCCTAGCTCCACAGTTTTTAATGAACTACAACTGTAACTTTTCACAGATGATTATTATAACACGTTTGTGCATATATTTCTGGTAGTAAACAATAAAAATGATTAGTATTACATATCTTTCTAAATTTATGACTTACTAGATCTTTTACCTCTCTTTACATTTTCTAGCTTAGGGGCATTGCAGAAGTCTTGAGACACGCAGATTCTCACTATCCTAAAATGTTGATTTATTTATTTTATTTGGGGGATACCAGGAAAAAACCTAGCATTCACTCAGCTCACACAGAGTCACATATATGGCATTTTAATTGAAAGGAAAAAGAAAATATTAAAGAATAAAAAATAATGCAGCAAAGACAATTAAACTGATGTTGTGTATGCGGAAACCCACACAAAGTCCTAACAGCGATAATAAATAATAACTGAACACTGATACAAAAGAAATCCAACAAAACAATAAACGATGTGTACTTGACACAGTCCAGTTTCGCAGATGCAGATGATGGTGGGGTAGTTATGAAATGAAATCCCCTGTGAACAGCCTCCTGAAAATTATGTAACGTTTTTTCCTACAATGATGCTGATATAAGTGAAGATATGTAGAAGCTTGGAGTGCTCCCTAGATGAAGAAGTTTTCCAACATAGAAGAAATTACACAAACACACAGATACAAGACAAGCACATAAATTCAAAGAAAACTGTAATCTGATGGGTTTCATTGTAATCCAATTGTTCTGTGAAACCTTTAAACAAAAAGATACCAGACAATCTCAATCCTGCCTGCTTCTTATGACTGTCTTTCAAAAGTAGCATATCATCTTGTTTCACTTCTACTCCATCATCTGTGGTTTTCCACCGTAAGTCGCAAAACTCACAAAATAATTTATGTTTTATTATTGATGACAAGCCTTATAATAGGCAGGTCTGTGAATTGTAAATCTGCAAGTTACAAGGGCTGACTGTACTTGCAGTTAAAAAGCACAGGCAAATTTGCAAACCTGTTTATCTTAACAAAGAGAAACATTCTGTGAGAGTTCAATTACTGTTCAGTTTGCCATTTCGAATTTACCTTCAGAGAGGTCACTTCAACTTGCATAGCTTATAAATTTCCTTCTTTTACTTGTCTAAAAAACACTCCTGACAAGAAAATGGATCCCGATTACAAGTTCAGAAAACACTGGGGGGAAGTGTGCTCATACAAGCTGCAATATTGGCTTTCACGAGCTGACTTGAGGTAAGTTAACTGTAAAAGTAAGAAAATAACTTTCCAAGAAATTAATGTCGAAAGAAAGGAATTATGTGAGTGTTGCTCAGTAACATAGGGTGAACAAATGCATACTCAATATTTATGTTAGACTAAAAGCAACCTAACAGCTGCATTACCTGCACATTGTAGTGATTCAGTATTTCTTTGACGCTATAATTTTCAGCAAATCTCCAGACCTGGTATCCGAAGCAGCCAAAAACTTTGCCTTGTGATAATGAAATATGAACTTCAATCAGTCAGGGTCCCTCCACAAGCAATAACTAATTATTATTGACGCACAAAACCTATCTGAGTTACGTTTTTAAGTACATGACATTTTAAATTTCTGTTAAAAAGCATATATTTAATGTAGTCTACAAATGCAACTAATAAGAGTCATTTTTACAATAATATTTAATAAACAAAAATTTGATAACTGATTTTTTGATGAAGTAACTAAAAATGTTTAAAAGGCTCCAACTTTCAAATCAGTTATCTAAGTCCCCAAATGCATCTGAATGTTATGCCATGTATACATTTTCCAACTTGTTTGAACCCATGTATTCCATAACAGAGTGTCATGCTTGGGTCACAAAATTGCACAGGAGGATACAGCAGGTTTTCCAAGGAGTAGAAACTTTATTGCTGTTCTGGCAGATACAAACACAAGTCTCTTTCAGAGGTGATCTGGCCTCACAAGGTACAACTGTCAAACTCCTGCTCAAAAGAACACAATGTCTTCTTCATAAAGGGGGTACTGTGGCTTGGTAGCAGCAGCCGGAGAAGAGGGAGTCTGAGGGAAGAGAGACAGGTGAGTGACAGCTCAAGATAGCTGCAACTCAGTCTTTTAAATGTTTGAAGCCCTGCATAAGAAGCACTTTGCGCGTCAAGCCAGCAAGCCTGCAGCTGATCCTGCAAAGAGGAGCTGTAAGAGTGTGCTTATTTCCCATTGACAAACTGTTTAAGGGAGGGTTTCTGAAGGGCTACCATGTCCCCCTGCAGCAGGGGTCATGAGAGTCTCCAAAACAGAGTATGCTCCAGCAGAATTAGGTGGACAAGAGGAACCAATCACAACTGAGATGCCAGTTCTTTTTAATCCATAAACACAAGCACCCAACTATTATACTGACTCATGCTCTGTCAGATGTAAGGGAAACTGTACTTGAAACTGTCTGCCTGGTTAACTGGTTAACAGACATTAGTACCAGTACATTTAAATTAGAAAATGAGGTCATATTTAATATTTAATTTTATATTGTGTTTTCTGATATCAGTTTACATATAACAAGTCTTATTTCTTTTAATTCAATTTAATTTAAATCTTTTAATTAGGGGCTTTACATAATACATGATGCTTTAAAGGATGTTACCAGAATATACTATTTATCTCTGTGCTGATTGGAGTAATTTAAAATATATTTAAATGTATTATGTAAATGACCATAAATGCTCTGTTAGTTTTAGGCAGTCATGCTGTGGAGAGCCTTGCTGCTTACATGGTGAGTCTTCACCAATTTGCGTAATAAAAGGACATTCATTTCGGAGTTCATTTGTAGGGATGACGTATAACTGTTCTTTATCTACAAATCATTTTCCACACACGTTTAGGAAAAAATTATACAGTAAGTAACACATAATTACTGGTTAGTCCAATTGAATATGCCAATAAATCAACCATTAATTATTTACCTTATTTAAAAACATTTTTTTTTTGCTTTTATTCTAGTACATTTGATCATTTTACTGAGGACTTCAATCCAAGCTGTTACATTCAAATTAGCCAGATGGAATAGGCCTTTCGGACAAGATGTTAATTTTTAGAAGGCAGTAGAGATTGGCAAATGTCTTGGTAAGTAGAATTAGCAAGGAAAATATGTAAACAAACTGGGGTCTGTTGTATGTAAAGTCAAATGATCTTTTGGCCAAGTCAAAAATGCAAACCAGAAAATAAAGCCAAAAAGTTCATTTAACCGTCTAAAAGGATGTTAGAGCAGAGGGCTGGGTGAGAGCCAGTCTCACATTGCACACATGTAAGCTCGCTGATGCAGCTTAAAAGCTGTCCTGTCTGAAAAGCAGAAGGGGGTCTTCCCTTTACTGCTCCCTGACAGACTACTGAACGACACTATAGAGCCAATTTTTTGACAGAGACTGTGCCTTATATAGGAAGGTTTGGTTTCTTTGTAATTGTTAGTTTTAAAAAGGACTTGGTCTTAATGGTCTTATGCTTCAATGTGCACACTGCCTTTTTTTAGACCGTAATCATTCACATATTTCATGCTGGCCAGGTGTGTTCCATGTTGCCATGAAATGTAATGCAAATGAGTGCCCTTTGACAAACATGGTGTGTGATTAGACATCGGAATCTCCCCAAACATGCAACCTGCCAGCACCAACGTGTAGACCTTGTCACGCTTGGGTCACAGATTTTCACGGAAACACAGGAGGTTGTGGAGACATGAACTTTATTTAAACACTGCACACGAACATTTGTCTCTTTTTCAAAAGTTTAAACGTGCTCCATGACATGATAGAGATGACAGTCCTGTCGGAAGCAGAGAATGTCAGAGAGAGAGACAGAGAAAGAAAAGCAAACAATCAATTCCAAAGCTGACAGGCGCTGTACAAGGCTTTTAAGTAAGCAGAGTAGCGAGTGAGAGGTTTATCACGTGTTATACTGTAAGTAAGGAGCACTGTGAAGGCAGACTGTCAACTGTTTCAGGGCTTTTCCCTGGGGCGTCTGTGTCCTCTGAGGGTTGCGATTAGTCCTCCAGTTTACAACCTATCAAATAAAAGCAAATGCTAAAGTTTATTTGCATTTTTAAGATGCAAATTACATCTAACAACTTCATTATGCTAGGGGAGTGGATAAAACATAATAAATAATTTACACAACAATAACTTGCGTTAGGATTAGCATGTTTTACATGAAGACCGTGCAATTGTGAAAAGCCTATAAAATGCTATGCATTCTATTATAGAGCACAAAAATTCAGTAAAACCAAGTGATAACACGCCTCACAATGACACATCTGGAAAACAATGCAATGATGGTTTGTTTCCCTTCCTTATTCACAAGCACACATAAAAATTACAGAAGCTAGTTTATTCAAACTGACACTCCACAGTAAAGCCGAATGAATGGTGCAGCACTAATTTTGCTGACGATTACAAGACTCCAGCACCGCAGAAAGAGTTGAACTTTATCTTCTGTAGAGTTAAAACAATAATGTTACAGCCATCAACATTATCTCAGTTTAATATTCAAATTCAGCCAACCAATACAGGCACAAAAACTATGACTTCTGAGTTTCTCCTTTTGGTTTCTGACAATCAGTATTTACAACTTTCAGTTTTGTCCTAGGCCTGCATCTTGACTTTTCATTTATTCAGTCTTTTGAAAAACAGAAAGATAAACTTTAATTTCCAGGTCCTAATCACAGTCTTAACTATGATCAGTGGCATTTCAGTATTAAGGGCTCATTCCCACCCAACGTTGTTTAAAGTTAGTAATAATCTTCAATTAGTAACTTAACTTATTAAAACCCTCAACATTGTCGTCTTAAGCTTTTTTTTTATTTTCTATCAAATGCTTAAAGTAATTTCTTATTTAGAAAAACATTGCTTTTTGTAGTATGTGAAATCTTCTTTGTGCCAGTTGCTTTAAGTCTATTTCCAGCTTAGGGGGTCTATTTCTATTAGTCCTGCAGTGTTCTAGATTTACCCTTGGGCATGTGTGCCTATGTGAAACCTATACTTTCCTGCTTGGTAATGGATTTTAAAGGCTAGAGTCAGTTACTCTCTGCATTAAAATAAGGACTGACTTTTTTAACCACATTTACACTACCAGTTTGAGATTTCATCAGTCAAGGTTACTGAGTGCAAACCAGTGAAAGAGATATTCAAACTTCTTTAAAGGTAGCCACTTTTCCTTTAAAAAAAAGGAATGAGTTAGAACATTAGAACACTCTAGACAAGAACAGGCCATTCAGCCCAACAAAGCTCGCCAGTTCTATCCACTTATTTCCTCCAAGAAAACATCAAGTCGAGTTTCGAAAGTCCCTAATGTCTTACTGTCTACCACGCTACTTGGTAGCTTATTCCAAGTGTCTATCGTTCTTTGTGTAAAGAAAAACTTCCTAATGTTTGTGCGAAATTTACCCTTAACAAGTTTCCAACTGTGTCCCCGCGTTCTTGATGAACTCATTTTAAAATAACAGTCTCGATCCACTGTACATAATTTTAAACACTTCGATCATGTCACCTCTTAATCTTCTTTTACATAAACTGCTTAGGCTCAGCTCTTTTAATCTTTCCTCATAATTCAAACCCTGTAGCCCTAGAATCAGCCTAGTTGCTCTTCTTTGGACCTTTTCTAGCGCTGCTATATTTTTTTGTAGCCTGGAGACCAAAACTGCACACAGTACTCAAGATGAGGCCTCACCAGTGCATTATAAAGGTTGATCATCGTACATCGTGCTATATATCCTAACATTCTGTTAGCCTTCTTAATGGCTTCTGAACACTGTCAGGAAGTTGATAGCGTACAGTCCACTATGACTCCTAAATCCTTCTCATAAGATGTACTCTCGATTTTACGACCGCCCTTTTTGTATTCAAACCTAACATTTTTACTTCCTATATGTAATACTTTACATTTACTGACATTAAATTTCATCTGCCACAAATCTGCCCAAGTCTGTATGCTATCCAAGTCCTTCTGTAATGATATGACGGATTCCAAATTATCTGCTAATCCAACTATCTTGGTACCATCTGCAAACTTAACCAGCTTGTTACTTATATTTCTATCTAAATCATTTATATATACTAAAAATAGCAGCGGCCCTAGCACTGACCCCTGTGGAACACCACTCTTAACATCGGCCAGTTCTGATGAGGTTCCTCGCACCATCACCCTCTGCTTCCTGTGTCTGAGCCAATTCTGCACCCATCTAAAAACATCACCCTGAACTCCCACTTCTTTTAATTTGATGCCCAACCTCTCATGTGGCACCTTATCAAATGCTTTCTGAAAGTCCAGATAAATATCATAAGCTCCCCTTTTATTGCCTCCTCATAAAATTCCATCATGTTAGTAAAACACAACCTCCCTCTGAACCCATGCTGACTATTCAGAATAACTCCTGTCCTTGCCAGATGTTGCTCAATCTAATCCTTAATAATTCCTTCCATTAATTTTACTGCGATGCATTTTAAGCTTACTGGCCTATAGTTGCTTGGATCTGCCCTTGGAGTTGTAAAAAAGACATCAGGCTGAGCCACTTTTTTATCATCACCCACTACAGAGGTAAACCACCTGACAGCATCAACATTTATTTCATTGAAACCACTAAGGAAACCTTACATGTGTTCTTTCTGTTTTGTGGAAAAGAAGCCAGCAGTACAATGCTCCTATTTCAAGGAAGTGAAGAGTCCTGGTATTTAAAGAACAGGTGTGTAGAAAATCATTTTATTAATTGTTTGCGATCCTCATGTTATTCTACCACCAGACACCTGGTCGCAATGTTGTTAGAGCTGTTATCAGGCCACCCCAGAGTTTTGTGTGAAAGTCATGCAAGTGTGTGGTCTGTGTGCTCTTTCTGTGTGATTCTGACTTGTCCTTTATTACCTGAAAACTGTTCAATTCAAAACTTCAAGTTTTGCTGTTTAAATTTAGGCAGCTCATAGTCAATATATTTTGCCAGACTTTCAGCTTTTTTAATATTAAATGTTATATGGCTCTATTATGTAATTTGATGACAATATTACAGGACATCACAATGATCTTATACATATCAAGACCGACCAGGGACCATTTTTTCATTGTCTTTTTCTGATGGAAAAGTTGCACATTTCACTAGTCATTACTAAAACAGGGAAGATATTACTATTTAGGTAAGTTAATATTAACAGGAGAGAAATTTGCACATACAGAGCAAAATACTGGTATGGCCCCACCAAAATATTCATGAAAAAATTGCCACTGACTGTGAGCACGCTAATAAAAAAAGGAATGCCAACAATTGTACTATATACAGCAAAAAAAAAAAATTAAAAAAATGTCATAACTGTTTTTTCCATTAGGCAAATCATTACCTAATGGGAAAAGGGGCCTACAGCTTTCTAGGAATTAAGTTTTTTTTAGGCAAGGTAACCAAAAAAAAGGCAAAATTTAAAACATTTATGTCACTGACAAACAGAAAAAAACTGAATATAAGAAACAAGAAGAATGTATTTAGAAAAGATACAATTTTAATTTTGAGACTGATTTTAAATATTATAGGACTAAAAGGAACTAAATTGGTAAGAGTCATGGATTACTTACTATTTGACAGGCAGACAACAAGAATAGGTGGTCAGCAACACAGGGTTTCCTGAAGGAACTTGCTAAGCCCCCATCCTGTTAATTTGTACAGTTTAGATTCTAAACACAACTCAGAGAACAGTATAGACTGAGGTAGGATGACAGCTGCATTTTTCCCAGTTAATTCTGGGGTTCGTCAGGGGTGTGTTTTTGCTCCTACTCTGTTCAGTGCTTGTATGGACTGGGTGTTGGGCAAGGTCGTGGGGTCCAGTGGCTGTGGGGCATCTGTTGATGAAGAAAGAGTGAACCATTTTGACGATGCTGTGATCTTCGCAGTCAATGAAGTCTCTGATTGGGGCTCTCGAGAGACTGAGTGTGGAGTCTGAATGTCTTGGTTTGCGAGTGTCATGGATAAAAACCAAGATCCAGGCCTTTAATGACCTCTTAGGCACAGCCATCAGCAGTATGCCTGTCTGAGGAGAGAGTGTCGACCTTGTTGAGAGGTTTACTTACCTTGGCAGTGACATTCATGTCTCTGGTGACTCTTCGAATGAAGTCAGTAGACAGATTGTGAGATCATGGAGAGTCATGAGTTACATGGAAAGGGGTGTGTGGCGCTCCCAATATCTACACAAAAGGACAAAGGTTCAAGTCCTTAGAGTCCTGGTGCTTCCTGTTTTCCTATATGGTTGCGAGACATGGATGCTATCCGGTGACCTGAGATGAAGACTGGACTCCTTTGATACTGTGTCTCTTTGGAGAATCCTTGGGTACCGCTGGTTTGACTTTGTGTTGAATGAGCTATTGCTCATAGAGTCTCAAATGAGGAACATTAGCTTCATTGTGAGGGAGGGTCAGTTACTGCACTACGGCCATGTTGTGTGATTCCCCGAGGGTGATCCGGCTTGCAGGATTCTCATTGTTGAGGACCCAAGCAGCTGGACCAGGCCAAGGGAACACCCACATAACACCTGGCTGCGGCAGATAGAGGGTAATTTCTGAAGGGTGGGACAAAGAGAAAATACTGATCACTTACACAATCCTTTGGGAAGTCTGTTTGAATATTGAGGATTACTGTTATGTATCTTAAATCTGTTTTCTACAGCTAGTTTTAAAATCAGTGGGCAGGGAGTGGAGCAGAGTGAAGTGAAACAAAGCAAAACAGCTGTTTATGTAAAAGTGTTATGTTTTCTTCATTGTCTTTTGGCACCTTGCCTAAGTCTCAGTGCCCTTTATTTTTACGCCTTTTTAAGAGGTCTATATTCTATATGCAATCAATTGCGTAAAGACCAATGTTTTTCTTCTTGGCAGCATTTTCTTTTTAACAGCCTCTTTAGCCTGCTTCCATGGATTTTCCAGATGAGTCTAGCATTTTTATTCTGTTAGAATTGTTTGCATGAGTCTAGCAATGTTTTTCCAACAAAGTAACAAATCAAACCAGTACAAAATTACTTTTACCACAGCATCACATCAAATATTTATTGCTTGAGCACCTTTAAAACTACTATATTGAAATTCACAAACCATGGTAGCATAACAAAACTTATGTTGCTGTTGCTTTGATCATAACAGCACATCAGACAGTGCACTAATTGACATATAGCAATCCACTGAGCATGGACTGTTACAACCTTCATGCTCCCACTACAACTGTAGGCAAGACACTGGAACAATGTAACTGACTGCAGGAGTGGTGTCATCACTGGACCATAACAAACCCATATTGAGAATAAAAACTAATGTAATTAAATGCAAAACGGTACATATTTGGTGAATATTATACACTCCAGTGCACTCAGAATAAATGGTCGTGTCACCGTCTTCACATTAGCAGTTTTAAAAGTGATATTCGTACCTACAAAAGCTATCTACAAGCATCCCAGCACAGAGAGATAATGATATTCAAAGAGTTCCACACATGAGAACCTTTACAGTTTAACCTGTGTCACATCTACAGTATATTTCATAAAATAAAATTTATTTTGTATTTATTTTATTTTTAATACCATGTTATTTTTTGAAACATGGATTTTGGTTATTTTAATTATAAGTGCCAATATTGTTTTTTTTTTGTTTTGTGATTTACATAAAACTATCCCATCTCTAGTTAAATAAAAATATATAGAAGTTAAATAAAACTGTACATTTCTAGTTAAAACCGTTCATTTACAGTATATAATAAAGGGCTAAGCAGGCTCCTTTTTTTTAGTAGACTGCACTCCTTTAACATGGGTATAGTGACATCTTTCATTTCTTCATTGTACAACTTTGTGATGACAAGTGTAATCTTCTATGCTGTGGTGTGCTGGGCTGGTAACATCACTTTAAGAGAGGCCCACCAAATCAACAAGCTAATTAAAAGGGCAGGTTCAGTTATAGGACACACTCTGGACCATCTGGAGGTCATAGCAAAGGAGAGAATTTAATCAAAACTGAGTGCCATTATGAACAAAACTGCACATCTTCTCTCTGACAAATTAATACTTTCAGCCAACAAATCATTCAGCAGAAGTGTGTCAAGAAATGCACCTGGGGCTCCTTTATACCAACAGCAATACACCTGCATAATGTCTCACTGGGACTGTGACTGCCAAGTCAGGAGTTTTCTTTTCTTTCTTTGTAATTATTTATTTATTTAAATAGTTTCTGTAAAAAGACAAATTTTCCCCAGGGGACAAATAAAGTTCTATCTATTGTCACACACATGCATGGGAGGCAGCTAAAGGGCTTGAGTAAGTGCAGTTCCAAGTCATACCAGGATGTGGCAGAGTGCACTGACTCTTTTTCACCCTTTCCTGCAGACCATTCACGGGAGATTCCACTTGGCCCTCTTGACGTCACTTCCGGGTCCAAGCCTATGGAAGAAGCCCTTGCCGGCTCCGGCCCCAGTGATGTCACGTCCGGGCTCGAACCTATGGCCGAAGACCTTCATGAGCCCGACCCATTTGATCTCCCTTCCTGTTTTCCCCTTTAAAAGCCTCCACCTTTTCCCTATTCCCTCAGTTCTGTTTTGGACTCGGTTTTGTGCACAGCAGTGCTATCATTTCAAACTTCAATTTGCAGCCAGGAAACCAAATATACAGATGGCTGACCCAAACCTTGCTATGGCTCTTTGTGGCTTTTGTGACACTATCTATTGTCACATGTGTAAGCTTGGGGAACGATGTACGGGTTTAGATGATGATACTATTACCCTGGACCAACCAAGGGTGGTAAGCAAGAACAGTCTCTCTACTTCTTTCCCCTCTGCAGAAAGGAAGATTGACGTGCCACCACCTATGATGTCACTTCTGGGATTATCCCATCTGTATACTTCTCTTCCTCTCAAAAAACATCATAAATGGAATCACCACCATCTTGGGGCAGACTCAACCAACACAACAGGACTAGTCTTGACTTAGTGTTAACACATGTTTTCTATAGCGCCTTTTGCTCTCTTTATAATATACGGGGTTTGCCCTTGGGTGCCCCAGACCCTTTATGGGCTTTCTTGTGTTTTCATACACTAACTGTCTATTTATCTATTAGCCAATTAATATAAAGGATATAATAAAAGACATGACAAACAGTACACACATTATAATCATTTTAGTGCCATGTTCAGAGTGGCATGGAGAATGAGGCCAACAATTCACAGTATTTAAGTAATGCGCTTTAAGTACGTATAGATAAATCAGTGATGGGTTTTGACTGTGCTCAATGCCAAAAAACTGTTTATAGTAAATGTCACAGTATAATTGAAAGTTATTTTGTCTTGAATTCTCAGTTAATCTTGAAAAATATTTAAATTTATTGTTTTATATATACATATATATATATATATATATATAT
>JANRMT010062825.1:31053547-31092168 GCA_026402145.1 Polypterus bichir lapradei | reverse complement strand
AGGCCCCTTCTTCAGGCAAGAGGGGCCTGAGTTGCCTCGAAAGCTTGCATACTGTAATCTTTTTAGTTAGCCAATAAAAGCTGTCATTTTGCTTGGCTTTTCGCTACATTCATAATGGCTAACACGGTACAACACCCTAGTACTACAGATATATTTTTAGAAAATGAAAGATACAAAAATAATTAATCTAGTTAAAAAAATAAAAATACATATTTTTTTAAAAATGAAATATGAAACAGTACAGGTACAGTTAAAAAAAAAAACAAGAGAGATGGTGCTAAGAATCTTCATCCATCCATCCATTATCCAACCCGCTATATCCTAACACAGGGTCACGGGAGTCTGCTGGAGCTAATCACACCCAACACAGGGCGCAAGGCAGGAAACAAATCTTGGGCAGGGCGCCAGCCCACCGCAGAAGAATCTTCATGCGATAATTTAATAATCCACATAAGATATTCCTCCTTGCACTTGTTAGTATTGTAGTAATAGTGAATATGTCATTGCCAATATTGCCAAATGCATCCTTTGCTGGAGTTTGATTTAGTGACAGTCATATAAATAACAGAGTAATGCATACATACAAGATAAGGACAATAGTAATAATAATTCCCCAACTAACCCAAACAACTAATATAATGCAAACACACTTATAAGACATATTAATCAAGTTAGCAAATTGGCCTGGCATCTGAAAGTAGCTGCTCTTAAAGGTGTTTCGAATCCAAAATCAATGTATGTGATGTGCGTGAAAGGTTCCGTTCAGGTTATCTCCATAAAGCAGTCTAAAGGATCATGTATAATTTCCCCTCATAAAATATGCTTTCATCTACGGTCATTTAGGGTTAATCTTTGTTGCAACAATTTTTGTGACAACCTTCTGGAATTAAGAGCAGTATTTTAAGAAGTTTTGCATGATAAAAAAGTTGTTACCTCACTCCCTGATACCTTAACAACTTTAAGGGCAACAGATGTACTGTACATGCCTTTGCAATTCTATTTGCTTGTTGGAGGTTAAGAAAGATACACTAAAGGAGGTAGTTAGATACTGGATTTCAGATAAACATAAGGATGAATTGGTATGCTGCGATGTGGGCAGCCTTATTAACATGTGGTAATGGTAGGAAAGAAAGAGGAGAAATAAATGCAGACTAATTTTTTTCACTCCTCAATTTCCAACACATAAAATTATCAGTTGTGCTGCTAATTGAGAAGTGCCCACACATGCAGGTCAAAAAAACTTGACTTTCTAATGAAAAGCATGAAAGGGATATTTTTATCATGTCCTTGCCTTTGTTGTGCTAATGATGGTAAATGGTCAGTATTTGCCCTGATCTTCAGGAAACGGAGGTATTTATTAAACAATTATGCAACCATTTTTCCTCCAACATTTATACTCGAGAGCTAATGAAATGAATGTCAATCCACAATGCACACAAAACAAATGCCAACAGTCAAACAAATTCCTAGCTGCCATATAATCATTTCCCTATTAGAAGGTTGCAAAGACTTAATTGAGTATGAGTTTCCAAAAACTTTGTTGAGGAATGATGCCGGTTGTAACTCTTAAAAACTTGCTCGCTGGTGACGTTGTCCATTGTCACATACAATGAACTCACGGTGATGATATTGTAGTGTTGCTACAATAGAACCACTGCGACTAATGTGATGAATCACACAATGGTGACGACTGTAAGAGCCACTCTTAGAAAGTTAAAGTTTTGAGTTAAACTCATATTAATGTTTGCTTAATTTGAATAGAATATTTTGCCCAGAGGGGACTGGGCGGTCTCTTGGTCTGGAATCCCTACAGATTTTATTTTTTTTTCTCCAGCCTCTGGAGTTTTTTTTTTGTTTTTTCTGTCCACCCTGGCCATCGGACCTTACTTATTCTATGTTAATTAATGTTGACTTATGTTTATTTTTTATTGTGTCTTCTATTTTTCTGTTCTTCATTTTGTAAAGCACTTTGAGCTACATTTTTTTGTATGAAAATGTGCTATATAAATAAATGTTGTTGTTGTTGAATATAAATATATTTCATAGTTATAACTTATGGTATAGCCTTTTCCCCCTATACGTTAATAAGAGATAGAACCTTCTTACTATAACTGAGAAACAGTGTGGTAATAAGCTTAGTTGTGGTAAGAACAGGTCCCAGTAAAGAGGGAAACGTTTTGAAATGGTTCAGAAATGTTAAGTAAATAGTAACGATTTGAGATGTAACAAGATTTAAGCTTTGACCTGAACTTTTCTTAACATTAATTTTTTCTTTTTTTTTGTTATTTTAATTTTCTTTTTTTGTGTGAACTGTTTTACTTTGAAACTTAACTAAACTTTTAAAAACGAAGATATTTTGTCTGTGGAATCATTTCTGTGCATCAGGCTTTTGTTGAATCCCATTTTTTGAGTTGAAGCTGCTGAACTTTGGTAATTTTGGGAAATCGCAGCTACATTATCATCAGAAAACTTGCCATCTGAAGGCCTGGAACTTGAACTGGAATCTACCATCTGAGCACGGAGGACACTTCTGCTCCAGAACTTGTCAACGAAGAAAAAGAACTGAATCATTTCGAGGTACTGTGCTCTTATCTATTATCTCTGCATTATCATAAATAAAAGCAAGGACCTTGACAAGATTTGAGAAACTGTCATATTATAAAAAGACATTTTGGATGATCGGTTGTGCTTTTGCCGGAGTCATTGAAGCCTTGTTTCAAGGAAATATTCTGCTTTGTTGGAACGTCCCGTCAGAAAACGTCCTGTCATTTACTCGATCTGCTGTCATGGCAACGTCTATGCACAGCTCAAGTGAAATCAGGAGTGATTTGAGTACAGACTCGAAGTCAGAAAATGTAATTGGAGATCTTAAAGGTCACATAAGTTGGAGGAAAGATAAGCTTTCTGTGTTTATAACTAAGATCGAAAGTCTTAAAGACATTCCAGGAAATCATTTAATAGTAGCAAAAAGACTTGAAAAATTTTGTGAGACGCACAGAGAGATAGAGGAGTTGCATGAAAGGGTACTATCTGCATTAAGTAAGGAAGGAGCGATTAAGAAACAGAAAATGACATTCACGAAAAGCTCTAAGAAATGGAATAAATTTATTGATGCTACGGCTGTATGGCTGAAACGTACAAATAGCCTGTTAACACACACATCTGATGAACAGCTAGTTAATCAATTCGAAGAGATGCAATTACAAGAACGGGATCGCTCAAAGTCAAAAGTACAAAAGGCTTCTCCTCAGTTGAAGCACATCCTTGATATTAAATGTGATTCTTTAGAACAGAAGGGCGCAGTAGCTTCAGCATCCTCTTCGACAGTCACACTTGAACGGACGGAACTCGACAGAATCCTACATAAACTTCATGAGCTTTAGTTTGTAGTAAAAAAACAGGTACGATCGGAACAACCTTCGACTAGTGCATTAACAGGCATGCAGAGCTCCAAAAATGATATAATATACATATTAGCGCAGAATCAAGCTGAATGTCAGAAAGCAATCATTGAAATGGCTAAATCGTTAATTGATCAAAAGATAACACCTGCTCCAACACCTCCAGCACCTCCAGCGCCGCATGGTGAAGTACCTCACAGGCAGGTCCCTTTATTCTCAGGTGACCCATTGGCTTATGCAGATTTTATTAGGGCCTTTGATAACGCTGTTGGGGATGTGTTAGAAAACCCTCAAGATAAATTTGATTATTTGATCCAATTCACGAGAGGCCCTGCTCAGGATTTAGTTAAAGGCTGTGTGCGGCTGCCATCAAGTCGAGGTTATCAAAAGGCCAGAGAGCAACTTGAAATTTACTTTGATAGTGAAGTATTCATAGCTGATGCATACATAGAAAAGGCATTGAAGTGGCCTTAAATAAAACAAAATGACAGTGCAGCTCTGAGAGAATATGCATCCTTTCTTGATAGCTGTATAGACGCAATGACAAGTGCAGGAAGTCGTGATGCATTCAATAACAATCCAAATATTCGCATGATAATCTCTAATCTCCCATATACTTTATGAGACAAGTGGCGAGGCTGGGCTTTTAAATTTAAAGAAAAGGAAGCAAGAAGGGCAGGTATTGATCAACTAATTATCTTTCTACATCGTCAGGTGAGGATGATGATGGATCCCTTTTATGGAGATGTTACACAAGGTAACACGGAGAAAAAGGAAAAGACTGACAAAAGTAGGTCTCCTCAGAAGTACGGACAGAGATCGGCAGGTATTTTTACCACAAGTATTTCTGATGATGATGAAAAGGAGACTAGAGAAACCTCTGTCAAAAAGTCTATTAACGATACCTGTGCATTTAAAAAGCCTTGTGCTTTTTGCGGTGGCCAGCATATCCTTGCTGAATGTAAAAAAATTAAAGAACTGCCACATAAAGAAAGAATTGACTTTTTAAAATCTAAAGGTTTATGTTTTCGCTGTCTCAAACAGGGGCATCTTGGTAAAAACTGTACAGAAAGTATGAAATGTCAGACATGTTCTTTACAGCACCCAGACATCTTGCACATTAAAAAAGACAGTGGAGCAGCATCTAAAGCTACGGCTAGTGTGGCAACATCTACTGAAAGGTAAACAGAGACTGGAACTTGTGCCTTTACTGGGGCCGGAGAAGAATGTGCACTGCAAGTAGTTCCTGTTAAGGTAAAATCTAAGAAAAGTGAAAGGTATGTTGAAATATACGCCTTTATAGACCTTGGCAGTACAGTAACAATTTGCACCTAAAGGCTCCAGAGACAATTAAGCCTTCAAGGGAGAAGAACACAAGTATTCCTCAAAACCATGAGTAATTATGATGATGATTCAAAAATACTAACCCAATGTCCTGTCTTAACAGATTTACAAGTCTGTGGTCTCAATGATGTTGAATATATTGATTTGCCAAAGGTCTTCACACAGGTCTCCATTCCAGTGAACAGAGAAAGTATTCCACTACAAGAATATATCAATAAGTGGGCATATCTTAAAGAGGTACGTCTATCTCAAATTGACTCTGAAGTGATCTTTTAATAGGAATCAACTACCCAGAAATCTTCGAACAGTCATGAATCATACCTAGCCAGGGAGGTGGACCACACGCCATGAAGACTGCACTTGGATGGGTGGTTGGTGGACCATACAAAGAGATAGATGACCTCGCAAAACAAAATGGTAAGATGCCCAAACATTCAATAATCGCGTGTCAATAACAGAAATTGAAGATATGTTGCTGCAACAGTACAACACAGATTTTCCAGAGCGCAGCTGTGAAGAAAAAGAGGAAATGCCACAAGAGGACATCAAGTTCATGCACATAGCCTCAGAATCTGCAAGACTGGCAGGTGGCCACTATTGTTTAAATTTGCCTTTGAAAGATGAAACACTTAAAATGCCAAATAACCGCTGTATTGCTGAACAGCGTGCTATTGGACTCAAAAGAAAATTAAGCAAAAATTCAGGTTTCCACAAAGACTATAAACCCTTCATGAAAGACATTATAGACAATGGTTACGCTGTCAAGGTACCCAAAGAAAGCCTAAATTGCAATGAAGGCAGAGTGTGGTACATCCCACATCATGGTGTGTATCATCCAAAGAAAAATAAGATTCGAGTGGTCTTTGACTGCACTGCCACCTACCAGGGGATTTCACTTAATGAACAATAACTAAAAGGCCCTGACCTAGCTAACACACTCATTGGCGTCCTTACAAGATTCAGAAAGGAGCCAGTAGCCTTAATGGCAGACATTAAGTCAATGTTCTACCAAGATAAGATACCAGACAAAGACACTGATCTTTTACGTTTTCTATGGTGGCCTGAAAGTAATCTAAGTAAAGACCTAGAAGAATTCAAAATGACAGTACATCTTTTTGATGCTACTTCTTCACCCAGCTGTGCTTCTTATGCTTTGCGTAGAACAGCCGAAGATGCTAGAGATACATTTCCTGCGGAAGCTGTTAACACCGTTTTTCAATAACTTCTACGTGGATGATTGTCTAGGGTCAGTGACAACAGAAGAACAAGCAATAAAGCCGGCAAAGGACAACCAAGCTCTATGTCTCAAAGGGGGATTCCATTTGACTAAGTGGGTGAGTAACAACAGAGCAGTTTTATTGTCCATACCTGAAGAAGACAGAGCTCTTGAACAAAAGGACTTAGATTTGAGCCACAGTCTCCTTCCCACAGAGCGTGCCCTGGGCATCCAGTGGTGCACAGAAACGGACAGTTTCAAATTTCAGATTAAGTTATAAAACAAGCCCGCCACAAGGCGTGGTATTCTGTCTGTTGTTAGCTCAGTTTATGATCCACTTGGTTTTCTAGCACCCGCCTTACTGCCAGCAAAGCTTATTCTAAGAGACTTATGCATTGAGAAATTTGGGTGGGATGAGGAAGTAGAAGTCAAACACATTCAGAAATGGAAAAAATGGATGGATGATTTGAAGTTACTTACAGACTATAAAGTGAACAGATGCTTCAAACCTACCGGGTTTGGGACCATAAAGACAGCACAAATGTACCATTTTGCAGATGCTAGTGAAGATGGATATGGCACTGTCACTTACCTTGTCTTAACCAATGAAGAGGGCAAAAGGCATTATTCATTCCTGATGGGCAAGTCAAGAGTTGCACCATTGAAGCAGGTTACGATTCCAAGATTGAAGCTGACAGCAGCCGTTGTGGCAGTAAAAATGGACAAAATGCTTAAAGGTGAGCTTCAAATGCCCTTACAAGAATCTACATTTTGGACCGACAGCACCACGGTGCTAAAATACATTTCAAATGAAAGCACTCAATTCAAGACTTTTGTAGCCAACAGAATCTCCGTGATCAGAGATCATTCTTAACCTTTACATAGAAGCTGTGGTGGATTGCCGGCATGTTACTCCAGCCCTCACCCCCAGGCCGCCAGGAGGAGCCCTCCCGACAGTATGATCATGCCCCTAGTTCCAGCAGGGCATCATGGACTTTGTAGTGTTTATACACAGCCCTGCTGGATACCTTGGGGGCCACCAGGCGTCGCTGTAGGGGGGCTCATAGGCTCGCATATGCCCTATAACCCGGGAGTATGTCATAGTCATGTGACGGGAAGAAACGACGTGCTCTCGGGGTGAAGAAAAGGTCTGTTTGCCCTGACCCGGAAGGAATAAGGAATTGTGGACTGATTGGACAGGAACACCTCTGGGTCAGGGTGTATAAAAGGATTGTGGGAAGGCCCAGACAGTGAACTGAGCTGGGAGGTAGGAGGGCGAAGTGTCTGGGCGAGGAGGAAAGAGTATTGGTTGGTTTTGTGATTTATGAGTGTAGAGTGGAGGGTGCTTTGTGCACTGTATAATAATAAAAGTAATTATTATTATACTTTCACCTGGTGTTCAGAGTGGTACCTGAGGGTTCAAGGGAGCACTAGCGCCCCCTACTGCCACAAAGCATAGAAAACTTTCTCAAAAGTACCACATGGTTATATGGTCCAAGTTTCTTAATGAAGTCAGAATGTGAGTTGCCAAAAAGACCAGATCAACTGAACGATTCACTCGTTGAAGATGATCCAGAAGTTAAAACTTGTGCAGTTAACATGACAAGAATAAAGGAGGCAATCGAGCCCACCAACAAACTAATCACTTACTTTTCAGATTGGCATCGCTTGAAGAAAGCAGTGGCTTGGTTCCTCAAGTTTAAAGACTTACTGTTGCACTTAAGAAATGAAAGAAAACATTCCAACAAGAAGTCAGTCAGACTAAAAGTAATCTAGAAGAACAAAAATCACTCATCACAAAGCATATGAAAAGGTACAAACTAACTTTAAAACCAAGTCCAATTTCTCTAGATGACTTAGTTAAAGCTGAAACGGAGCTTATCCACTTAAGTCAACAGCAAGAATTTCCAGAAGAATTAAAGGCTCTAAAGAAAAAGACTTGTGTAAAAAAGATCTATAAACTTGACCCGATCATACAAGATGGAATACTGAGAGTTAGAGAAAGACTGCAATGCCCAAAGAAACTAAACATTCTGCAATTCTTCACAAGCATTCACATGTTGCTTCTCTCATATTGCAGCACATTTATAAACGAATTGGTCATTGTTGGCGCAACTATGTGCTCGCACAGTTACACCAGAAATACTGGATACCTCAAGCGAATTCAGCTATCAGAAAAATAATTTCAAAGTGCACAACATGCAGAAGATACAATGAAAAGTAGGTGAGCAAAAAATGGCAGAAGTGCCAGGAGATCGCCTACCAACAAACCAACCACCATTCACTAATGTTGGAGTCGATTATTTTGGCCCCTTTCTAATCAAAAGAGGAAGAAGTCTAGTCAAGAGGTACGGAGTAATCTTCACATGTTTAACAACCAGAGCTGCGCACATAGAGATTGCACATAACTTAGACACTGATTCTTGTATCCAAGCCATACTCCGATTTACAGATAGAAGAGGACAAGTTAAAATCATGCGCACAGACAATGGAACAAATTCTGTTGGAGCAGAAAGAGAGCTACGAGAAGCTACTAAAAACTTGGAACACAAAAAAATCAGCAACGCTATGATGCAAGAACAAATCAAATGGATTTTCAATCCACCATCAGCCTCTCATCAAGGTGGAGTGTGGGAAAGGCAAATCAGAAGCATAAGAAAGATTTTAAATTTAACACTAAACCAACAAACACTCAATGATGAAAACTTTCCTACAATGATGTGTAGAGTGGAATCAATACTCAATAACAGACCCCTTACAAAGACATCAGATGACCCAAATGATTTGGAACCACTCACACCCAATCACTTGTTATTACTGAAGACAAAACCTGAAATGCCACCTGAACTTGTTTCAGAAAATGAACAATACCCAAGAAGACGATGGAAACAAATTCAATACTTGGCTGATTTGTTTTGGAAAAGATGGACAAAAGAGTATCTGCCGATGCTTCAAGAACGTCAAAAATGGCTTGCACCAAGAAGAACTTTTGAAGCAGGAGACGTTCTAATTGTAGACAAAGCTACACCTCACAATTTCTGGGTAATGGGTCGAGTCATCAAGACAATGCCAGATGCCAAAGGTGCAGTCAGAAGAGTTTGTGTGCAGACCAAAACCAGCACACTGGACAGACCCGTGAATAAACTGTGCCTGCTTCAAAAAACAGCCAACGTTTGAAATATGAGATTTTTAAAATGTTTGTTTCAGTGTTATTGCTAGTGATTTGAAAAGAATAGTTAATATAAAAGTAATTGTCTCATATTGAAGTATAGTAATTGTCTCCGTTCCTGCATAGCCAATTAGGGGCCGGAAATGTAAGAGCCAATCTTAGAAAGTTAACGTTTTGAGTACTATATGGTATAGTCTTTTCCCCCTATAAGTTAATAAGAGATACAACCTTCTTACTATAACTGAGAAACAGTGTGACAATAAGCTTAGTTGTGGTAAGAACAGGTCCCAGTAAAGAGGGACTTGAAAGACCCATTTTCTACTCAGAGATGGGATAAGCATACAGTTTTCTGACTGTTTAGAAATGGTTCTAAAACATTTTGAAATGGTTCAGAAATGTTAAGTAAATAGTAATGATTTGAGATGTAACAAGATTTAAGCTTTGAACTGAGCTTTTCTTAACATTATTTTTTTCTTTTTTTTGTTATTTTAATTTTCTTTTTTTGTGTGAACTGTTTTACTTTGAAACTTAACTAAACTTTTAAAAACGAAGATATTTTGACTGTGGGATCATTTCTGCGCGTCAGACTTTTGTTGAATCCCATTTTTTGAATTGAAGCTGCTGAACTTTGGTAATTTTGGGAAATCGCAGCTACAACGACCATGACCCAAGACAAAATACCCTAGTAATACTTTTCATCAACAAACCTGAATATAATTTTGATAACAACAAAATAGGGTTTAAAATCATGAAAATAAATCTCCAGTACTTTCAAGCACTAAAATCATGACATGTACCTAGTAATGCGCATCTTTGAATGTCAGGCTTTTGCACATTCTGGAGCAGCTGTACTGACAGGAATTTCCTTTTGAAATTGAAAATTTAAGAAATTTAATGTCCCCTGCACCCCTGAAAAGATTTATCAGATGATTCAAGTGATTTGGGTACAAAGACTTAATAGAATGGCATTTGGGATAACAGAATCATTATATCATGGACTCATTAAAGATATTCTCATTTGCCTTTTTTCCTTCATGTTAACTCTTGTTTATCCTGTTAATAACAAGAAGCTCATTTTAGAATGTTCTAATTCATTATAGCTTATTTATAGAATTTTTACCAGTTATTTTGGTTATTATACATTTTATTGTTGTTTTAATGGGTGCTGCCATGTTGACAGAAGCACATATACTCATTTCTGCACATCTCAACAGGAAATGAATGGCTAGCATTTACTTAATTCTAGAATTACCAGAGCCTACAAAAAAACTTGTAGATCCGGCCCACCTTAAATCCGTTTGCACCTCTCCGTCAGTGTCCTTTGTCCTGTAAATGTGCCGATAAAGACAAGAAGCAAGCAGTTGGCTATTCCATCCCCCACCGACTTAGAACATGCACGAACTTCTCCCAGCTCATGCCTTGATTGATTATCTGGGAGTGAAGTGGAGTTTTAGAGTGGAAATAATAAATCGTTATTTGGAACACACGCATTTCATGTGTGTTCCGTTTCTACAATAATCTGTGTAAACACATTTTTGAAACAGAAACATTTTCATATTTTAGTAGTAAATGACAAAATGTAGGCATAAACTGTATAATGTATGACGCCTGAAGTCCAAAGATCACATAAACACTTTCACAAAAGGTTCAAGAAAAAGACAACAGCTTCTGTGGCGTAGCGGTAAAATTTGCTGGCTTGTAATCAACAGTCCCTGGTTCGATCCTGACTCACTCCTATATTTCCCATTTTCAGTAGTGAGCTGCTCCTATTGTTAATATTATACAGTACACATATACACTTGGTTTGTGTCTGTAACACATGGTGTACATTTATAGGACTGCCTTCTTCGTATCTCACCATCACTTGATTTTTTTTTATTCAGTTTTGTTGAGTGTTCCTGCTCACGCTGAATTAGTATGCATCTTATGGTCTATGATGTCAAAAAAAAAAAAACAGAGACATAGGTATAAAATGATATTTGGAATTATTCTTTTTATGACCTGTATAGTACATTTTGGAAAATTTGAGTGGCAGGGTGGGGTGACACTGACTCAGTTTACTTTCCTATACGTACATGTGCGTTGATCACCGCCAGCATGTTGTAGCACACAGCAACTGGCCACCTGCATGTTCTTGCGTGCACTGAATAAGCTCCTGATCTGATTGAATGAATATGAACAATATGAAAATGAACATGTTTACCTCACCATATGAATCTTTGTGTAAACACATATTTATGTATGTTTGTAATTTATACAAAGTCTATATTAATTTACAAATGTTTTGATAAACTTTATCATGGCGCCAGTGAATGATAGCGTGTTACATGTTAATTAGCACACACAAGTAAGAATTTCACAGTTCTCATGTAGCTCTTATTAAGTCCAATACAACATAGTGTGAAAATACTCCATATCAATAGATAACTGAGGACATATTGTTTCTGTTGTTTTATCAGGAAGTAAAGAAGATGACAACTATCTTGTTTTCAGTTACCTTAAAATTTTAACAATGAAAATATAAGCGGTCAGATATTTGAGCAATGCTGCCTTTGATTACTAATTTCATTTATGTTAAATAAAAGTAAATATTTCAACTTATGTCAGGCTTCATCAAATTTCATAATTCATAAAGTATATTGATAACTGGTGACTATTTTCAATGTACTTTTCCTGTATTTTTTTAACAGGAGCTGCAGTTTTCTGTGCAGCACGATAACTTACAAGACAGCTGTACATCTCCCTCCTCTTCTGAATGCAATACTCTAAAAATGCCAGTCTTTCACCTACCCCTCAATCCAGTGAGCAAGGATGTTCCAGAAAACTTTTGAGAGAAGCCATCCCCTCTAAAATCATTCAACTACAACACCCCAAATACATACTTCATAGTGACAGTGAGTTGGAGCAGGTCAGAAAACATTACTTTGAACTGCAGCACATAGGGAGAGAAGAGCATTGTATTCTTTCAAAGGATCTGCGCTGTAGATTAATTAGAAATACAGTGACCAACATAGTGCCCATACTGAGGACAGCAACAAGGGAAGACAAATATACCTCCAAACATGAGGTTTCTTCAATGGCAAAACGTATAGTCAAATATTATCCAAAGCTATGTGCAGCTGAAGATCAAAATTCATGGGTGAGTGTAAGTAACTAGTTTTTATTGGGGTTTTAGACTGAGCAGTCACACCTTGTCTTCACTTGCACACTTTTTAAAATAATGTAATCTCATTACAGGAAGCTGTGTTTAAACAACTCCTGAAAAGGCTACAGAATATCCGTACACCTCAGAAGCGACAGGGCTGTATGTCTCAAATAAATAAAGAGATGTCTCGGCGTCACCACCGACAAGCCTAATGCTCCTTGATCATGAATTTATTGCACAGAGGTCATTTATAGATTATATGGGAGGCTTACCCATGCTTTAAAGAACTGGATCATGTGCTGTAAAGTACATAAAACACAGACATTTGCCTGAAATATTTTTGAAAATGGTTTCTTAAAACAAAATATGTGCAGACTTTGAAGAGTATGCTTATTTTAGAGGTAATGGCTCAAATACGTTGTATTCTTAGTTGGAATAATCTTATCTACCTCACAGAAATTAAGAGCAGATGGACCAGTTTTTATGGAAAAGCACAGTTTTATGGTGCAATGAAGAAGATCATGAAGCCTCCACATATGCACGATGAGGGTAAAATTTGTCATGCATATTTTATTCAAACTTATTTTATAGTTAGTTATGCAGCATGATAGGCCTAAATGAAAGTCAAATTGAAGTTGTTTAAAGCTATGATATTTTGCAGTGGATGCTCAAAGAGTTACACTTTTTTATGCCATTTTTTCCATAAGACCTAGTCAAATTATAGTAAGCCAAACTTTGAGAAATTTTCATGCAAAATATTATTGCTGCTCTCTTTGCCAGTAACTGTTGATTTGTGAATTCCAGGTTCCCTTTTCTTCATTGTATTAGAAAGTTGTGCTGTATTATTCTGAAATAATTTTTTGTCTTTAATTATGTTTTTAAAAAGCCATTTATTACCATTGTAAATAGTTTTGTCTAGCATCTTTTTAAGACACAACAGAATAATAAACTGACTGACACTATCCTTTATTAGGTATAAATAATGAAGGAATATTTTAAAGAATACTTAAAACTTTAAATATGATCTATATAAGGTTCATTTCAATTGTTCGTTCATGTTCTAGCATATTAGTAGGTAAAAATAATACCAGACATCATATAATTTTTGTTATAAATCATTCTTAATTTAAAGCTTGCTGTATGTGGTTGTTTTCATTAAAAGGAGAATGTTTGAGTTATAATAGAACATAATGCGAAAGATATTTCATAAGAATGTTTTTTTTTTCATTAGTGAAAAATGCCATCGCCATGTTTAGAGCTCTGCCATCCATGTTTCCTTCACTTTCTCTACCCCCAAAAAAGCTGAGAAACAAAACATGAGGCATTAGTTCATGGCCTTAAGGTAAAACTTTGCATTTTTACATTGTTTAAAGGAAAAATAAAGACAGTTACTGCAATTCTATCCATCTGTGACTGGCAGCAATTTTCAGGGTTGTTTTTAATGTTAGCTACAGGAATGACATTATAGATTAAACGGTTTGATTAAAAGGGCTCAACAGAATATAACAATCTTCAATTTTTAGTGATTTCTTTGCTATTTCAATTACAAGATGTGTATAACTGCTTCTGTTAAAATTAGCACATTAACTCAGTATTATAAATAGGTAAATGTATAATAAATCTATATAGGAATACAGAGGATAAAATAAATTCAGCCTATTTTCTTTGTTGGTTTTTGTTTGTCTTGAAGACCTCTGAGAATCCTGATGCCTTTCTACAGCAAAGACCGACCAGTGTCTAGCACCGTCCTTATTGTGGACCAAGATAACTGCATGCTTGCTATTGGAAGTGAGCCTGTGACAACTTTCCCTCAAGAAATGTTGCAGGAATGTATCATGTACCTTATGGCGTACTATTATACACTACATCAAACATATCCTAAGTGCATTGCCGCTGTCCTCTCTGCAATTCAAACTGAAATACTACTGGACACAATTTGAAGGGAAAATACAAATATGCTAGAAGAAAAATTGTGTGAGCCAAATGTATAACAGGAAATGCATGTCTATGATGTACTGTATATAATTACCATAATATTTGAAAATCAATTAGATTAATTATAAATAATTAGATTTTTTGTGGATTTTAACATGTTAGGTTGTATTTTCTTTGTCCTGTTTTTTGGCAAAGTTACCACTGTTAAAATTTTGCAAGTTTATGTTTTGCATTTCTGAATGTGACAAGATGAGACAGTCCTGAACTACAATGTACAATAATGATATTGGTATGACTTTTGAGTTATATACAAGGTAATCTTCCTGTGTCACCTAATTTTCATGTGCTTATGTTTTTCTCTGTTTTTATATTGTAAACACAGCAATAGTGCTGTTGGATACTGATGTAATACTTAAATAAGAGCAGTACTAATGATTATGTCTTTATTGTAAGTTATTTCATGTATTCAGGAAGCCAACATATATCAGGAAATTATATCTTATATAATTATAAGATATAATTATAATTATATTCCTAATTCAAACCTCTGCTAAAATATTTGGTTTCAATTTGAAATGAAGACCATTCTAAAATGAGGGCACTGCGCTACTTTTACCTTATTCTTTTGTAGGTGGACTGACATTTGTTGTATATATCATGCAAATATAGCTTAGTATGTGTTGAAATTAACTAATTTCAGGATTTTTTAAAAATCCAAGTCAATATATCTCACCCCATTGGCATATCATTTTGCTTATTTCAAGCATTTATTTCTTAATAATTGGACATTTGTCAGTGTGCTAAAATTAAGAATGCAAAACAACTGAATTAAAAATTATTTTCTAATATTCAGTGTATTTCCACTGTAGAAAGTCTAATCGCAAGTAATTTGTTCTAAAAAACATTTTCTTCTTTTTTCAAACCTTTGAACACCTATCAAAGCTTTCTTATTTCTAGACTGGAACTTATTTTAAGATGTCTTGGCAAGTAAAATTATCTTGCTGCATGGACAGATAATTTCACTAATATTAAGTCATTTTCTCCTGAAATTCAGTATTTATATCATATTTCTAGGCTAAGTTTTTTCACAGTGTACCGCTATGCCACGGAATTTGTAGTCTTTTCTTTGAACCTTTTGTGAAAGTGTTTATGTGATCTTTGGACTTCAGGCTTCATACATTATACAGTTTATGCCTACATTTTGTCATTTACTACTAAAATATGAAAAACTTTTGTTTTAAAAATGTGTTTACACATATTATTGTAGAAATGGAACACACATGAAATGCGTGTGTTTCAAATAATGATCTATTATTTCCACTCTAAAACTGCACTTCACTCCCTGATAATCAATCAAGGCATGAGCTGGGAGAAGTTTGTGCACGTTCTAAGTTAATGGGGGGATGGAATAGCCGGCTGCTTGCTTCTTGTCTTTATCGGCACATTTACGAGACAAAGGATGCTGGTGGAGAGGCATGAACGGATTTAAGGTGGGCCGGATCTACGTGTTTTTTCATCGGCTTTAGTAATTCTAGTGTTAAAGCAACTCATAGGAAAACTTAAGAAATAATGGGCTTTGTTTGCTGACTTTTCATACTGATTTTTTGGTTAGAAGTTCTCATTAACATATTGGCTGAAGCATTAGAAGAAACAGGATCAACAGAATGATTTAGTTATAACTCAGCTCAAATCTTTACACTAGGAATTTGGATCAATGTTTCATTTAGGTAAAAGACTTTTGTGTATATCTGTGTAGCAGACCCTGATGAAAAAGTAATCTTTTGACACGTCTCAAAAACGTACACTTTATTGTATGTCTGGCAATAAAACTCACTCAAAAGCCCATCTGAAAAAACACATATAGCACCCTGAATTTAAATATATGGGAGTTATAAACAGAAAGGATCAGTTATAAATGGGCTTTAAAGATCTAGACTACCAAGCGAGACTCTACATAGGAGGAGGCAGGCTCTACATTCGGAATTAAACCTCTTGACAATTAAAGAAACTGAACAAATAATCTACAAATCCAGACATCATTATTATGAACATGGAGAGAAAGCTAATAAGCTTTTAGCTCAACAAATTCACAAGCAAGAAGTGCGCAACGCAATCTCGGTAATCACCAACACGAACGGAGATAAAATCGTCGAACACAAAAATATAATGCACACTTTCAGAGACTACTATAAATCCCTATATACTACTGAGTTTAAAGAAGACAATACACAATCTAATACATTTCTAGATACATTACAGATACCACAAATATACGCTTTTAGTGCGGAGGAACTTCATAAACCTCTGCCGTTATCAGAATTGCTAGATGCTATAAAGTCACTCCAAGGCGGGAAAGCAGCAGGCCCTGATGGCTACCCTGCAGAATTTTACAAGAAATTCTCCGCTCAGCTAGCTCCCCTCCTATTAGCAACATTTACAGAAGCCAGAGATAACCAATCTCTTCCACAAACCATTCGCCAAGCACTAATCACTGTTTTCCAAAACAAAATAAGGACTTATTACAATGTGCATCATACAGACCAATTTCACTTCTGAATAACGACGTTAAAATACTCTCTAAAATTTTAGCCAGAAGGATGGAGAAAGTGCTCCCCTCGGTAATATCACAAGACCAAACTGGATTTATTAGGGGCCGGCACTTATCTTCAAATCTTCGACGCCTGTTTAATGTAATATACTCACCAACTAAATCAAACACCCCAGAAATATTATTATCATTGGATGTAGAAAAAGCTTTCAACATGATTGAATGGAAATACCTTTTTACTACATTGGAGAAGTTTGGGTTTGGCCCAAACATTTGTGCATGGATTAAATTACTTTATACTAACCCAGAAGCTTCAGTTTGCATCAACAACATTTGCTCAGACTACTTTAAACTAGAACGTGGCACTAGACAAGGATGCCCCTTGTCACCGCTTCTGTTTGCGATTGCCATTGAACCACTGGCAATACATTGTCGAAATACTGATCAGATAAAGAGGATTAGCAGAGAAGGACTGGAACAGAAAATCTCATTATATGCAGATGACATGGTAGTGTATATATTAGACCCAGAAAATTCTGTGCCTGCAGTCTTAGCAGCACTCACAGAATTTCAGAAGATCTCTGGTCTCAGAATTAATCTGAATAAAAGTGTACTCTTTCCAGTGAATTCTCAAGCATATAATATTAGTTTAGATACCCTACCTTTTATCATTGCAGAACAGTTTAAATACCTCGGGGTAAACATCACAAGTAAACATAAAGCTCTTTATCAACAAAATTCCGCTGTCTGCATGGAAAAAATTAAACAAGACTTGCATAGATGGTCAACCCTTCATCTCACAGTAGCTGGAAGAATTTACACTGTTAAGATGAATATTCTTCCTAAACTCCTTTTTTTATTTCAAAACATCCCAATATACATTAATAAATCATTCTTTAGGCAATTAGATTTAACAATAACCTCATTTATTTGGAATTCAAAACATCCACGCATCAAAAGAGCGACCTTACAAAGACAAAAGGAAGAAGGCGGCATGGCTCTACCTAACTTCCAGTTTTATTACTGGGCAGCAAATATACAGGCGATAAGAACCTGGACACAAATAGAAGAACATACACAGGCTTGGACCGCAATAGAAGTAAAATCCTGCAGTACTTCTTTGTATTCCTTGCTCTGTGCTCCAATAAACACATGCTATCGGCAATATACAAATAACTCAATTGTGCTCCACTCACTTAGAATCTGGAACCAATGTAGAAAGCAGTCTAAGACGGAGACGCTTCTATCTGTGGCACCTCTGCAAGAGAACCACCTCTTTCAACCTTCACAAACATATGCAGTTTTTAATATCTGGAAAAAAATTGGAATTAACTTGCTTAGAGATCTTTATATAGACAACGTCTTTGCTTCCTATGAACAATTACATTCCAAATTTAACATTCCAGCTACACATTTCTTTCACTATCTTCAAATCAGGAACTTTGTTAAACAGAACCTTCCAGATTTTCCTCATCTTCCACCCTCATCCATGCTGGAAAAAATATTGCTCAATCTCAAGGACTTAGACTCCATCTCTACAATATAAAAAATCATTTTACAATCCCTCCCTTTCAAAGATCCAAGAGGACACTGGAAAAAAAGATCTCTCAATTAATATATCAGAAAAAGGAGTGGAAAGTAGCAATGCAGAGAATTCACTCGAGCTCCATATGTGCAAAGCATACAATTATACAACTCAAAATTATATATCAAGCACATCTGTCTCGACTAAAACTCTCCAAAATGTTACCAGGGCATGATCCAACCTGTGAACGTTGCAACCAAGTCCCAGCCTCACTAGGTCACATGTTCTGGGCCTGCAACAAATTAACATTATTCTGGACAAAAATTTTTAATTACCTTTCAGACAGCCTTGGACTCACAATCCCTCCTAACCCATTAAGAGCTGTGTTTGGTGTTCTTCCAGAGGGGCTTAAAGCGGAGAAAGACAAACAAATTGTGATTGCATTCACTACACTTTTGGCACGCAGACTTATTTTGCTAAACTGGAAGAACCCAAACTCTCCTCTTTTAAGTCAGTGGGAAACCGATGTGTTATATTATTTGAAATTGGAAAAAATCAAATACTCAGTTAGAGGATCCATACAGACTTTTTTCAAAACATGGCAGGATCTAATCATTAATATTTTAAAAATAAGTTCATGAAGCATAGAGAATTTATTAATTTAGGTATGTTTAAAAGCTGTAAAATTTTTATGCCGTTTGGCTTGCTCTCTCTCTCAAGGGTGGGGATCGGTCTGTTCTTGACTCTATTTTTCTTTTTGTAAAAACTTGATTGCTTTGTATGGAGTGCAATAAAATTAATTAAAAAAAAATATATATATATATACATTTCTAATTCATAAACTGTATTATCTTTCTATAATAATCTAAAATAAGGCTATACCATATCCTTGCTAAGAGTTGTCGGAATCTTAAATAAACTATTGAGACATTAGTTGAAGCAGAAGGCTCCTTAAACTTTTAAAAAAGTATCTGGATGACATAATAGGATGACTTCGTTATTAGATAAGCATAGAAGCTTAACAGACTGAGTGGTCTCCTTTCGTTTGTTAGATTTATATTTTTATATTCTTAATTGGACTATCACAATGGAATAATGCAAGTTTATTGCAGCATGTGAATTACTAACATATTCTAAGTAATCAGAGAAGCTGCTACAAAATTACAACAACTATGTGGTTTAAAGTTCAGCATCCTACCTACTACACCATTTATAAACTACATATAAAGAACAAGACATTGGAATAGAACAGTTATTACCTACAAATTAATAAAATGGTACATTTAATCATAAAAAAAAAAAAAAGATCTAGAGAAGGGGAGTAAAAAGCAAGCTGAAATAGATACCAGAGTCAAAAAATTTGAATTAAACAGAGCCCAAAACATGAATCATTAAAGATGCATTGAGAGCCAAAAAAGGAGATTAATTCCTTAAGCCAAAAGAAGAGATGTGAATCAAAGTCAGATAACAAAACAGAGTCCAGTTGCACGCAAACTTCTTTGTAAGAGTTTATAGACTCAGATACTTGCTGACCTTTATCCCATTGTGGTGAAGATGTCACTTGATGCACACCTCCATTCATTAAGTCTAGCAAAAGCCTAGCAAACACACAACAAAATTATCACCTATACAATACGGCATCACAGAAACAGAATTGAAATTAATGTATTTAAAAAGCAATTAAACAAAAAATGAATGTAACTACTGAGTTCCTTGACTTTTAAAACCCCCAAAAAATGGTTTAATGATTTTTGAGGCCAAGAAATTACGATAAAAAATTAAAATACAATCATGACAGACTGCATGATTAGTCACCAATAATTATTTAGTGAGAAGAGCGTGGTTATGGACAAACAGCTCATGAAAGAAGATATTTAGGGACATCTCAAACCAGGATGCTGTATATACTTAACTAGCAGAATACCCGCGCTTCGCAGCGGAGAAGTAGTGTGTTAAAGAAGTTATGAAAAAGAAAAGGAAACATTTTAAAAATAACGTAAGATGATTGTTAATGTAATTGTTTTGTCACTAATATGAGTGTTGCTGTAATATATATAGACACAGACACACACAAACATATACTGTATATATATATAAATATACATATATATGCATATATATACATATACACATATATACATATACATATACGTATACATATATAGGAAAATACCCGCGGTTTGTAGCGGAGAAGTAGTGTGTTAAAGAAGTAATGAAAAAGAAAAGGAAACATTTTAATAATAACGTAACATGATTGACAATGTAATTGTTTTGTCACTGTTATGAGTGTTGGTGGCATATATATATATATCTATATCTATATATCTGTCTATCTATCTCTACATATATACACACACATATACATACACATATATATCTATGTATCTATCTATCTATCTATCAATCTATATGTATATATTTATCTATCTTTATAATCTATCTATCTATATCTCTATATCTATATATAAATATATATCTATATCTATATATATATATATATATAGTCACGCACGCGCGCGCGCATGGGAGGCAGCTAAAGGGCTCGAGTGAAGGCAGTTCTGAGGCATGCCGGGATGTGGCAGAGTGCACTAACTCTTTTTCTCACTTCCCTGTAGACCAAACCCGGGAGGCTCCACCTGGCTCTCTTGACATCAGTTCTGGGACCGAACCAATGGAAACAGACCCCACCAGCTCCGGCCCCCCTGATGTCACATCCGGGCCTGATCCAATGAATAATGAACACGTGCCCGATCCTTATGACCTCACTTCCTGTCTTCCCCTTTAAAAGCCTACCCTTATCCCTTCTCCTGCAGTCTGGTTTTGGACTCCGTTGTATGCACTTCAGTGCCAGTTCCTTTGAAAAACGACTTTTGCAGCCAGGATACCAAATTATATGGGTGGCTGCCCCAAACCTTTATCTGTCTTTGTCTTGTTTTGTGACAGTGGCGTAGTCGGCAGGATGGAGAAGTCCCAGAAGAGAAGGGGACAGGACCTGCAATACACCCAGGTGGGAGCGTACCGGGGCCGAGTATTCAGGCGGGGAGGGTGCCCCGTGGTTCGGCGAGACCTGGTGCGGGCTCCGCTCCCGGCACGCAGAAGAACTAGGCCACCTAGAGAGGCCAGGGAGTGTGCGGGTGGGGCTTACAGAGTTGGGCTGCCCTGGAGGGGGGAGGCAAGAGGGACTCAGTATGCTCTCTTGGGGGAGAGTGCCTGCCTCCCAGTGAAACCAAAGCCCCATTTACCACCTAGGGGTGCCCCAGACTGGCAGGTGAGTGAAATAAAAAAATGGAGGTTGGACCCTGAGCGGCCGACTAGTAAACAAGCCTGGTCCTTATGGGCAAAGGTATGGCAGTGGCTACGGCCATTAGAAAACAAGCCCTACCAGGTAATAGAGCAGGTAGCTTGCTATCTGCTCCTGAAAGCGCTTCCCCATGGCTTCACCCAGCCGGTCTGGGGCAAGCAGTTTACGAACATGTCAGGGCTCATAGAGCTTCTGGAGACACAGAGGGCGGCCTCACTCTCTGGGAGAGCAGAACCGTCCTTCTGTCAAACTCAGCCGGGGTACATCCCAAGACCTAGCCCCTCCCTGTACAACCCGGAGCTCGTATCGCCATCCACGCTGCCGCGGGCACGCAACCCGCTTCGAGACAACGAGGAATGCAGGTGGAGGGGGAGGAGGGGTTGGTGTGCTCTGACAAACCCGTTGATGGTCCTGCACACAGGCGTGGTGATCGTTAACGGGTTTAAAACTTCCGCTCTGCTCGATTCCGGCAGCAACATTTCCATTGTTGCCCACCGTTTTGTGCTACTGCGACAATGGCTAAAGTTCAAGACCAGTATAACCTGTGTCCACGGGAAAACCCACTGGTACAGGACCGCCGCTTGTGTCATCAGCTACGGAGGATGTTTCCGGAAAGTAACCGTGGCAATCCTTCCTGATCCTCCACACCCGGTGATACTGGGGCGGGACTGGTCTGAAATTAAAAGCGGCGAGTCACATACCACTCCCGGGGTTAATTTGGGCCTCGTTATGGACGGAGATGAACTGTCTCAAGCTGCCTCCACGCCGTGTAATCAGCCGGCAGAGAGAGACGAAGCGGCCGTCCTAAGTGACGTGGCAACTCCCGGGCCGTCGCGTGCTGACACGTCATCCACCAACGCCGCAGCGGAGCGGGAGGAAACCACGCCCATTGAGGTCGACGCTGACCCTCTCTCCGTGTTGCGGTTTCAATTTAAAAGGACGCCGGCTTCTTTTAGAAGGGAGCAATGGAACGACGACTCCCTGAAGTTTGCAAAAAATGCAGTGGTCCTTGTCGATGGCCAGTGCACTGATCAGTCGATGCCACAGGGCCCCCACTTTGTGTTAGATAATGACCTCCTCTACCGTGTAGCAATGCATGACGGGCAGGAGAGGAGGCTGCTGCTAGTGCCGCATACCTTCCGGTGGCAGGTCTGTGAGCTAGCACACGCCCACCTCCTAGGTGGCCACCTGGGCACCGAGAAAACTCTGGAGCGGATCAAGCTCCGTTTCTACTGGCCGGGAATCAACGAGGAGGTTCGTCGCTTTTGCGCTTCCTGCCCGGAGTGTCAACTGCGACAAATTCCTAGGAGGGACCGTGCTCCTCTCGTTCCTATTCCCTTGATTGATGTTCCCTTCCACAGAATTGGGGTCGACCTGGTTGGACCCCTCAGCCCGAGGACACAAATACATTTTAGTCCTCGTGGATTATGCTACACGATACCCCGAAGCTGTTCCATTGCGCTCAGCTACCTCTAAAGCCATCGCACGGGAATTACTAGGGGTATTTGCGCGTGTGGGGATCCCCAAGGAAGTCTTGACGGACCAGGGGACCCCTTTCACCTCGGAGACGTTCAGGGAGACTGCCAAGTTACTGAAAATAAAGCATTTAAAGACCTCGGTGTATCATCCTCAAACCGACAGGTTAGTAGAGAGGTTTAATCAAACTCTCAAGCAAATGCTGCGTAAGGTGGTCAGCGAGGATGGAAGGAACTGAGACCAGCTCCTCCCCCTCATCCTTTTTGCCTATCGGGAAGTCCCACAAGCCTCCACGGGGTTCTCCCCTTTTGAACTACTGTATGGGCGACAACCTCGGGGCATATTAGATATTTTGAAAGAAGGGTGGGAAGAAGAGGCTCTTCCCTCTACAAATATACTAGAATATATCGCGCAGTTACGCGATAGATTTGGAAAGATTCGGCCTCTCCTGAAAAGTCACATGGAAGAGGCTCAAGCAGCACAGGCCCGTTACTACAACCGCGGCACGGCTCTTCGGGAGTTCCGCCCGGGAGATCGAGTCATGGTCCTAGTGCCTACCTCCCACTCTAAGTTGCTTGCCCACTGGCAGGGCCCCTACGAAGTTAAGGAGAGGAAGGGACTGGTCAACTATTTGGTGAGTCAACCCAATCGTCGGCCAAAGGAGCGGGTTTATCATGTGAACCTGCTGAAACCATGGAAGGACAGGGACCCCGGTCCCTCCTTCGGCCAGCCCCGCTAACTCTTCGCTCACACACACGACCTTAACTTCGGCACGGACTTGAGTCGCAGACAACGGCAGGAGCTGGAAACAGTTATCCGGACCGTTCAGGAGGTAGTCAGTGAACACCCCGGAAGGACCTCTCTGATTGAGCACAACATCGTGACAGAGCCCGGGGTTGTTGTCCGAGAACGCCCGTACCGTCTTCCCGAGGCAAAAAAGGCTGAAGTGGAGCTCGAGATCAAGCGCATGCTGGAACTAGGTGTAATTGAGGAAAGTTATAGTCCCTGGTCCAGCCCCATTGTGCTCGTCGGTAAGCCTGACGGGAGTTGGAGGTTCTGCAATGACTTCCGTCGGCTTAATCAAGTCTCCCAATTTGATGTCTAACCAATGCCACGCGTGGACGACCTCCTCGAGAGGCTTGGACAGGCTCGATATCTGACCACGCTTGACATGACAAAAGGGTACTGGCAGGTTCCCTTAAAGGACTCCGCGAAGGAAAAAAACGCGTTTAGTATCCCTAGCGGGCACTGGCAGTATCGTGTCCTTCCATTTGGGTTACACGGGGCTCTAGCCACCTTCCAGTGTCTGGTGGACAAAGTGCTAAAGCCTCATAACTCATATAGTGCTGCCTACCTGGATGACGTGGTCATCTATTCCAGCACATGGAGGGAACACCTACAGCATGTCCAAGCGGTATTACGGACACTTGGTGAGGCTGGGCTCCGGATTAATCCCAAGAAGTGTATTTAGGCTACCTGGTGGGCCGGGGTACCGTAAGGCCACAGTGCTCCAAGATTGATGCCATTTTGAAATGGCCCCGTCCGCGAACCAAGCGGCAGGTCCAAGCTTTTCTCGGGTTAGCTGGGTACTACCGCCGGTTTGTACCCCGGTTCTCGGAGAGAGCGGCGCCCTTGACTGATTTAACAAAGAAGAGGGCCCCGAACATTGTGGTATGGACTGAGAAGACAGGCACTGCATTTGGTGACTTGAAGCAGGCCCTTACGTCCGCACCTACTTTGATGGCACCTAACTTTTCTTTGCCTTTCATCCTCCAGACGGACGCTTCAGACACAGGCCTGGGCGCCGTGCTGAGCCAAAGTGTCGAAGGTGTGGAACACCCCGTCATGTTTCTGAGCCAGAAACTGTTGGACCGGGAGACCAGGTATGCAGCGGTGGAAAGGGAGGCTTTGGCGATTAAATGGGCGATTACTCAGCTGAGGTACTACCTGTCGGGCCGGGAATTCACCCTTGTCACGGACCATGCACCTCCACAGTGGATGGCCCTGCACAAGGAGTCGAATCCGCGGGTCACCCGGTGGTTTCTTGACCTGCAGACATACAAGTTTTCGCTCGTTCATCGTCGGGGTGCTCTCCATGCCAATGCTGATGCTCTTTCTCGGGTTCACGACCTCTCGGTTAGGGTCGCCCGACCCAACGGGTCTGGGCTGGGGGGGGGGCCTTGTCACACACGCGCGCATGGGAGGCAGCTAAAGGGCTCGAGTGAAGGCAGTTCTGAGGCATGCCGGGATGTGGCAGAGGATTAAACTGAGTATGGCTTTACCAAAACAATTATTGATGGCGAAAAAAGTATCAATTATTCATAAAACTTCAATTGGTGATCTTTTTTTCTGCGTTAACCTCATATTTTTTCATACTTCTGCTCAAACCAAGGGGGTGCGAGGGTAGGGTGTGTCCCTGAGACTTATTAATTGTCATCGCGAAGCAGAGCCTTACTGGAAATTTGAGGCATTTCAATTGAAATGGGAGATCAGAGGGTATAACGGTGATGCGTGGAATACATTGAAGACGGTGTTAGCCGCGGTGCTCAGCTCAGAGCGAAATGAGGTGAATGGGAGGGGAGAAGATGATATTACTCCTCCACCCGCCTTAACTGTCAATCCCCCCACAAACACAGTCTCTCAGAATTTGCATAAGCACAGCCTCTCACCATCAATTTAAACTTAGTTACAAAGTGATCAAAACTGTCGTTTATACCCTGCGTCCTCTCATTAAACTTGTATCCCGCATTAGCCGTGGGCATGACAAACGCCAGCGGCAGCCTGTCTATGAACTTAATTTAAACTTTATAGGTTTACACCGTGCTTTGTTTCCGCAGTAGCTGCACTTATGAATATGCATTGGCCTCGCTCACTGAGTGCAAGGGAAAAAAATAAAATGTAGTCTATAAGTTATTAAAAGTAAAACATCAGTTTCTTGCTACAGCAATTTTAACTCAGTTAGAAAGTGATCCAAAGTCTCGTTTATACCTCGTGTCTTCTCAGTAAACTTGTATCTCGCGAATGGCGTCATTCGCCGTAGGCATGTCAAACGGCAGCGGGAGTGTGTCTATAAACTTAATATAAACTTGCGGTTCACGCCGTGCTTTGTTTCCGCAGTAGCTGTACTTATGAATATGTCAGTCGCTCGCTTCTTATTGTTTCGCTGCCTTCTCAATTATATAATGCATGTTTTCTTCAGCGCGTTTTGGAGCTCTTCCTGGTTTTCTACGTAGTGTGTTGACAGTCAGTTCACGTAATTACATGGGAGGCGTGATGATGTCACACGAAACTCTGCCCCCCACGGCTTTTGAGCTCAACTCCATTACAGTATATGCAGAAAAATAGCTTCTAGTTATGACCATTACGCGTAGAAACCTGCCCAACTTTTGTAAGGAAGCTGTAAGGAATGAGCCTGCCAAATTTCAGCCTTCTACCTACACGGGAACTTGGAGAATTAGTGATGAGTCAGTCAGTCAGTCAGTGAGGGCTTTGCCTTTTATTAGTATAGATAAAACTCTATGATCTTTCTAATGCAAACATCTCTGAAATTTGCTTATATTCCTAAGAGTTTTCAATTTTACTGATTAACTGAGGTTACATGGCATATTGCGTCACTTTTTTCCCACCTGTATAAGAAGGAGGTGTACAGTTTCTGGTATCTATTTACAGAATTGAATCAGTATTCGCTGCTACTGTTTACTTTCTTCTTTCTAGTGTCAGGAGGAATAAGATTTAGTGATAGGACCGTTACTTAGTTTCCTTGAATGCCAATTTTCATTTGGTACTGTCTGCTTGCTCTTTAAGTATTCTGACCCCCTGTCTTTCCCTGATTACAAGTTTTCTCTCTACTCCTCATCCTATACTCTGCCATTTCAACAGTATTCATAACAATACCATTGACTCCAATACTAGTCATGGAACTACTGTATTTCCTAAAACCGCTCTATTGGATGGAGGTTTCATGACAGAAAGCCACATTAATTCATTTTCAAGATCCTAAAACAAATCCAGGACATTGCTATCCTTGTTCTAACCTTGTTGGCATATCAAATTATTCTGCTGAAAAAGCCTCATTGAAGGAGGATACAGTATATGCTGCACTGAAGTGACCTAACTAATCACCAAAAAGTTTCAGATATTCTTTCAGCAATCTTGCTGCGCTTGTATCATGGGACCCAAAGTAACACAGCACAACAGCCTCTTAAAACCACTTAATGTAAACGAGGAGTGTGGGAGGCTGAAGCCTATTTTGACAGCAAAAAGGCTTTGAGTACACACATACATATACACACACACTGTTACACGAGGCCAGTTTGAGATCACCAATAAACATAACCTGCATGTCTTTGGAGGTGTGGGAGGAAAACCAGAGTATCCAAATGTTTGATACAAAAATAAAAATATCATTAAACTACCATGTCTGAAACTGGCACATGCAGGGCTCTTTGCTTATTTTATTTTGAGTGGCAAAGATTAAATAACTAAATTGTTAAAATAAATGTAAGTTTTACAAATAGCAAACACATAAAAATGTTATATGCACAAATCATGCTCCCAGAGAAATTTAATAGCAGTAAATGTCATCCTAAAATGTTTTCATGAGGTTGGTTACATCAAAAATCAAAAGATAAATGTTTCAGTTACCACTGCACATTTGACACATGAAATTGGGTTCTAAAGTTAAGCATTTCCAGTAAGTCTGAAAATATGCAGAGCCTGTCTTTGCATTTATAAAGGGAGCTATTGGGCATGGAGCCCACCCATGAAAACAAAAGCCTAACCACTTACAGAGTACATCTATTTTTCAAGCCAAGAAAGTTATAAAGCATTGATCCATGTCCTGAGGTAACACAAACACAGTGTAAAATAGCTAATACATGTAATTTTCAAACAAACAAACACCAATATTATGAGATTCCCACATTTTAAAAGAAGATCAGCTACACATGCTAGTTCAGTGTTTGTCTTCCTCTGCAACAACCTCTGGAAAAACAAAATCAGAGTAAACTGTTTGTGCCGTGTGCTCGGTATCATGTACATTTAATTCAATATTTATGTTCCTCCCATGAAGGCCACTGCTATTACACACACTAATAGAAAACATATTCTCACCTCAACAAATATAGCACCAGGAATACACAATACAGTGATAATTTCTAAATCCCTTTTGTTGTCACAAACATATGCATTGGAAATATGAAAGGCATGTTTTCGTACACCAAAACTTTTGCTTCTTCAAAGTGGACATATTGAGTAAGTTTTCAGAATTTTATTTTCTGATCCCATTATTCCATTATTAAATGCCAAGACATTTTACATGTACTTTGTGAGCATGCCCGTGTAGATCAAACACAGGAAGCTCTGCAGTCTACTTGTGACTTGACACTGTAAGAAGATAAGTAAGTAAACAACATTGGATGTGGCGTCTATATAAGTAACATATAAATATTTTTCATATAAAGACGATCAAGAAACATATTCGCAAATGGGACCTTGGCGAGCTCTGTAAGCTCTGCTGTTTCATTGAAGGACATGCATGTGGCAGATTCACTGGCAGGATGACGGCCAACCTGTTGCTGCATCCAAACGGTACCATCTTTCACCTTTACACCTGGTGCAGCTGTGTTGTTTTTATGTGTGAGTGCACGTTTCTTGAAGGGAGGGCTTCTGTTCTCTTTCTCCGATGTAGAACCCTCATCCTATCTGAGTTCACCACTGTTATAGAACGTCTTTATTTGAAAACAGCAGTGTCAGATCGGGAGGAGTGTGAACATGACTGAGAGAATAAAACTGAATAAAAAAAAAAGCTAACCTTTACAAGTACCATGAACTTACACCAGCTGTTACAGACTCAAATCAAATGTTGAATAAAAATATGTTTTTATTCAATAATAGTAACAATAAGAGCAGCTCACTACTCAAAACGGTAATTTTAGGAAGCACCTGGAATCAAACCTGCGACCTCTTGATTATGAGTCAGCAGTTCTTACTGCTGCACCACTCAAGCGGTCGTGTCAGTGTCATACACTAACCTGATTTCTGTTTCTTTTGTTATATTCTTCAATAAAAGCTCACTTGTTTTGTTATATGTGTACCTTTTGTGGAAATGTTTGATATTTGGAGTTCAGTCTTCACACATATACATTTCATATCAAAATTTTGTCATTAGTACTATAACATGAAAAAAGTTTATGTTTTAGGTATGTGTTCAACATTTCCTGTTATCCTACATTTACCCAAATTATTGTAGACACAGAACACACATGAAATGCATGTGTTCCAAATAATGACATATTATTTACCCTATACAACTCCAGGCACCTCATCCCAAGATTAACAAGACTTTGAGCTGGGAGAACTTTTTGCTCAAGTTGAGCAGCAATGGTGGGAGGATGGGATAGTAGTCTGCTTGCTGCTTATGCTGATCAACACATTTGCAAAACAACAGACGCTGATGGAGAGGTGCAAAGGAATTTAAGGTGGCCTGGGCTTACACATTTTTTCGTAGGCTTCAGGGATTCTAGTGTTAAAAGAGCTGAGCTTTTTCAGTTTAAGAAAAAGACAATTAAGAGGCAATATAATTGAAGTGTTTAAAATTATGAAAGGAATTAGTACAGTGGATTGAGACATTTATTTTGAAATGGGTTTATCAAGAACACAGGGACACAGTTGGAAACTTTTTAAGGGTAAATTTCACATAAATATTACTATACTAGCAAAATACCCGCGCTTCGCAGCGGCGAAGTACTGCCTTAAAATTTTTATTAAGAAGAAAATTTAACCTTTTTAAACTGAGGGAAAATATGCCAATAATTATTTGTTAAGGATCTCTTTGTATACCATGTTGTCAGTTCGGCCCTCCGGTTGTAACATGACCAAGTTGTGCGCTGAGCTTACTCTTGAGCATGCAACTTACAGTTGGCCATGTGAACAGTAATCTTGTCTCAAATCTCACAGCTTGGATTGCTGCTGTCATAATCGGTTTGAGTTTCATGGTTTGTTTCAATTACGATAGTATTTGCAGGATTTGTTGTGTTGAAGTGACATTCGGCATCTGTCAAGCATTGTAAGCACACAACCGGTTTCATCGATAAAATCACATCCAGCCTTTGAGAGTTTAAACACTCATAAACATCAAAGTGTCCACTACTGAAATCGTCACCTGTGAATCTAAGATGTTTAAGAGGCATTGGCGGTTGTCGAAAGGTGTAAAATATTTGGCCATTTCGGTACACTTGAAAGCGACAACCGAACAATTCAGCGGCAGCCATCAACATGCAGAACCATAGGTGAAGGGCTTAAGCATTTCACTCTTCTAGTGCTCCTGTGTAGTATAATTATCTCCTGTACCGTCATTAGTCCAAACCTTGAACCTGTCCCAGTCATTCAATACATAAGACACAATGTTCCTCCGGATATCAAGAGTGAGCCTGATATGGCTGTGCAATATGTAACAAAGAGAATGGAAAAGGTAGGTGCCATCTCCGGGCATGGAAACCACTCAGTAAGTGACAGTTCTTTGATCGATAGTGATCACCTCGATAGACATGGTAATGGGGGTTGGAGTGATAAAGGAAATGGGTACCTGAGCAATGTAAAGTAAGTCTAAAATACCTATACAATAACTATAATTGTAATAAACAAAGAATAAAACAGCGGAGAAGCCGTGGATTAAACAAAAAGGCTGTAGTTATCAGTAGGGAGACGTGAATCCCGTGGCGAAGCAAGGAAGGGAATGTAGAGACCGGAGCGACGGACGGTCTTATATAGGCAGGCAGCCAAAAACGTGGGAGGCGTTGGGATGGGGGACCCAACGCCACCTCACACAGTGACTGAGCTGCAGGCTATGGACGTATATATGTGCGTAAGTAGGATTCAGTTAGCGTTGGGAACCCATGTACCAAATTTCTTGAAGAAGGACCCATAAGTAACAAAGACTGTTGAAAAGTTCAATATGGTGGCCAACAGTGGCATCATACCACCGAAATAAGTACGTACATTGGTTTCGGTTAGTGCAGGGAAGCCGCCTATAAAATTTCGAGAAGATCGGGCCATAAATAAGAAAGTTCAACATGGCGGACGTTGTTGACCATTATGACCATTACGCGTAGAATTTCGAAATGAAACCTGCTTAACTTTTGTAAGTAAGCTGTAAGGAATGAGCCTGCCAAATTTCAGCCTTCTACCTACACGGGAAGTTGGAGAATTAGTGATGTTGGAAAGTTCAATATGGCGGCTGACAGTGGCGTCATACCACCGAAATAAGTACGTACATTGGTTTCGGTTAGCTCAGGGAAACCACCTACCAAATTTCGTGAAGATGGGGCCGTAAATAAGAAAGTTCAACATGGCGGACGTTGTTGACTGTTATGACTGTTACGCGTAGAATTTCTAAATGAAACCTGCAAAATTTTTGTAAGTAAGCTGTAAGGAATGAGCCTGCCAAATTTCAGCCTTCTACCTGCACGGGAAGTTTGAGAATTAGTGACGTTGGAAAGTTCAACATGGCGGCCAACAGTGGTGTCATGCCAACGAAATAAGTACGTACATCGGTTTCCGTTAAAAGTTTAATATGGCGGCCGACAGTGGCATCATACCACCGAAATAAGTACCAAATTTCAGCCTTCTACCTACACGGGAAGTTGGAGAATTAGTGACGTTGAAAAGTTCAATATGGCGGCTGACAGTGGCGTCATACCACCGAAATAAGTATGTACATTGGTTTCGGTTAGCGCAGGGAAGCCGCCTACCAAATTTCGTGAAGATGGGGCCATGAATAAGAAAGTTCAATATGGCGGACGTCGTTGACCGTTATGACCATTACGCGTAGAATTTCGAAATGAAACCTGCTTAACTTTTGTAAGTAAGCTGTAAGGAATGGGCCTGCCAAATTTCAGCCTTCTACCTACACGGGAAGTTGGAGAATTTGTGACGTTTGGAAAATTCAATATGGCGGCCGACAGTGGCGTCATACCACCGAAATAAGTACGTACATCGGTTTTGGTTAGCGCAGGGAAGCCACCTACCAAATTTCTTGAAGACGGGGTCATTCTTCTACCTACACGGGAAGTTGGAAAATTGGTGACGTTGGAAAGTTCAATATGGCGGCCGACAGTGGCGTCATACCATCGAAATAAGTAAGTACATCGGTTTCGGTTAGCGCAGGGAAGCCGCCTACCAAATTTCGTGAAGATGGGGCCATAAATAAGAAAGTTCAACATGGCGGACGTTGTCGACCGTTATGACCGTTACGTGTAGAATTTCGAAATGAAACCTGCTTAACTTTTGTAAGTAAGCTGTAAGGAATAAGCCTGCCAAATTTCAGCCTTCTACCTACACGGGAAGTTGGAGAATTAGTGATGAGTCAGTCAGTCAGTGAGTGAGTGAGTCAGTGAGGGCTTTGCCTTTTATTAGTATAGATTTTTCTTTATATAGAGAACCATGGACAATTGGAATAAGCTCCCAAGTAGTGTGGGTGATGGTAGGACTTTAGTGTCTTTCAAACTGCACTTGATGCTATTTTAGAAGAATTAAGTGCATAGGAATGGCAGACATTGTTGGGCTGAATGATACATTCTTGTCTAGATTGTTCTATTGTTCGAATTTGAACACTAGCCAGGGGAGGAACCTTGACTGAAACATGACAGGCAGTACCATAAATTGTAAATTGTGTTTTGTACCCAGCAGCTAGTCAATCTTGGTGTTTTGGGTGAAGGAGGGGCATTAACTTAGAATTTATTTTGTATGGTATTTGTGGTTTGTAGTTTCCAAATCATTTCTTTTACTGTTGTTATTCACAAATTACCTCAATTTACTCAGCCAAACTTGCAGTATAGTGGTTGCATTCAATTATTTTGTTTACTTTGGCTGTTCATACCCCTTAGTTACAATTCAAACCTTCTTATCCTTTTTTTTAAAGATTATTAGATTTTTTTCTGTGTATTTAAGTAAGAGCACCTACATAAAACTCATTCATTCGTTACAAAATTGTGTCATCCAGTAAACTACGGCTGATGAAGTTTTCTTTTAATTACAATTCTTAATGCCCCAATAGGATGCAGGACAGTTTTTGTAATTTCCAAAATTAAAGGAAAACACATTTATCTGGACAAAAACACTTCAGAACTACTTCAGGTGGTTTCTGAATGCATGAAATGGCACCAACCAATTCATACATAAACATGTGTATTTACATGCATTGCAATATTACTTTCTGTCTGTCTTAGCTTTATTTTAACTCCTCCTTCAACCACACTGGCTCTTTAGTGCTCAGCCTCTGGGGAGATTGATGTTTGTGCAAACCAAAGCATGCACTACAAAGTAAGTGTATGCAGAACAGCTCAATGTAGGCCCTTCTGCTGCTGTATGTGGGAGTCAATTTTGTTGCAAATTTAAAACCACTGATGGTGACACAATGTAATATAAACAAGAGTTATACTATGACAGAACAATGAAGTAAGCTGTAAACACAATCAAGAAAAACACAAAAAACTGATTAAGTAATATTCCAAAATGTAAACACAAACTCACAAAATAGATTTTCCATCCTGAAAAACAGGACTATAGTTTTTACACAAAATAGACAGTTCAAGACTAGTACAAACAACAAGATGTAGGTTTTCCTTGATTCCATGAGTCATAGCCTCTTTTAAAATGGTATTTTCAACATCCTTTTAATTCCATCTAGTTTGCATGAGTTTAAGGCTTTGTTTAAGGGTATTTCATACCCCTACAAAATGTCTTTTAAAATGTCTGCAGGGTTACGCTACTCTCATAGCACTTATAGGTAGAACTAGATGGAGTTTACTCTTGTTTGGTGTTTGGAGTTATTGTTTCTCTGTCAGGCGCTTCCCTTTATTTTAATCCGTGATTATATAACCAAAAGAGGTAGTCTCCCATGGCTGGTTCTGGCCTTAAGAAGTTGTCACTACTCCCAGGTACTTCCAGCTCTCTAACTATGTTCTTGTAGATCACATCCAGTTGTCTCTTTAAAAACAGACAAGAATATGCTTTAAGGTATTTTGAGTTCCTCGCTTGTTCTCCCAGGGCTTTCCCTGTGCTCTCACCTTGGACATGCAATGAAGTAGAGCTGTGACAGTATACATATATTCTGCATTCATTCAGCATTTTACAGACAATCTCAGAAATACATCTAGAGAAAAAAACAGAAAACAGATAATAAAATCTAACAGCCTCTAGAACAAGCCTGAAAAGGAAATTAGAAAGCAACCCTATGTAACACTCATAAGAGCTTGCTTCATTCACCTATTATTTTGTAAAAAATACACAAATAAAAAAAAATTTAAACAAAATTAGGACAAAATAAAGTGTCCAAATACAAAATACAACAGCACAAGGAAAGGGAGTTAGAGCTCTGTTAAGATGACACTAGTTTTTCCAGAAGACCTAATTGTTTTGTTTATTTTGAGCTTTTTTATTTGGTAAAATGGCTACAGTGATACTAAGTGCCCATATATGACCATACCAACCCTATGGATGAAATGATCAATATAAAAATTACAAACAATTACAATTACAAAAAGTGCTCAATCAACTTTAGAAGCTGACAGAACCTGTGATTGTGAACATTTGCAACTTACAGCAGAGATTCCAGTCTAGTCCCAGAAAAGAGTTTGTTTTCCTGATTAAATTATGTCTTCTGGAGTCTCCTGTGCTCATGCAACTGCTCCAGCATACCATGATGTATAAAAACACTCCTGCAAGCACAGACTGAAAGTATATATGTAGAAATATTCTTTCAATCCTAAAGAATTGTAACCTGCTCAGTAAATAAAGTCACCTTCAGCCATTTTGTATTTGCAGGACTCCAGGCTCATATATTGGAGCCACTTCCATGTATGCTTCTTTGGACGGAGACTAGAGTCACAGAAAGCTTACTCTTCCTGAAGTCCACTGTTGTCTTTGTGATTTTTGCCCTTACTGAACTGTCAATCATTCAAATCACACTACTCAATTAACTACCCCTGTATTCCTTCTTCTGTGTATCATTTCTATATCTCATGACTGCAGAGTTTTCTGAAAAATGGTGTGAATTACATGTCTTAGAATAGTTTTTGAAGTCTAACATCTATAAGATAAACTAGAAGTTCAAATACTAACATATCAGATAAACAGGAAGCATTGGGATCTTTTGTCACTGACTACTCTTTCTGACACACACAACTCGTGTCTCACAAATTGTGGTCTGCCTACTAATTAGTCAGGCACTAACAAAAGTAAAAAAAAAACAAAACCAAATTCCCAACATAGCTAGCTGTCTCATTTAGTTCTGGAGCCTCATAAAATGTTATGGACTATCTAAAACCCATTTAGATCATTGGCCTTGTTCAAGTTCCCATCTGATAATTTCTTTGATGTTGCACATCCCACTCCTCACCTCCTTCACACTGCTGTACTGTAGGTCCACTTCATCTTGTCCCTGTTGTGATTTTTTTTCGCAGGTAGATTGCACCCATTTGACCTTCTTATCTGCAGACCTGGAGGATGTTTCCCTTTTTTTTGGATGGATCATTTAAGTATATGGTCATCCTCACAGTTCTCTTTTATATTTTTTCTTTATCTGCTGTAGTCTGTTTTTTGGGTCTTTTAATTTTGGGGTTTTAAATATTACTTTATCAATTTCTGTTGTTCTGCAATTTATTGAGTGTTTATCTCTAGAATTTTGTTATGTTTTGCTTCTATCTAACACTATTTTATTTTCATTTTGGGTACAAATATACTATATTTTGTTTATGGTTTGTTATGGTAACAAACTGTAGATGCATGAAGTGTGATGTCACAGACACAATTATACAAGGGACTGGCAATTTGATTTCTGAATCATCCATGATTACTTTTGTGGTGGTATGTTGGCAGCCATGGGCACCAACCTCTACCGAGACATCAGAATTCATGCCCAATATAGACCAGGGTGAGTGAGGACTTTCAGTTTAAAAGAATAACAGAAATTTATTAAGAGCAAAGAACTAAAGTGAAACTGTGCAATACATAATTTTTCTTTAAAACAATGCTGTTAAAACCCAGTGTCTTTGGGTGTGGAAACATTTCCATAAGTAAATCCAAATAAATAAATATACTGAAAATCCAAACAATCTTTTGAGACATAGTTTATATATCTTTTTGCTTACTGGGACATTATGACAAATCTCCTTTTTGCATAGCCCACAATATCTCCAATCCTTCATGGCAGATCCAAACTGCCACATTAACTGGTCATCGCAGCACACTATGATGCCTTGTCCCCCCAGTGGATGTTGCTATGCTTTGGAGCCTTCTGTCTGGTTATTGTTCCAGTGGCCTCTCTACATTCTATTTTCTGCTTTCTTTTTTAAGTCAATAGACTCAAACACAGCCACACCCAGGAATGTCCACTCCAGCCATTCGTACTGCACTTCTATTACAGCTCAATAGAGCTGATGCTGCCTGTCTTATCCTCTCTCCATCAAATACCTTTCCTCAAACCCATCTTCTCCTGAGCAATCACTTTTTACTTCTCATTTTGATCTTATTGTTATGTACCTCTCTATGCACTAACCTTTATCTTTTGGTCACCATATCTGAAACGTGTTAATTACGCCGCTTCTCTCATTCTGTAACTAACTAAAACTTGAACAATATCACACATTCATGTACAAATTTGTTATTCAAGGTGGTTAAGCCACTGGGCCAAAATAAACTTAAAATCACTAATAAATGAATCTATTAAAAACATTCCCAGAGATGACTTAAATTTGTGTTTTATTCAGGTTTATTGTCGCTGGTTTACAGTATAGTACACTGGCTCTTATTGTTTTAAGAATGACCTTTGGTTTAGGTTTTTGACTTATGGAAAAGATAGGCCAGAATCCTCTTTGGACATTTCTGGATACACTTTAAAATTCTCGTTTTGTCTCTGCTCAGACATCAGAACAGCTGTTGTTAGTAATATGAAGAATTCAGAATGTATACTAGGAAAAAGGGAGGGAGCAAAATAAGACTGAGAGATGAAGAGTAAAAGGATTCAGGCAAAAGTCATAGTCAAATATCAGGCAGGAATTTAATGACTTTGAAAAGTAAAATACTTTTGGCAAAACCAAAATGCTAGAAAGAAAATCAGTGGTCTGAAGGATAGCTAAAGTCTAGGAGAAAACTAACAAAGTAATAATTCTTAAACAACAAAAGGCATGAAAAGATTTCAAGGATACTGATTTTATAGGTATGATGTACCCAATGTGTCATGTGATCTCCATATCATGTGACTGCAAACATTATTACTGTGGCCATGTGAATAAAGTTACAAAATTTAGGGAACCATGCAAAAAAAAAAAAAACAGAAATTGGTGTGACCAGAATAATGATACATTTAAATCAACTTTTATAAACAATGACATGCAAAAATCACCAATAATTGAAAATAAACAAGAATAATGAATTATGATAATACACTTTGTAACTGGCAGTTGTTGAATGACAGGTTTGGAGATCTATCAAGGGTGTATCTCCTTTACATTAGCATAAAACATTTCCAATATCTTCTTTTCTCTTGTAGTGAATGCAGAGAAAATTTGGTGAAGGTGTACAAAAGTGAAATACCTTATATACTCGCGTATAAGGTGATAAATATGATAATTTAAGTAACTCTAAGTAACAGTAGCAGCATAAATTCACACCCGATCTGACGCTGTTCATTTTCAAATAATATTGCATTAGTGCGATGATGTTTTCACATATGTTGTCTCTTTCTTTCAGGTGTGTAATAGAAACCACAGCATAGAGAGAAGTGTGTACATTGTAATAGGTACACACGTTGTAAATGTAGAAAGGACGATCCTTGCGTGTGTGTGAACTGTTAACATTAGAATCTGATGATTGCATATAGCGCTGAACTTACTGTTCTGTCCTCTGCATGTCCTGGAGTACAAAAGAAACAGCATACAGCAACATGTGGGGACTGGCAACTCCAGCCAATTTCACTCCAACCAGTTCCTTAATTAGAAGCCGATTCTTGCTGTTACTGTAATTAACCCCATTACTTATTTACATGGCTTGCTGCTGCTCTTATTCTACTACAGTAGACATTTCCCAAATTGTTGATTTTCTGTTTCTGATTATATACCTGAGAGATAAACCTTACCGAGACCATGACCTTTCTTTATGTTCAGATAATGTGGTTAGGTGGTCACTTGCTCATTTTGCGTCTCATTATTGTTTGGCTGCTAATTAAGGAAAAAGAAACAACTAAGCGTCCTGAGTCAAGTTAATTAAAACTAAGGCAGAACAAGTTAATTAGCAGCAAAAACTGGTCACTATTGAAGAAGAGGGTTAGAATAAAAACCTGCAGCCACTGCGGCCCACCAGGCCCGGAGTTCAACACCCCTGTCATAGACCATAAGGTGTCTACTAAATCAGCTTGAGCAGGAACACTCAATAAAACTGAATAAAAAAAATCAAGTGACAGTAAGATATGAAGAAGGCAGATTTGCCAGCGTCTGTGTGTCAGCTTTTATCCCTCCAGATGAGAGAATGTCCAGTTCCATTGTCTCAAAACACCACTCACATTTC
>JANRMT010062825.1:31026138-31053147 GCA_026402145.1 Polypterus bichir lapradei | reverse complement strand
TACAGTTTATGCCTACATTTTGTCATTTACTACTAAAATATGAAAAAGTTTCTGTTTCAAAAATGTGTTTACACAGATTATTGTAGAAACGGAACACACATGAAATGCGTGTGTTCCAAATAACGATCTATTATTTTCACTCTAAAACTTCACATCACTCCCAGATAATCAATCAGTGCATGAGCTGGGAGAAGTTCGTGCATGTTCTAAGTCGGTGGGGGGATGGAATAGCCAGCTGCTTGCTACTTGTCTTTATCAGCACATTTACAGGACAAAGGATGCTGGCGGAGAGGTGCGAGCGGATTTAAGGTGGGCCGGATCTACAAGTTTTTCGTAGGCTTTGGTAATTCTAGTGTTAACAAGAATTTATTTTAATACTCCAATTCAATTTTAAATGGTCACACTCCAGAAATGGAAGTAATAGAAAGTAAATTGATCCAAGTGTGAAATGCTGCTCCCTCAAAGTCTTGTGTTCAAATGAGTTTCAGTGCCAATGTTTAGTTTGTACATTCTCCCTGTGAATGCCCGATTTTTGCTCTGGGTTCATTTTAATTTTTGTGCTAGTGTTTTATTTGTTTGCATTTTTACCTTATTTGAAATTTCCTTTTTTTTGTGTTTTGCCCTTGGGCCACCATAGAATATGTATTTAACAAGGTAAGATCATTATATCGGGGAAAAAAAAAGATTTTTTCTTTCAAGCTGGACCCTATGTATTCAAATGTAAATGGCTTAAATGTAAACCTGTAGTACGTCTGGATAGGCTTGGCCATCTTACTTTCACCTATGAGCCTTTAATTGACAGTATCTCTCTATTATCTCTATAATTTTAATTTTTCTATTTTTGATTTTCCATAAAATTTTATTTTCCCCATAGGGACAAATAAAATCTATCTATCTAAAGCATTTCTGGATTGTTGTTTGTGTCTATGAGGTGCATGTGTAAGACAGAGTAGGTTGGCTAAAGGTCTGGCATACCTTCTAATAAAATAAATAATTCACAGACATATTGTCAGTGATTCAGGGCAGACATTTTCCAACACTTTTACAGGCTTTGGCCAGTTGTTGGTGATGTGGTCTGCAGCTTATACCAGCAGCACTCGGTACAAGGCTGTAATTAACCTTCCATGAAATGCCAGTTCATCACAAAGCAAACTTTTCCACACAACCAAAATCACAGTGGACCAATTTAGTATTATTATTTAACCTAAACGAGATGTCATTGTAATATTGGTGGGAAATAGGAGTATCTACAGGAAAATCAGTGCAGGCTATGCAAACTCTGAACAGTCAGCGTCACAACAGCCTACAACAGTTTTCTAAATGTATTTTATTTATTGTTTTAGAGCTTAGATAATTATACCCTTTAAGTCCAGCTTTCAATTGTTGACTTAACCATTCATCTTAGGTAATATAGAGTTTTTAAAATTCTTTTTCAAAGAAGTGTAGAGCATGAGAACTGATTATGGAAATTTTGAGAATTTGCTTGATCATCAAATGAGGCAGAAGGATGGCTCTACAATTGGTATATAATCTTCTGACTGCCAGAGAAACAGAGCAACTTATCTTAAAAGGAATACTCAACCCAGAAATGTTTTTTATGTTACTTACCCCATGTAGTTTGTAGTGATGGTCAAAAAAATGTTTTCTTTTTTTTTTATACTTTATTAATCCCAAAGGAAATAAATTTTGAATTGAGCACCTGCCTCTTTCTTCCATTCATTGGTGAAGAGTCTTATGTTCAGTTCAAAAAAATGCGACTTGCATTTCCTGTTTATGATGTGTAATTTAATAATATTTTAGCAAAAAATGCATGTGTTTTGATTGTTTGAAGCATATGAGTGGATAAATGACATGTGGATTATGCAACATTAGTATGACTCTTTTCCTGTCATGTGGAGACAATTTGTGAAGCCATCAGCTGCATGTTTTTGTTGTTCTGGTAGTAAATATCGCCATGCCTACTTTGCCTTTGATGATGCCAATCTTTATGATTACATTCCTAAAGCTGCAATGGAAACAGAAATGGAACCCAGACCTCCACTGTATGTGAAATGTGCATGTCCTCAAGTATTCTCAACCTCATCTGCAGGAATTAAGAAACAGGAAAAACTGGTTGCTAGATAACACTGTAGTGAGTTTTCATGTGAATAAAACACAGTAATGTCACCTTTTTAAAAACACACTGTGCTTCTCCATGGTGGTGTGAACAAGACACATAAATAGAATTGATTTTTCTGGTGTGTCACAGATTATGCAGTTGCAGAAAAGAATGCAGATAAACATGGAATTCTCAACATGGCTTTAGAGAGCAATATCCTTGTTTACACACCAAAAACTTTTGGTGAATTTCGTATTTTGTAACTACAGTCAGTTTCACAAAATTACATGCAAAACAAAACTTGGATGTTTCGCTCATCACTGCTTACTAGAGCTGTACTAAAAATTCTATTCAAATTCATTCATTCAGCAGAATATTGACAAAATTAGAGTATTTTCATCTAAATTTTGAATGATTAAATGTGTATTTTAAAAGAACTGTAACAACCTAGTACTAAAAATAGACGGATGGAATTAACCTCTTTATGCCGATTGCTGGTGAGTGACCCAGCATTTTCATTGGCATTTTCAAAGCTACTTCTGCCATGCGACTCAGATAATCTAAGGTGACACATACTCTCAGCTTCTTTGCACCTTTGTCTACTCACACCCGCCTCCCTGCTTTGCTTCGCTCAGAGGCAACCCATACAGTACACTATTCCCCACTCCGGGAGTTGACCCAAGGCCAAATCTACGGCTCACAGCAACCACACATCACATCTGATGGGCTTTAGTAGCTGGGAGGCATATCTGAGTTGTTGTTCAAATGCCTGTTTATACTCAGGCCAGGGCAGCTCCAGATATGGTCATACACAGATAATGCACATCATGATCTGTTTATGGTACAACTGTTCAGTGCGCAACATTACATAGTTGCAGAATCTCCCCAAAGTTTTTTCTTTACCTTTACATATCATATTATTATAACATAGGCTACAGTAGATAACATACAATTAATTAAATAATAACAACATACCATGTCCACTTTGGGGGAAGTCTGAGTGAGGTATAAGAAATCGAGTTATTCTACTCTGTGTCATCTGTTCTTCAGCTGCTTAAACATGCATAGCACCTGCACCATGCTGTTTCAGGTCAGATATTCCTCAGGGACAGGTCTGACCTTGATATTCTGTCTCCTACTCAGACCTATACCTCGATAGCCTCTTTTATGGGCAGACTCAGAATTAGCAGATATCACCATAGTAATGTTTACAACCCAGCCACAGGGGATGCCCGAACCAGTGTGTTTCTTCGTGCCGGTCCCAAGCCCGGATAAATGGGGAGGGTTACGTCAGGATGGGCATCCGGTGTAAAATTTTACCAAATCAATATACGGACAACAATTTTTTAGATGATCCGCTGTGGCAACCCCTAAGCGGAGCAACCGAAAGATGAAGAAGAAGACCATAGTAATGTTTACAGTGGCTGTATCATCTTGTTCTTGATGTTCCACTATACTGTGCAGTACCAATTTTTTTTTTTTTTTTTTTTTTATCGTCAATGTGTAAATACAGCAACAATGACACTAATGCACATGCAGAGCTTCTTTGTTTGTAACATTAATATCCCACAGAAATGATACTCATTCACAATGCTTGTATAACTGGTTTGATTTTAATTGTTCTCATGTTATTCTCTACACTTTGAAGAGCTTATATATAAAATGATGTGTAAGAAAACACCGGATGAATCACGGGTGGCAACTCTACTTGTTGGTGCGGATGAAAATTATGAAGAAGCATAATAGGAAATGATCACACGCTGGTGTCCTGCTACTATTACTAATAGATTTGGATTCAATTGGTGCTGCCTCAAAAACAAAATGTGAAGCACGGTAAACTTAACCAGATTAAATTAACCCATTTAGAAGTTGTGTTAAAAAATTTAATCAGAGAAATTTTTTACACTTTAACTTTGTATGAAAGGGATGTTCTATATGATCTTGTTAGTAATTGTAATAAAACAAATTCTTCTTACGAGGATCTGTTGACAATTTTTTTCATAAATTGGCATGAACTTATTAATATAGTTGTAAAGTAAACAAATTTGGCTTGTGCTGAACCTTTGTACTTCCATATAACTGAAAGTTCGGTGTTGGGGTGAAAAATTTTCTCTAAAGTAAAGCTCAGATTTTGATTCTACGATGTTCAAAACATTCAGAAAAGTTCATTTTATCATGGTGTCACCGTATGTGTGACACTGTATATGTGTCACTGTCTATGTCTGTGGAAAATCAAAGTTGATTTTCAAGTCTTATAATTACAGTTTTTGTTGAAAAAAATATTTTTTTTGAATGGGCCAGAGGGCCTGGATGACCACATTCAATCAAAGAAATTTAGTATGAGGAGCTTCCACAATATGCAGCTTGAGTGTTGAGATCTATGTACAATGATAGCTTTGGAAAAAAAATTACCTATCTTGTTTGCATCTTATTTGCTTTTTTACAGGCCAAATTGTTTTTGGCCAAGTTTGTTCCAATACTTATCCCTATATCCTTCAGAAACAGTTTTACCTATGTCCAATGATAAATTCTGATGAAATTATGCAAGTTTAAGTGGAAATTTTAAATCTGGTCCATTTAGACATGGGACCTGATCATTGATTTGCAAAATATTTACACAAATAGTTTTTGAGATATATACAACATTTATTTCTATGGCATATTTCCATACAAAGGATGTAGCTCAAATTGAATTATAACATGTTAAAAAAGTAAACAATATCATTGAATAAATACTACAGAAAAGATAAATAAATAATGCTTACTTACATAAGAAATATAAATAATTAAGAGAAGTACAGTCCTTAAATATAGAATTGTTTTTTAAGTTTCTAATATGGTAGTCTAATGATAAGGTTAGATGTTGGACAAAAAAGAAAATCTCTAGTTAAGCTGGTGAAAAAAAAAACAAAATCTGCAGGGGTTTGAGGCCAAAAGACTACAGACAGCCATTGTGCATTCTATCTAACATATGCTTAAATAATTCCTCTTTTTTGTAAGCTTCTTCTGAGAGGATTCAATTAATTCGGTTATTGTTGATAAGGGGTATCCCCAACGAATCAGGCCTAACACCTCATTAAACATTAACATGGGGCCCATAAATTACTTTGTGAAATTACATATGAACTATTGCAATACTGACTAATATGGAACAAAACCTTTAAGTATTTGCACCTGAAAGTAGAAGCTGCTTTTCCTAGCACATCAAAGATAACAGCACTTGAATTTTAACCCAGAGACTGAGCTGTAATAAAGGTTTGCAACTGAACAACCTAATTCCATTTTAAACCAGAGTAGCAATACTAAAACTGCTGAGATACACTCAGATTTTGTTTTTCTAGTTAAGCCTCTATCTTTTTTTTTTTTATTTTATTAAAATCAAATAACATTCCATACAAAACAAATCAACCCCCACCCATCAGACTCTTAACTAGTTAAGACTGCATTCTGTATTAATTGCAACCAATTGGTGTCTTTTTTAGGTAGTCCAGTTAGGAGTAAATTACAGTAATCAAGTCAACTAAAAACAAAAGCGCGAATGAGTTTCTCAGCATCCTGCTATGTTATAAAGGTCTAAAGTTTGCAGTACTACTTAACACTAGAATTACCAGAGCCGACGAAAAAACTCGTAGATCTGGCCCACCTTAAATCCATTCACACCTCTTTGCCAGCGTCCTTTGTCTTCTAAATGTGCCGATAAAGACAAGCTGCAAGCAGCCGGCTATTCCATCCCCCCACCGATTTAGAACGTGCACAAACTTCTCCCAGCTCATGTCTTGATTGATTATCTGGGAGTGAAGTGGAGTTTTAGAATGGAAGTAATAAATCGTTATTTGGAACACACGCATTTCATGTGTGTTCCGTTTCTACAGTAATCTGTGTAAACACATTTGTAAAACAGAAACGTTTTTCATATATTAATAGTAAATGACAAAATGTAAGCATAAACTATATAATGCACTGAATAAGCTCCTGATCTGACTCTAAGTAACGACGCCAGCATACATTCACACCCGATCTGACGCTGTTAGTTTTCAAATAATATTGCAATAGTGCGATGATGTTTTCACATATATTGTCTCTTTCTTTCAGGTGTGTAATAGAAACCACAGCATAGAGAGAAGTGTGTACATTGTAACTGTAAATGTAGGAAGGACGATCCTTGCATCTGTGTGAACTGTTAATATTTGAATCTGATGATTGCATATAGCGCTGAACTTACTGCTCTGTACTATTCTGTCCTCTGCATGTCCTGGAGTACAAAAGAAACAGCATACAGCAACATGTGGGGAGTGGCAAGATCGGGGAAGAAAAAACACGCGGTCACTGATTACAAACTGCAAGATGAAAGAAAGAGACAATATATATGAAAACATCATCACACTAATGCAATATTATTTGAAAACGAACAGTGTCAGATCCGGTTTGAATATACGCCCAATCTGACGCTGTTCGTTTTCAAATAATATTGCATGTACTGTGCATTGAAACTGCTGCACTGAATAAGCTCACGCCTTCTGTAACAGCACCAGCGTGTATTCAAACCCGATCTGACGCTGTTCGTTTTCAAATAATATTGTATTAGTGCGAAAACAGAAGTTCTCCCGCAAGAAACAGTCTTTTTTTAAAAACGGCGTCAGATCAGAAGGGGGGGGGGGAGGTGTGTCTGGAAGCTTGAACAGCTGCACCAGGCGTAAAGAACAAAGATGGCACCGTTTGAATTTAGGACGAAGTCTGGCGTCATCCTGCCAATCACCTGTCCTTCAAAGAAACAGCACGGCTTACACAGCTCGCCAACGCAACACCGTCTAGATCTAAACACTAGCATGGTATATGTGCCCAAAGAAAGTCTAACTGCATTCTCATACCATTGCTCGCATACTGAAGTGTCAGCAGGCATTTTTTGTGGCATTACACATGTAATTTGTGAGCATGCCCTTGACGATCAAACAGAGGAAGCTTTGCAGTATACTTGTGCCTTTATGCTGTAGGAAGATAAATAAGTAAAGAAAAATTAGTAAAAGTAAAAAAAAGACGCTAACTTTGACAAGTACTACACATTTACAGCTGCTGTTACAGACGCAAATCAAATGTATGCTTTACTTTATAATATTAACAGCTCACTACTCGAAACGTTTATTTTGGGAGACGTTAAGACTCGAACCCAGAACCTTCTGAATTGGAGCCAGCAGCTCTAACCAGTATATTACCCGAGAAGTCAGGATAACATGCAACACTAACCTGATTTCTTTTTCTGCGGTTAAAGTTTTGGAAAAAAAGCACATTTGTTCTGTTATATTTGTATCTTTTGTGAAAGTGTTTCTTTGAAATTTGGAATTCAGGCTTCACACATTATACACTTCATATCTACATTTTGTCAATTATTACTAAAACATGCAAAACTTTTCAGTTTTAACGATGTGTTTATTGTGCATAGATCGTTGTAGACAGGGAACACACATGAAATGCAAGTGTTCCAAATAACGATATAGTATTTATAAAAGGTGTTATTTGGAAATCTATTGTTAGCAAGTTGTTCACCATTTACAAGGAGTGTACAGTGATGGCAACTAATAAAATTACCTATGGAATTGAATTTTTTTTTGTATAGTGTGATGTGCCAGAACAAAGCCATAAGCAAAGGAAGGGAAAAAAAAATGCAGAGGATTACAAAGAGTAAAACAAAACTGAAAATATTTACAATTTGAATAGATATGGAGTAGATAAACAGAATAAAAACTCAAGATGCACATTTAGATGTTTTTGCAGGATTCTATGCTTTTTATCATTTTAAACTTGTTTTTTTTTTTTTGGTGGCAATCTTTCATTGATTTTAATGAAATACGATGGCCATTTACAGTAACCCAGAAGCATGGTGTGTTTGGGGATATGTGGTGGGTGGTGTACTATCACTGGGGGTGTGGTCATGTGGCAGCCATTCAAAAACACTGTGGAAGATGATCTGGAAGCATGATTGTCGTCAGTGCTCAAAATCTATTAGGGGATACTAGCATTTGCCTTTCAATTCTTTAAATATTTTGAATCACATTTTCTATCTGTACCTGTGGCTTTATTAAAAAAGCATTGTTCGACTATGTTTTGTAGTTTGAAGGTACTGCTTTTCTTTGTTTAACGCAATCAGATATCAAATATTTCATATGTAGTGCAGATTCCTAATATTACACTGCAAAGGATAAAGCATATATTTATGCAAACACTTTTTCCATAAGTACACTTCTAAAGGCTACCTTAACTCAATAAGAGTTTATATAATTTTGGAATTTTACTCTTTAGGTTGTGGGTAAAGTATGTAGGTGCCCACATTGACCACATCAGAGTCAAGGTGGAAAGAATTCTCTTATAAGCTCTACTTAGTTAACCATTAGATTCTTATTTTTTGCACATATATTAGTACCTGTTAACATTTTGAACCATCTTCTACATTTTATTTTCTTCTTGTTGCTGCTAAAATCCAGATGGCACAGCAGCACATTTACAAGTATTTTTATTCCATATGCCATTTGATCATGGCAGACACAAGGAACAAAAGAAAACTGTTTTTTTTTTCTTACTATTTTAATAGCCTACTGCTGGGTTTAATTAATCAACAAAATTGAAGACAGTAGCTCAGATTGTATTCGTAGGGTTAACTTTTCATGTGGGCAGAAGAAACAAGAGAAAAAAAGGACAGGGAAATCATTACAAAAGCAATAGGTGTCCTTCATTTTATGCACAACCCACTAATTACATTGAAATTTTGAGATTTTGCATAGAGCTTTGAAAATGTCCTGGCATCAAATCAGACTGTAACAATTATGACCTGAATGTGCATAGGAGTTGATTGACAGTAAGAGATGATAGACAGCACACCAAGGCCAGCATTAGCACAATAGGTACAAATTAGTCAAATTTAAAAGAATTATAAATGCAGCAGAATTTAGTGGTCACTTCAGATCGCATCAGATGACAGTGTTGTGAACTGCATAGCTTTGTGCCAATTCATTCTTTGTAATATAGCGCCATTAACAGCATGCATCATCACTAAGTGCTTTGCATTGCAAATAAAATCAGAAGATTAAACTGAAGTTGAAGCCTTAGAAATTACAGTTGGGTGCCACCTATTCTTTATTTTTCAAGCCTCAACTAGTAGATTTAATATTAATAAAAATCTAAGTAATCAGTGAGGTTAGGAGCTTTCATAGAAGTCTTTTGTCTGATTGTACTGGATATTTTAATGAACATACCTATACATTAAGATATATATCTTGATGTTTGCTTTTAACAGAAACAAAAAAGATAGTCCTGAGAAATCAGTGAAACAGCTTTAATGCAAATTGACTTTCACAGAAAGAATCGAAGACATTCAAAGAAAATGCATTTATTAAATTTAAACTTACGTTGATAATTTACTGTATATTAAGAGTGAAATAATTGTGTTAGTAAAATATTGGGAGGCTGAGCAATAGCTGTAATCAAGATAAGTACTGAAAACAAAGTCATACTTTGTAAAACATAAAAATTAAGTCAAAAATGGATTAGCCAGTTTAGAAACAGAGAGTTGATTTATAAGGAGTCTCATAAAGGAGACTATTGCTAAATGTCTAGTCTGTGCACTATTGAGAATTTTCTTAATGATTACTATATTAAAGAACTTATATCAGCAAGGCTTTTTTGCAATTAAAATGCTTTCTTTTTATAATCTATTTATTATTAATGTGTGTTCATTTTATTTAAAAGGGATATATATATATAAAGAGACAGTATATACTGTATACATGCATATACTGTATATACATACTATATATATGTATATATATATGTGTGTGTGTATATAGTGTTTATTACAATCAATGTGCAAATATAACTATTTAAATTTAAAGAATTTCTTTTCAGAGCTGGTCAAAAAGAGATTTTTCCATATTTTTCCATATTGCATTAAGAATATAACTGAAATACCATTGTGATTAATTGTTATCTAATAATGCATCTTTAGAGAACACTCAAAACACATTTTACAAAGACATGTTTTTCCACTTTTTGTACTAATTCCGCATATTATTAATTTCAATAAACACTTGCAAAATTGACAGTAAAAATAGGACTAACACTGTACAAAAATAAAAGGCCCAAAACAGGCGAGCAGAAAAGTGCAATCTTTAGCATTTTTGTTGCCCAAACCCCTCCCCTCCCCCTACCATTCAAGGTCCAATTGTATGGCCCTTTTCTGTGGCATAAGAGTTTTATAAATGTGTGAATGTTGTTAATTTAACCTTTGATATAGTATTAGCTATAGAAGATTTTGTCTGTATTTTGATAGTTTAAATGGAGTAGGAACTGATTTACAGAATACTTTCACATTCACATAAGCATTTTATGTGAAACATAGGTACAGTGGAACCTCGGTTCACGACCATAATTCGTTCCAGAACTTTGGTCGTAAACCGAGTTGGTCGTGAGCCGAAGCAGTTTCACCCATAGGATTGTATGTAAATACAATTAATCTGTTCCAGACCGTACAAACTGTATGTAAATATGTAAATATATGTAAAGATTAAGCACAAATATAGTTAATTACACCATAGAATGCACAGTAATAGTAAACTAATGTAAAAACATTGAATAACACTGATACAAAACACCCAGGCTCCCTGCTCAGCTACACGAGCTGGCTCGCTCGCGCTCTCTCTCTCTCTCTGTAGCACACACACCACCAAAGCTCCAAATCGCGCTATGAAAAACTCCATTTGTAAACACTTTCATGAGTTTTAAGCACAAAGAAAAAAGGCAACATTTGAAAAAAAGAGAAAAGTAACATTGCACCTAATCGCGCTATGAAAAACTCCATTTGTAAACACTTTAATGAGTTTTAAGCACAAGGAAAAAAGCGAACATTTGAAAAAAAGAGAAAAGTAACATTGAACCTAATCGCGCTATGAAAAACTCCATCTGTAAACACTTTCATGAGTTTTAAGCACAAGGAAAAAAGTGAACATTTGAAAAAAGAGAAAAGTAACATTGCAACAAATCGTGTTATGAACTGAAAAATTAACTTTTGAAAAATCCGTAATACAAAAACCACCAAGAAAACTAACCTTGCATGAGTCGAGTTCTGGCAAGAAGTGTTTTCCTTCAGGTGTTTTCTCTCTTGTGATTTCTTGGGTTTCTGGTGCTTTTAGCTGGTGGGAGTGAAAGCCTCATGCAACCATTCCAAAAACAAAGTTCTTGTGACCCAACCCTTCATGTTTACCCTCCACATTACTGGCAGTCTGGCTTTGTTTACATTGTGCTGCTTGAAAGCACAAGGGTTCTCAGATTGGTAAATGAGTAAACTGGTAAACAGTTTTTCCACCTCTTGTAATTTCTTTCTTTACTTCGATTTCAATTTTCTTCAAAACTTTCTTCTCACCACTCTTCACTTGCTTAGAAGCCATAGTTAACTGCAAAAGCACATGAAATACTCTAGAGCACAAAGAAGAGTGCACGTCTGACTGAAAACAATGAACAAGGAGCGGCTTTGCTTAAATGAAAAAGCCAGGCAGCCACGCGGCTTGCTCGCTTTCTCTCTCTCTCTTTCTCTCTCAGCCTGCCAGTGGTGGGGGGATGGTTCACTTGCACTACAGCCTGCAGATAGGCAGGCAAACACGTGCAGCAATCTCCTCCTCTCCCTCCCCAGCAGGCACGTGGAATTGGGGGGATGGTTCACTTACTGCTTGCAGATAGGCAGGCAAACATGTGCAGCAATCTCCTCCTCCCCCTCCCCAGCAGGCACGCTCTCTCTCTCTCTCTCTCTCTCTCTCTCAGCTCAGCTCAGGCAGGCAAGGGAAACTGGCTTGTTCGTATACCGAGTGTGTGGTTGTGAATCGAGGCAAAAGTTTGGCAAGCTTTTTGGTCGTGAACCGAGTTGTACGTGAACCGAGACATTCGTGAACCGAGGTTCCACTGTATATGTGTAACAGATTTCACAATTCTTCATAAGTGATGTTAAAGAAGACTAGCAGTTTGCTACAGGTATTAGATAAATACATGTAAGTTCACTATCCATTGATAAGGTTTCAGAGAATTATGGTATCTTTATTTCCTAGTGTTTGTCCCGTGCTAATGCAGGGTCCTCCGCTTTCGATACCTTTCTCCACTTTTTCCAATCTAGGGCATCTTGCAGGTTGACGTCAATCTGTTGAGACATCACTTTTTGGTTCTTCCACGTGGTCGCTTGCTGTCTGGGCTGAGTTGAAGGGCGATCTTGGCCACTGTCTCTCCTTGGTTAAGCAGGACATGTCCATACCAACTCAATCACATCTTCTCAGTGATCAGCACCACTCCCATTCTTCTCCTAATATCCACGTTCATAGCATGATTTCACCTTGTGAGTCCGATAGACCATCGGAACATCTTCATCTCTATCATGTGGAGCACCTATGCTGGTTGTGGAATGGCCGGTCAATATTCAGTGACGTTCATACACTTTTGCCTTGATGTAATTCGGAATCCGTCGATCGCACTGGACACCAGTGGCTTGTCACCACTTGATCCACACCACAGCAACGTGTGCAGGGTCGTCAGGGAGGGTGCTAACTTTAACTTTACCTTTTACTTTAACAGGAGCCCATATATTTGGACTCAGTGATCTTGTTCAGGTCGAGCCTGCCCACTTGTATTGTTCCCTCTGTTTGCAGTGGACTTTCGAGGTTTTCGGCCTTCTTGGGGTTTAGTTGCAGGCCATTTCCATCTAGGTGATCTTTCCATCATTGCATCTGTTGCTGTAGGGCAGGTCTTGTTTCCTCCGTGATCATGGTGTCATCTGCATTCAGCAATGTCCATGGTACCAGTGCCTGGATATCCGTCGAAACTGTGTCCATATATTGGATGAAGAGCAAAGGTGATAGTGCTGAGCCTACTCGGATTGGGAAGGGCGGTGAGGCTCCGATGGGGCATCACACTTACATTAATGTAAAGTAGCTGGATCCATTGTACATAAGCTTCAGGTACGCCACAGAGGGCTCTCCAGACCAGAGCATGTAGTACCCTGTCAAAGGTCTTCACCTAGTCAAGGAACGCAATACGTTCCCCAATGTCATTCTATGAGCAGGTGTGAAATGTGGATGGCATCAGTGGTTTCACATCCTTTCATGAATCCTTTTCATTGGTTGGGGCTGATGGTTACAATATTTTAGAGGTCATGGTCGAGGATGCACTTGAAGATCTTCATGGCGTGTCATAGGAGGCATAATAGACAGTAAGTTCCACAGATTTTGACATTGTGCTTTCCTTTCCAAATCGGTACTGTAGTGCTGGTTGTCATTAGTAATTCTACACCCTTACACCCAAGTTATTTCCAGCCTTTGATTAGGATGTTGTCTGGGCCAGTAGCCTTGCCATTTTGTATTCATTTAATCACCACCTCTGGCTCTGCAGTGGTGATTGGGCGAATTGGGCCAAAGACTGGGTCGCCAGGTGGAATAGGCAGGTAGGGGAACTCTTCGTTACTGATCTTCGTGTAGAATTCATTCCATCTGCGCACAATTTCTGGTGGTTCTCGCAGGTGTTGCTGCTTCCTGTTCTTGATATTCCAAACTTTTCCAATATCTGGGGTCTATCAGGTGGCAGGCTTTGGTTAAGCAATTGATCTTATTTACGCCTCCAGGCATGTCAATGCATCGTATTTGTTAGGTTTCGCATCGGCCACTGCCCATATCGCCAAAGTCTTGAGTTCCCTGTATTGGTGGTAGTCTCGGCTGAAGTAGGTTTGCTGCCAGGTTTTATACGCCCCTTTCTTCTTCTTTAGAATCACTTGATCTTCATTTGTCTAGTACCACGTCTGACCATGTCTGCTTGTCAATATATATTTTACCAGCCTTCGTTGTCCCCAGATTTTTGCCAGCGATGTTGTGGATTTCTCCGACCAAACCTTGCCACATAGAATCTGGTGAAAGCTTCGGATAGACAGTGAGTGAATGGAAAGCATCCACAAATTGATTCTTATGTTCTAGTAGCTTCCGCTATTTGATCTGCTCGATGCCTACCGCATTTAGTTTGCTCCTCTTGATCCATAGTTTCATGTCCAAGATGAGAATGCAGTGCAATGCAGTCTGGTGAGATTACCTTTGCATCCACAGTCAACTTCAGGTTTCATCTTCAGATTAACCTATAATCGATCTACGAGGAGTGACCACCACTGGTGTAGATGATGAGGTGACTCGCTTATTTCTTGTAAAAGGTGTTGACTATATCGAGGTCATGCATTTCACTGTGATCCAAGATGCAAAGGCTGTCCATGTTCTGTTTTCCATATCCTCGCCCTCTGTGCTGTTGGACATAGCCATCACATGTCACGCTGACGTGGCCATTTAAGTCATCTCCAATGAGGATGTGTTCTTCTATGTGACCGCTTGTAGATGGTTGTTGATGGAATCTGTGGAAGTTTCTTTTTCCTCCTCTTGGCATCCATTCTGCAGCACTTATGATAACAACAACAACATTTATTTATATAGCACATATTCATACAAACAGTAGCTCAAAGTGCTTTACACAATAAAGAATAGAAAAATAAAAAACACAATAAGAAAACAAAATAAATCAGCATTAATTAACATTGAATAAGAGTAAGGTCCAATAGCCAGGGGGGACAGAAAAAACAAAAAAAACTCCAGACGGCTGGAGAAAAAAAAATAAAATCTGTAGGGATTCCAGACCATGAGACCGCCCAGTCCCCTCTGGGCATTCTACCTAACATAAATGAAACAGTCCTCTTTGGATTTAGGGTTCTCACGGAAAAGCTTGATGATGATGGTCACGTAGAATTCTGCCTTTTAGTCCATCCATCATTATTGGAGCATCATGAAGCTTTGAGTAGGTGGAGGTGGCACATCATCTACATGATGAGATTATTCACAAGTTTGTTGATCCAGATTCAATCTTGTGTTTACATCAGCCTGTAAAACAATCAGGTGACTTCAACAATGTTATCTCCCATCTTGTTCGTTGACAAATATAGCTCCTCCATTTCGACTCACTATTCGCCCGTTGTAGTAGAGCTTGTAGTCTTCACCAGTTTCTTTCACCTTCACTCCTTTCCGTTTTATTTCTAGGATGCAGGCAATGTCTTACCTGCGACTAGTGAGTGTACTGATGTTTATGGTGGCTAAACGTAGGTGTTGGACTAGCTACTTTATTGTAAAGATTGTAAAGTGTTCTGACCAGTTGATTAGGTAGAAATCAAGCTGTTGAGTATGTTTGTTCCTCATCTGTTGCAATTAAATATTGTATTGTCAGGATTCATAACTGGCACTTAAATGATCCTTCTAAAATTGCTTACAATGAACATAAACCATGCAAAATACAGGAAGAAATGGAAATAAAAATGTATCTATAATCTGTATCCACCAATGTCAAAATAAGTTTATAAAATAAGAAAGAAGTGCAAACTTGCTGAAAGGGAAATCATACTAAAACAAAATGAAAACGATGAACTTTCACTGAAAAAAGTGATAAAATAATGATATTCAGTGTAAAGAGAACCTCTGTAAAGGGGATTGTTGTAGAAATCAAACATATTAATTAAAAAAGAAATGTAACCTCTACTAGTTCAAGTCTGATAAAACCTTTTTGAGTTAATAATCAGGCAGGAGAAAAGCTGTTCACTGCATCATTTACTCTTTAGTAAATACTGAACAGGGAGTAAGCTTCACTGCAATTTGTTACAGAATGATCAGAATGGTCCAAAAATTTGGTAGAGGGTTATATGTATAGACAATTGAATTTGCATGCTAGTGCTGAATTAATGCTTACATATCATACTCTGAAATGTTAAAAGACATGAGGTTGTTTAGCCTAAAGTACAAGTAGCCTAAAATAAAAGCCTATTTCCATTAAATCCTTGTACTTCAATAGCGCCTCAATTCAGCTCTTGCTCTGTTATGAAAACTGTATACGTGCCAACTAGCCAGTCTTACTAGGTGCATGAAAGAAAATTACATCAACCATTTTCTTGAACTATCCCCCCGGAACATTCTGATTGTTTACTTGACCATGTCAGCAGTCTCTTTATTACATTTCTAAAACAAATGTTTATATATTTCAATGTACGCTGCAAACCAGAATACTTAACTATTGTTACCTCTATATTATTGTCTCACACTCCCCCCTTTGGACCTTGTTAAAGTCCTACTATATTTTGGACTCAATATGAGAAAATAGGTGCTAGGTTTTCAACAACCTGTGCTTACTTCAAAGTCAGGGCATGCCTTCTTCAATTACAATTCTATCACCCATTCTCTCTTACTGATGGCTCAGAGAACAAACATCTGCCCTGTTTGGTTGAATTATAACAGAGTAAAAGATCTTTGACCATCCAAATCTGGGGAAAAAAGAGTAAGCAATGAAAATCATTCAAGTAAAATCAATAATATCAACCATTTTATATTATAGTTGGTGGCGACACAGACTATAGTATTTATTTATTTACCTGAAAAACTTTAAATGTCTCTAGTTCATGTTTCCAATGATATGTACAACAATCACCAGAGATAGTCTTTATACAGACAACTATGCTTGTATCTTCATACTCTCATCTACAAATGTGCCCATATTTACATTCAGCTGCAGTCTTAAACTAGGTTATTCCATTAAAAGCAATGAGTTATCTTGCTGAAAGTAGGTGTCATTTCTCCCTTCAGAAGACACCAGAACTACTCTCATTAATGCAAGCCACTGGTTTATGTCTTTAAATTGCAAGGGTTGTTCCCAAGCCTCTTATTGATATTAAAATCTTCTGCCAACAGCTGAGATCCTTGGTTTGTATCTGGGCTTTCCAATTTCACAAACTGCACAATAACCACTGTATGCATAAGACACTCCATCTCTGTTGTGCTTAATTATTACTTTGTTTGGCTATCTTCTACATTACTTAGGTCCAAGAAGCCATAGTATCAATTATTTGTCCTGTATTGCCACCAACTATTTCTGTCTATAAATGCCCTAAGTACTCCAGTTCCTAAAAACACTGTTAGGACTGTCCCACAAATTTATTTTCTTTTATACCTTCTTCTAAGTTTAAAAGGTCTGTGTTTATACCCTGTAAAAAAGTTACATTTAATTTAGCATGTTTAATCCTAACATCCAATATCACACAATTTATGTCCTAATGTTGTATCTAATCCTAAAGTAAAGTTTATAAAGCATTATTGTTGACATTTATTCTATCTTTCTGTATCAAATACTGTTACACACATGAAATTCACATCCATGACAAAAAATAATAGTTATCGAACATAAGATGCATAACTGCTCATGTCAAGAGTCTTCTAATTTAAACTATACCCTCAAGTTATTTTAATGGATTTAGACATTTTGTCCTGAGTGTCTCTATTCCAAAACACATTATTTACCATCCCTTAAGTTTACTATCATTTTCAATAGTTAATAAATATCCCTTTATGTTAGACACTATATTATAATGAACCTTTTAAACTGGGTTTAAAAGGTAAGGTTTGTTTTCTTAAAGTTCAGTTGTCTTTTCTCACCAATTTATAGATATTTAGTCTTACACATTGTTTTTGAGTTAGGTACTGACCATCTAACGTTAATCACGTTTTCTAAACTAGTATCCCAATTGCTATACAAGTTAAACCCTAAGCAATTTAGATTCGTAGTAATCATACATCATTTCTATAAAAGATATGGTTACAAATAATCAATTACATGTTGCTTATGAAAAAAAGGTAATTGGCCTCATTGTGCTTGCAGATAATTAGCTTTTCCTCCTATACCATTCATAACTCTATTTGGTTCAAATCCTTTTTGAAAGTTGTGGCTGCAGAACAATAGATATTAAGGTGTGTTTCTGATTCATAATGCAAGAACAATTCAAGTAGTTGGTACTATCAAACAAGTGAATGATAACAAGGTTAGTGTGTTCATTTTGAGGAGGAAAAAGAAAGAACAGTCCCAACAATAGAACTGCTGACAGGAAGCAAGCATAGTTAAGGTAGAATGCAGGATAATATTGTGACAAAATTCAATGGTGAGGATTTAATATGCTATTGAGTCCTAGGGTCTAGTACCCCAAAGTAAAGGACACCAATGTCTAGAACTCTTGATCTGAGGAATGGGACTCTGGTCTGGATGCCATGCAGGCTGCCTCTACAATTCAGGACCCATAATGATCTTTTATCAGCATCAGTTGTTAGCAACAGGCACACATGATCTCTTTAACTGGCACTGGAGTATGTTTTCCAGTAGTTCATTGGTCGTTAGCCTTGTCTGTGGCTTAATCTCCTCTCTGGTATGTCTTATTTCCTCTTGGAATTGGACAATTCATTTTCAGACCTTTACTACATCTCAGTTTCCGGGTTCAAATTCAACTGTTGTTATCTGTGATGTACTAGGAAAAGCAGCTTCTATTTGCAGGTGCAAAGACGTAAAAGTTTTGTTCTATAATAGTTTTGTAATGTTTCATCTGTAATTTTTAAAAGTTACTTATGGGTCCCATGTTAATGTCTCATGAGGTGATGTTTCGTTGGGGGGTACCCCTTATCAACAACACTAGTGACAAAACAGATGGTCATTTTATCCAGTCTCTGCTTGTCTCTTGGCCAATTTGTTTTTAATAGTTAAAATGAATTGTGAAGGTAGTAAGCTTAATGTATAAATTTCATTTATTATGTTCAAAAATAGATCCCTCAAAAAAAAAAATCCTCTAAAGTTGTATCTAGTTTGGGCATTGCCGTGGGCTCCGCTAAATTAAAAGCATATTCAGTAAATCATCACAATATAAAATAAAGTCAATCTTAACATAAATACTAAGGAAAAAGCATTCAATAGTCTCAAAATATCCAAACTATTGGAAAGAAAAAACTTTTTCTATTCTTTCAATTGGATTTCCTGTCTATTTTAAGATATCTTGAAATGTATTTCATATACCTGACAACATATTTTAAAAGATACCTAAAATGTATTTGAGATATCTGCCAATAAATTTAAGATATCTTGAAATGTATTTGAGATATCTGAAATCAAGACCCATTTTAAAGATATAATGAAATGGATTTGAGATGTCTAAATATGTATTTTATGCATGTGAAATGTGAGACAATATTAAGATATCTGAAATACATTTTAAAATATATTGATTACATTAATATATCATACATGACATCCATGTCATTTTAAGATATCCAAAATCTATTTTTGAGGTGTCTGAAATCCAATTCCAGATATCGTAAAACATCTTCCTGTCTACTTTCAGATATCTGAAATTCATTTAAAGATATCTCAAAATAACATCCTGCTAATTTTGAGATATAGACAATGGTCCTAGCATAAACATTTTTCTACTGTTTAACACTAGAATCCCTGAAGTCTGTGAAAAAGTTGTAATGTCAGGCCAACTTAAATTCCTTTGCATCTCCTCATAAACATCTTTTTTTTCCTCAGATGTGTGAATCAGCACAGTCATCAAGCAGCCGGCTATCCCATCCCCCACCAACACAGTTGAAATTCTCCCAGCTGAAGTCTGTTTATCTGGGTGTGAGGTGCCTGGAATTGTATAGGGTAAATAATATGCTGTTATTTGGAATACATACATTTCATGTGTATTCCGTGTAAATGTAGGATGACAGGAAATGTGAGGCAAGAAATGTGGAACATAACTAAAACAGAAACATATTCAAGTTATAGTAATAACTGACAAAATGCTGAAGTGAAGTGTATAATTTGTGAAGACTGAAGTCGAACTATCAAATAAACACTTTCACAAAAGGTATAACAAAACAAGTGCGCTTTTACTCAAGAATATTCAAGAACTATCAATCGACAAAGAGGTGACCAGTCTGCTTGGGTGATGTAGAGGTAAGAACTGTAGACTCATAATGAACAGGTTACCAGTTCGAACCTGGGCTCTTCCTGTTTTAAGTAGTGAGCTGTTCTTATTATTACTATTATATATAATATTTATTATCTATACTAATAAAAGGCAAAGCCCTCACTCACTCACTCATTCACTCACTCACTCACTCACTCACTCACTCACTCACTCATCACTAATTCTCCAACTTCCCGTGTAGGTAGAAGGCTGAAATTTGGCAGGCTGATTCCTTCCAGCTTACTTACAAAAGTTAAGCAGGTTTCATTTCAAAATTCTACGCGTAACGGTCATAACGGTCAACAACGTCCGCCATGTTGAACTTTCTTATTTATGGCCCCATCTTCACGAAATTTGGTAGGCGGCTTCCCTGCACTAACCGAAACCAATGTACGTACTTATCTCGATGGTATGATGCCACTGTCGGCCACCATATTGAACTTTCCAACGGTCTTTGTTACTTATGGGCCCATCTTCAAGAAATTTGGTACGTGGGTTCCCAACGCTAACTGAATCCTACTTACGTACATATATACGTACATATATACGTCCATAGCCTGCAGCTCGGTCACCGTGTGAGGTGGCATTGGTTCCCCCATCCCAACGCCTACCACGTTGTTGGCTGCCTGCCTATATAAGGCCATCCGTTGCTCCGGTCTCTACATTCCCTTCCTTGCTTCGCCACAGGATTCACGTCTCCCTGCTGATAACTACAGCCTTTTTATTTAATCCACAGCTTCTCCGCTGTTTTATTGTTCATTTATTACGATTATAGTTATTGTATAGGTATTTTAGACTTACTTTACATTGTTCAGGTACCCATTTCCTTTATCGTTCCAACCGTACCCCCATTAACATGTCTATTGAGGTGATCACCATCGATCAAAGAACTGTCACTTACCGAGTGGTTTCCATGCTCGGAGATGGCGCATGCCTTTTCCATTCTCTGTGTTACATATTGCACGGCCATATCAGGCTCAATCTTGATATCCGGAGGAACATTGTGTTTTATGTATTGAATGACTGGGACAGGTTCAAGGTGTGGACTGATGACGGTACAGGAGATAATTATACTACACAGGAGCACTATAAGAGTGAAATGCTTAAGCCCTTCACCTATGGTTCTGCATGTGAGTTGATGGCTGCTGCTGAATTGTTCGGTTGTCGCTTTCAAGTGTACCAAAATGGCCAAATATTTTACACCTTTCGACAACCGCCAATGCCTCTTAAACATCTTAGATTCACAGGTGACGATTTCAGTAGTGGACACTTTGATGTTTATGAATGTTTAAACTCTCAAAAGCTGGATGTGAAGTTATCGATGAAACCGGTTGTGTGCTTACAACGCTTGACAGATGCTGAATGTCACTTCAACACAAGTCCTGCAAATACTGTCATAATTGAAATGAACCATGAAACTCAAACCGATTATGACAGCAGTAATCCAAGCTGTGAGAGTTGAGACAAGATTACTTTTCACATGGCCAACTGTACGTTGCATGCTCAAGAGTAAGCTCAGCGCACAGCTTGGTCATATTACAACCGGAGGGCTGAACTGACAATGTGGTATACAAAGAGATCCTTAACAAATAATTATTGGTATATTTTCCCTCAGTTTAAAAAGGTTTAATTTTCTTCTTAATAAAAATTTTAAGGCAGTACTTCGCCGCTGCGAAGCGCGAGTATTTTGCTAGTATTATAATAAAAACATACATTTGATTTGAATCTGTAACACCCACTGTTCATTTTTGCTAACTATAAAAGATATCGCTGAAGGGATATAAACAGACACACAAAAGCTGGTGAATCATGTCTTCTAGGTATCTTGTTGTTTTTTTTTGAAATTCAGCTCTATTCTTGAATAAAAGCACACCTGTTTCATTATACCTTTGTGAAAATAATGTTTATTTTATATTCCCATAGCCACTTGAATGACATCAAATCTGTCTCTGCCTCTCTCACGCATCCATGCATGAAAATGCCATTACTTGAAAATGCTATGTCATTTGAACTTGAGTTGTCATTTGAACATTGTTTTTTTTCTGATCTTGCCTAGTCTGTGCATTGTGGTGCATGATACTGAGAATACTGAGTACAAAGGAATTTAAGGTGGCCTGACATTACAACTTTTTTCGTAGGCTCCACGAATTCTAGTGTTAAAATCTGCATATCTGCCCATCTTACTAAAGTTCTGCCTTTACCGCGTTAAGCAGGCACCATAATTTTGTCAAAGATCACCAGTCACAACAGTGACAAGTGATCCCTGTCTATGTGTATGTATTCTGCCACAAGACAGACATTAGCAGTTTAGAACAAAAAAAAAAAAACCTGGAAAAGTAGTTTGTAACCAAAAATTGAAATAACATCCAAGCAGTCAAAACCAAAGCAAACCTCTTTAGGAATATTCAGAGAACTGTTCAAAAAAGTTGAAAACCAAAGATTTAATCAGCAAAGAAAGCAAAAGGTTTGTTATTATCTACAATTTTGGACAACCGGGATGTGCACGATGCTGACCTTTATTACTTTGATGTGACATGCTGTTGTTCTCTGGATTCTATATGAAATCCCTGTTTCTGGTATCTAAAAGATGTATTTAAATAACAGAACTTAAATAGGTAGATATCTAACCAACAAGCCATGTTTTATTGTAATTTTGAATAATTATTTTTCGCATCTTTATGTTATTACTGTTACCATTATGTCTTATTACTTTAGTGTAGCTCCATTCCTTATGTTTTGCTTTCTGAGCCCCTCCTCTGGCTATTTAGACCATAAATAGAAGGCTGGGGTATTTTTCTTTGGGTTTTCTGATTTTTGCTAACTTCCTGTTTCTGTTTTGAGCATTCTAATTATCAGATTGTGTATTGGGACTGGTTTGCTGTAGGACTGCCTTTTAGGCAACTACTTTTTTGCCATATTTTGCTCTTTTGAAGATTGCTGCATTGTTTTCTATCTTTTGTCAAATAATGCCTTTATTTATAAAGATTTTTTGTTTTCTGTTCTATCTCTTAGCTGGAGATTTATAGTCACCCCCCTTTTGTGAGGCTTTTGCTCTGTTTTGGGACATTTCTAATTATTTTTTTTGCTCTCACTGTTTTGGGCATGCTAGGCTAGAGTGTGCAGACAGCAATGATGAGCAAGCTGCACTGGGTAAACCGTTTCTGGACTAGCTAATGAAGGTCCAGGTCTGCTTCTTGGCTATATTGTAGAGGCCTCAGTCACATGTTATTATGTTTGGGACCTCATCATACAATTGATAGTTGGTAGTGAAATTGAAATTAAATCACCTACCAGGATGTTTGCACTAGTAAATTACTTTACACATTTCATATTTCTAAAGCACCTTCAATACAATCCAGCCATCCCTGTTAAGAGGTAAACTCAGACATATGCATATGGATGAGCATATGATGTCCTGGATAATGGACTCAAGGTAATTGTGATATGGATGTGAGCAAAACAGGAGCACCAAAAGGAACAGTCTTGTCTTCTTTTCTCTTCACTCTGTATGCCTCTGACTATAAATATAACACCAGGTCATGTCACTTATAGAAATTCTCAGATGATTCTGCACTTATGGGGTGTATTGATAAAGGGGATGAGACAGAGTATAGGAGTCAAGTGGAAAAATGTATTTCTTGATACAAAGGGAATTGTCTGCATCTTAAAATCACCAACACCAAGGAACTGGTAATTGACTTTTGCCACACCAGAGAGCCTGTATGCCCAGTCTCTATTCAAGGAGTGAATGTAGAGGTGGTCCACTCCTACAGGTACTTGGGAAGGTCCACAATAATGACAGGTTGGACTGGTCTTGCAGTAGGGCAGAGCAGGCTCTTTTTCTTTAGGAGACTGCGTTACTTGAATGTGGGAAGTGACATCCTTCACATCTTCTATAACTCTGTGATGGCCATTGTGATTTTCTACGCTGTGGTGGGCTAGGCTGGTAACATCACTTCAAGCAAGGTCCACCGAATGAACAAGCTAATTAAATGGGTAAGCTTAGTTATTGGATGAACTGTGGACCCGCTGGAGGTAGTTGCGAAGGAGAGAATTAAAGCAAAACTGTGTGCCATTATGAACAATTCTGCACATCCTCTCTCTGGAACATTAACACTGAGTACTTTCAGCCAACAAATTATTCAGCAGAAGTGTATCAAAAAATGCTACTGGGGCTACCTTATACCAACAACAACACGTCTGCATAATGCATCACTGAACTGTGACTGGAACTTCATTTCAGCAGTCTTCTTTCTTTTTAAATTATATGCTTTATAGACATTTTGGTGTGTGTTCAGACCAAAGTGTGTGTGTATATTTATTTATTTAATATTTTCTTACTTATCTACCTATTTATGTATATATTTATTTAAAGAGTTTCTGTAAAAAGCCAAATTTACCCCAGGGGACAAAATAAAGTTCTATCTACTAAGGATATTAACATTAAAAATTCAACTCTGCTGGACTACTGTTTTTGTTTGCATGTCAGACTGTTTCTGGAACACCATAAAGCCTCATCCATGAATAATGTTTTCTGAGATTACAGCAGATAGAGTGTCCACTAAGATTCATTGTTCTGTCTTGATATTGCACACTGTGTTTCTTGCTAACTATACCATTTGCCCAAAGTGAAGTACCCTGTATATACGAATCACGCTATTAACATAGAATGCTGAAAGGTAGAGTAGGTTTACAGAAGGGAATGAGCTTATAATGTTAAAAAATGTGGGAAAGTTAGTATTCAGAGGGCGGCAAATTAAAAATTCAGATTAACAAGTTAAAACACCTAAACAGTGGATTCTTTGGTAAATAGAGGTCTGAACTGCCATGTAAAATGCTCATCTAACATTAATAGCACTAATTTCATGAGGTTCATTAATGATAAAATAGATAATATTAAACTTTGCATTTCAATTTAAGCTTTGTAGTTTAGCAGTATATGGTCTGACTTGATTCTAACACACTAGAAAATATATCTTAATAAGGAAACAGGCACATCAGACACTGATCTCTAAAACCAAACCATCCTACTCTCCCAATAATTAGTGAAAAAACACATTTACTGAACATGCAGAACTCATTCTGTAGATATCAGAAGATCTTTGACAGCTTTTCTGATATATTGCCTCTGAAACTGGTTGACCTTTATTGAAGAAGTCACATCTATATAAAATAGATACAATTTCAAATATATCCTTTCTTTCTAAAGTACTTGAAACTTGAGTAGATGTGCAACTTCAGACTTGTTTTAATATCTACAAGTTATTTAAAATAAATGTGTGTATGGCTTCTGCATCAGTCACAGTACATTCATGTGGTAGATGGCTCTCTAATGTACTTTGAATTGAAGAAATGCTTCATTTATTATGCTATTATATTAATTTCAGCTTTTAACACAATTTTCTGTTACATAGCCTTGAAAATTAAGTTATGTGTTCAGGCACTTCAAACCTGCTAATTCCTGCTGTCCAAATGTCTGTGACTGAAGGGGTGGACTCTGCAAATACACACACCTTATTATCATCCTTGTTTCAAGGGACTGCCGACACAATCAGAATACATTGTCATCTACCCACAAGTGCAGTTTTAACCTATACACAGTATTTTAAAGTATATTAAAGAACTAAGTTATGATTTAACTATATAACTAAAGTGATATAAGACCAGGATGTAAACTTAATTTTAACCTTGTAACGGACAACCAAGACCAAGACACTTTCACATTGAAAAGAGACCCAAAAGTGTTGAGGAGAAAAGAATGCCCAAAAAATGCAAAAAAGAACAATAATAATCTATGTGCAAATTCTGATAATGAGGAAAGTAAGCAACAACCTAAGCGAAGAAGAAAGATCTGCAACATCTGTCACAACATTACATTATTAATGCATATCTAAAATTCGAAGCTAATCATCTCTTCTTTATTAAATCGAATCAAGCAAAACTTAGAACGGAACATATGCAAGGTTTCATTGATCACGTTCAAAATTCAAATATCTATAGTTGAGACAAATTCAAAATAGGTAAAGCAGTAATATTACCATCATCATATCAAGGTAGTCCAAGAGCATTGCAACAGTTATATCATGATGCAATGGCAATATCCCGAACTATCGATCAGCCAGATTTATTTATTACAATGACGTTCAATCCACAATGCCCATAAATCCGCAGATTCTTGAGAAAAATGCCACCAGCTACATCGGCTCTGGATATTCCCACTTTCGTTAGTAGATTGTTTTATTAGAAAGTCGAACTCGAAATGGTGTTCAGTCAAATCAGAGCATACATTTACACGATCGAATTTCAAAAATGGGGTTTGCCTCACATGCATTTATTGGTTACTTTGCAAAATAAATTATTAACTGCTGATGCTCAGGATGAAGTTCAAGCATATTTAGATATTCGGTATGTCAGTGCAATGAAAGGCGGGTGGCATTTAATGGAATTGCCAATGCACAGTCAAAGTCATTCTGTTGAATTGTTATCGATTCATTTACCAGGTCAGAATATGATTAAATTTAAAGAGGGCGAAGAAGCAGAAGCTTTAGAGGTAGCGAAAAATAGAAATACAAAATTATTGGCTTATTTTGAACTTAATAAAACAGACGTAAATGCAAAAGCATATATTTATGCGCAAATTCCTCAACATTACACATGGCAGAAACAAAAAAGAGGGTGTCATTCAAGAAAAATTAATTGCAAAAATATTGCTCGATTAAACATTGTATCACCAAAAGATATCAAACAGTTTCATTTAAAATTGTTGTTACGTGAATTGAAAGGAGCAACGTCATATAAAGAAGTTCTAACTATAGATGGAACTGCTTACGGTACCTTTCAAGAAGCAGCACGAGCAGCTGGGTTATGTATATCGGACGACTATATGTTTGAAATGATGTCTGATGCCGCTTCTGTAGTGATGCCTGACAAATTAAGACACTTCTTTGTGTACTTAATTATGATGGCTGAAGTTGATGCTTTAGATAGATAGATAGATAGATAGATAGATAGATAGATAGATAGATAGATAGATAGATAGATAGATAGATAGATA
>JANRMT010062825.1:30966265-31022011 GCA_026402145.1 Polypterus bichir lapradei | reverse complement strand
TATATATATATATATATATAATCATGCACATGTGCATGGGAAATAGCTTAAAGGCTTCTATGACTGCAATTCACACTTGAGACAGGAAGTGGCACTGTAAACTAATGACCTCTTTACCTTCTGCAGAGAGGATGATTGACATTGTTCTATCTAATGTCATCACCGGTGTTCATTCACCTGGGGCCTCATGTATAAATGGTGCGTACGCACAAAAATGTTGCGTACTCCCGTTTCCATGCTCAAATTGCGATGTATAAAACCTAAACTTGGTGTAAATAAACGCACATTTTCACGCTAGCTCAAGCCCTGCCGTACACAAGTTCTCCACTCGGTTTACAAACTGGCGGCACCCAGCGTCAAAGCAGTGATTTTGTTCCAGTGTGGTTTCTCTTTCTTTTGTAAATCTACATCCCTGATGCGGCTTTATCATATACACTAAAATTAACTGCATATTCTTTATTAGTTTAAGGCATCTCATTGTAATTAATCTATAACAATATAATGGTCCACGGAATAGCCAAACTATTCTAAATACCATAGCTGCTTTAGCGTTGTTACTGTCAGTGCACCTTCTTCTTTCAGTTGCTCCCATTAGAGGTTGCCACAGTGGATCATCTTTTTCCATATTATTCTCACTGCACCACTCTGAGTATTTATATCACTGTATTTGAGTGTGGAATCACAGCTCTATAGCAGCTGAATGGAAAGAGAATTATCGGTATGCAGCATCTAGCACACGCTGCCTCAGCCATGCTTCCTATGTGAATTGTTCCCATATGGCAAACGCTTCAGAGCCTTTCCTGTATGGACCTCGTGGTTCAGAAACAGTTTCACCCCAAGAACTATAAACGCAATCAATCAGTCCATCAAGTGCTCCTTGTAGTACTGTTTGTATTTATAAGTACAATTACCTCACTGTAAACTTGCGATACAGTTATAATATTAGTGCGTATTTACATATGATGATGATATCATTTTTAAGATGCAGCAAAATATGTTTGTTACATTATACAGATAAAATGTTAACATCATTTAAATAATCTATATTGTTAATAATTAAACATGTGAGGACACAGTGTCGCAGCGCTAGCAAGGAGCTGGCGCCACGTTCAGGGATTGTTCCTGCCTCGCACTGTATTCTTGGTGGGGCTGGTGCAACACTGGAAGGATAGATGGATAGAATAATTAAACATGTACTATGAAGATATTTCAGTGTTCCTTAAAAGTTTTGAAGAATCTGAGTTCTAAGCTTACAAATGGCTTAACGTCTATTACTGAGCTGATTGTGTGGCAATTGAGTACTTGGAGAAAGAAAAGGAAGGACAGGAATTGGGGGTTACTACGTTTGAAACAGACAGTACTGCTGCAATAAATTATTTCATCGAAGGTCGCGCACGGCGCAGAAAACATCTTGTGGGAGGCAAGAAGAACAATCTCTGGACAGGGTGCCAGATTGTCACTTTCACTGCACGACCATGTTCCCATGTTTAATATATGCTCTAATACCTGGCATCATGAAAATGATATCAAGTATACATCTCAGTATTTAAATTATTCATGAATGTAATGGATTCTGTGTCCTGTCGGAGGAAGAGAAAGCCCATTTAAGAAGCACATAGTAGAATCACACACATAGAGCACATAGAAGAACACATACAAAACAAAGCATTTAACGACACAGAGAGGCGAAGTCGATTCCATACGATTTGTGGAGCAGAGTTGGGTGATGGCTGAAGCCAGAGGTAAACTTGGCAAAATGTATTACCGAGATGGTCACATGTGATCTACTTCTAAATGCCCTACCTGATTACCTCACCTGGCTGGTCCAGAGACAAAAATGCACAAACTTGGATTCATTGATAGCAGCCCTTGAGCACCCGAGCCGCTTTTCAAGTCGAGCATGCAGAACAGTTCACTGATTGCCACAAGTCCTGTCCTGGACATGTTGTTAATCAGGAGCCTACTTGACACAACATGAATTCGATGGTGTGACCCAAGAAGAAGCAGCTGTGATAAGTGCGGGGAGCTGCAACATATCAACCCCAACTGCCCCCATGGATTGCAACTGGACATGAGGAGAGAGGTACTGTTTTTTTGCTACAGTGTTTCTCAAACATTTAAACACATTTCCAGAAACTGTAGCCCAATTTATCAAAACTCTAAACACAAACTGAAAAGTGTTAACTATTTTGTAAAAACAAATCTCTTGCAAAATGAAAGACAGCACTCAAAACCATGTTCTGTCTTCACAAAATGGATTCCTTCCACTAAAGCAGTACACACAGCTATTATATGTTTACTGAATGTCTTATAAAGCAGCAAATAAACTATGATGTGATAAATAAAACACTACCATCAAAATTGTTCATGTATGTTTTATCATCATGTTACATATTCAGATGCAAACAAGTGTGTGGAAGTAAGTTTCCTTTTTCTCATAGTGTTTTTTGTCCCAAAATAGCATTTACAGTACTACATGTACATGCAACACAAATGTTACCTATTTTGCATAGTATGTAGCAAAACTGTAATTTCACCTATGTAATATAAGCACAATTAAAAACACTACAAAGTCAGTGCACAGATACAAAAAGGTAACAAATGAAATATTTATTTGTTACTGTAAGACAAAGTGTCCAGCTGAACTGACAAAACCTACTGCAAAATGCAATGTAACAGATGACTCTGCATCCTGCCTCTGATCCTGGTCAGGCCAGAGGACCTCATCCAGATCAGCTGCGATGTTCTCCCTGGCCAAATAGTGGGGACAAATATGCCTGGCACGACAGATCCTGCTTGGCATTCATCTGTGTAGATGTCATTACATGCCTCCTCTATTGTCTGGAGTAGTGTCACATGCTCATTGGAATTTGGCTTTAACAACATAATTGCATAATTGCATTACTAGACTGCCTTGTCCCAAATGTCCAGGATGATGGTTGTTGTATAATAGTGTTGGAAATGTATACCTGGCACATTTTGGATCTGTTAATACCAATCTGGATTTGCTTAAATGCCACAGCCTATTGTTGCTGACAATGTGCATCCCGTCATGGTCACTATATACCCGTCTGCTAATGGCAACTTCCAGTATGATAATGGGTCAAAGCAAAAGTCATCCCAAACTGGTTTATAATTTTTTTCTGATTGCTTACACACAAAAAGTGGAACCCGAGGCACGATCATAGAAACAATCACTTAATGTTCCAAATCTCTTTACCAAAACTGCAAAACAATATGCTCATTCTTTGCTTAGCACTCAGTTAGCAATTTCAAAACACACAATTTGCAAAACATTACACATGGTTCTCTACATTACACACAGTTTACAAAACGGAACCATGTTGTGTGTTCATTGGAAAGCACAGCCAATCAAAATGCAACACTCATTGATTAACTGACTATACCCATTTCTCAGGTATGAGAACACTCACAGCTAATTTTTCCACTTAGCAGAGCATGAGCAACAAGTTCGTAATCATGCTTTGGACAACAATTGAAGCAAATATTTCTCAGAGAGGAAGAGGTGTGAAGGTAAGAGCAAGACGTGAATGAGAAATAAGACTAAGAAGGTCCATAACTAATGAAATATGTGCCACCCTGCTTGATCATATGGTCTACCATGGTTTCAGTATGTAGGAGGTTGGGCAAAGAGTCCAGCTAAACTTTAGCCACTTTACGGTAGCTGGTGTCATCTGAACATTCAGAAATGAAAACAGGAAAGTAATCTACAGACTTCATGATGCTATAATACTTTTTACAGCACTAAATACTGTACCACCACATCTATGGTAGATCTATAATATCCAGCATATTGTGTAGACATAAAAACGCATAACATTTCATTTCTTGCTGCAAAACATCTTACACCCTAACCATTCACATCATGGCTATGCAGAACTGAAAAATGGCCATTTGCTGGTGGAAGAAACCAGATCTTTTCCTCACAGCAGTAGGAGCATATTGTGAAAATGGTCTTGGCAAACAATATCATTCAACTGAAAGAACTTCAAACTCATATTCTCTCAGACACCATCACCTTCAGTAATATCAGACATCTCATTTTGTCAGCATTGTCCCATCCCCTTCAATGGCATCAAATCAGAATGAAGCAGCTGTACAGAGTGCCATTTGAAAGGAACTCCAGCAGAGTAAAAGAACTGCAATATGAATTTGTGCTGTTGAGCCCTTCCTAGATTTTTTGTCATTGTTGTTATAGTTACTGTATACAGTAACGGTGCTTTGTTACACCATACAGTATTGACTGCTCCACATCTGTTTAGAGTGTTCTGTAATGCTCTTGTCTTGTCTGTTTCAGAGAATAATGGAGCTAGATGCTGCTAGAGTGCATCACAAGTACATCTGTGTTGACTAGGTTTGCTTCAACTTGAATAGAACAAGGTGCAGAGGAAGAAATATCATAGGGCAACATGCCATTATCAATGTTCTAGGACAGCAAGGGGGTAACATCACTATGTGTACTTCCATGGGACAATACAATACCAACCAGATCATAATATTTCTCGACATCCTGATTCCTGATGGATAATAATAATAAATTTTATTTATATAGAGCCTTTCCCGTGCTCAAGGCACTTACAGAAAGAACAGCAGGGTATACAGTATATAGCATAGTACAAACCAAATAAATAAATAAAAAAGATTAAGGCAGTAAATTCAGAGAAAGCCTAACAGACAACATAATTGATGGTCTAGCACACACATACAGGTTACATGAGCATCTTGACAGAGAGGTAAACTGAGAGAAGGGTAATAAAGTCAAGCAGAGCTAAAAGCCTTCCTGAACAGATGAGTTTTGAGTTGTTTTTTAACAGAATTCATGGAGTCAGCTGACCTGATTAATTTCGGTAGGTCATTCCAGAGTCTGGGCGCTATACAGCTGAAGGCCCTGTCACCCATGGCGTGTAGATTAGTGTGGGGTACAACAAGATTGCCAGAATCAGAGGACCTTAGTGATTGGGCAGGCACATAGTGATGGAGAAGGTCACTGATGTAGTTTGGCACGAGGTTATTTAAGGCTTTGTAGGTTATTAGTAGGATTTTATATTCGATTCTGTAAGACACAGGGAGCCAGTGAAGACGGAGCAGGATGGGTGTGATGTGCTCGCTGTTGCTGGTTCGAGTAAGGACTCTTGCAGCTGAGTTTTGAATAAGCTGGAGCTGTGATATAAGATTAGAAGGGGAACCTGCCAGCAGCGAGTTACAATAATCTATTCGGGATGTGATAAAAGCGTGGACAAGTTTCCCAGCATTAGAAAAGGAGAAGAAGGAGCGAACACGGGATATGTTACAGAGGTGGAAGTAAGAAAGTTTCTTAATGTGATTAATGTGGGCAGAGTAAGAAAGGGAGGAATCAAAAATGACACCAAGATTCTTTGCAGTAGAGGCAGGTCTGATGAGATCACCGCCAAGATTGACTGGGAAGGAGCTCATTTTATTAAGCTGCATTTTAGTCCCAATTTTCAGGAGTTCAGTTTTGTTGCAATTTAATTTTAAAGAGTTCTGCTCCATCCAGGTTTTAATTTCACTAAGGCAGGTTGTGAGCTGAGAAAGCTCTGATGAGCTCTTGACCCCTTGGCTCTTGAAAATTTTAGACCCATCTCTAACCTGCCTTTCTTAAGTAAAGTTCTGGAGAAGGCAGCCATTATGCAGTTAAATGACCACCTAAATAAACATGCTATTCTTGATAAATTTCAGTCGGGTTTTAGAACAAATCACAGCACAGAAACTGCACTCGTTAAAGTAGTAAATGATTTGCGAGTGAACGCAGACAGAGGCCATTTATCTGTTCTCATCCTCTTTGATCTGAGTGCTGCATTTGACACCATTGATCATAATATTCTTAGAAATCGCCTTAGTCAAATGGTGGGCCTCTCTGGCAGTGTCTTAAATTGGTTTGAATCCTACCTGACAGGGAGAAAATATTTTGTTAGTTGTGGCAGTTACAACTCGAAGACACATGATATCCGATATGGTGTTCCACAAGGCTCTATCCTGGGTCCGCTGTTATTCTCAATCTACATGCTTCCGTTAGGTCAGATTATCTCAGGGCACAATGTGAGCTACCACAGCTATGCTGATGACACACAGCTGTACTTATCAATAGCACCTGATGACCCTGACTCTCTTGATTCACTAACGCAATGTCTGACTTGTATCTCAGAATGGATGAATAGTAACTTTCTCAAGTTAAATAAAGAGAAAACTGAAATCTTAGTGATTAGCAATAATAGATACAATGAGGCTATTAGAAATAAATTGGATACATTAGGATTAAAAGTCAAGACGGAGGTAAAAAGCTTAGGGGTAATTGTTGACTGTAATCTGAATTTTAAATCGCATATTAATCAGATCACTAGGACAACATTTCTTCACTTAAGAAACATAAGTAAAGTTAGACCTCTTATATCACTGAAAGATGCTGAGAAATTAGTTCACGCATTTGTTTTCAGTCGACTAGATTACTGTAACGCACTCCTCTCAGGACTACCCAAGAAAGACATAAATCGTTTGCAACTAGTGCAGAATGCAGCTGCTAGAATCCTACCTAGGAAAAGAAAATCTGAACACATTACTCCAGTTTTGATGTCGCTACACTGGTTACCTGTGTCATTCAGGATTGACTTTAAAATTCTGCTTATGGTTTATAAAGCCTTAAATAATCTTGCCCCATCTTATATATCGGAATGTCTGACACCTTATATTCCAAATCGTAACCTTAGATCCTCAAATGAGTGTCTCCTTAGAATTCCAAGAACAAAACTTAAAAGAAGTGGTGAGGTGGCCTTCTGCTGCTATGCACCTAAAATCTGGAATAGCCTGCCAATAGGAATTCGCCAGGCTAATACAGTAGAGCAGTTTAAAACACTGCTGAAAACACATTACTTTAACATGGCCTTTTTATAACTTCAATTTAACTTAATTTAACTTAATCCTGATACTCTGTATGTTCAATTTCCTCATAATAATTACTTATGGTGGCTCTAAAATCCGTACTGACCCCTACTTCCTTTTTCTGTTTCTTTTTCCGGTTTCTTTGTGGTGGTGGCCTGCGCCACCTCCACCTACTAAAAGCTTCATGATGCTCCAACAATGATGGATGGATTAAAAGGCAGAAGTCTACGTGACCATCATCATCAAGTCCTTCCGTGAGAACCTTAAATCCAAAGAGGACTGTTTCATTTATGTTAGGTAGAATGCCCAGAGGGGACTGGACGGTCTCATGGTCTGGAATCCCTACAGATTTTATTTTTTTCTCCAGCCGTCTGGAGTTTTTTTTTTGTTTTTTCTGTCCCCCCTGGCCATTGGACCTTACTCTTATTCGATGTTAATTAATGTTGATTTATTTTGTTTTTCTTATTATGTCTTTTTATTCTTTATTATGTAAAGCACTTTGAGCTAATGTTTGTATGAAAATGTGCTATATAAATAAATGTTTGTTGTTGTTGTTGATGAAGTTCCACTTTTAACATTGAAGTAGAGTTGAGTATAATCTGCATAAAAATGATAGCCCAGTCCATAGCTACGAATAAAATGGCCAAGGGGAAGCATACAAATACAGAAGAGAAGAGGACAGAGCCCTGAGGAACTCCTTGTGTGACTGGCGCCGAGCTGGATCTGCTGTTGCCAAGACTAACAAACTCTTGCCTATCAGTCAGATAGGACTTGAACCACTGGAGGGCAGTGCCAGAGATACCCAGCATGTTCTTCATTCTAGACAGTAGAATGTCATGTCTGACAGTGTCAAATGCTGCACTGAGGTCTAACAGAATTAATATGCTGGTTTGTCCAGAGTCTGCTGCCACAAGCAAATCATTGGTTACCCGTAGCAGAGCAGTTTCACAGCTGTGCTGCACCCTGAAACCAGACTGAAAGGGTTCCATCAAGTTATTAGTGGTTAAGTAATTGGTGAGCTGGGAGGCTACAACACGCTCAAGAACTTTTGACAGGAAAGGTAAGTGGGAAATAGGCCAGAAATTGTTAAGATTGTCAGCATCAAGACCAGACTTTTTTAACATTGGGGTTACAGAAGCGATTTTAAAAGTGAGCGGCACAGAGCCAGTGTCAAGGGATGAGTTTATTATTGTTGTAACAGTCGGGATTATGGCATGAAGGCAGGATTTAAGTAGTGTGCTGGGGATGGGATCCAGTACACAAGTAGTCGGTCTCATCTTACAAAGCAGGTCATTAACAAAAGCAGGTGTGACTGGTGAGAACCTAGAGAAGGAGCTGGATGGAGTGGGAAAACAAGGAGAGATATAAACTGATGATGTATTTATGTTAGTTGAATTATTTAGATCTTTAATTTTGTTACGGAAAAAGTGAAGGAATTCCTCACAGACTTCAGTAGAAGAGGTAGTTGGGCCAGATGCAGGGTTCGAGTAGTTTATTAACTACAGAAAACAAAACACTTGGGTTATCGTGGCCACTTTCTATTATTCTGCCATAGTGGGTGTTCTTAGCAGCAGTTAGTGCTTCTCTGTAAGCTCTTTGGTGGTCAGAGAAAGCCTGGATGTGCACGGTGAGGCCAGTCTTATGTGACATTCTCTCAAGGCGTCGGTCAGCTGCTTTCATAGATCGCAATTCTGAATTATACCAGGGAGCTGAACGTTTAAAGGAAACCTCCTTATGTTTTAAAGGAGCTGTTTTATCTAATGCTGAATGAAGGGCTGAGTTATAGTGATCAACAAGACTATCTAGTGTTGACAGAATAGGGGAAGACAGTAAAAGATTAGAAATGGATCCAGAAAGGATAGAGGGACAGATATTTTTAAGGTTTCTGTAAGAAATTTGTCTTTTACAGGTAAGAGGAGGGAAAGGCAGTGAGACAGTGAAAAATACTGCTTTATGGTCAGAAAGTCCCAAATCAGTGCTGTAAATGTTGGCAACAGATAGTCCAGAAGTGCAGATCAGATCCAATATATGACCACCAGAGTGGGTGGGAAAATCAACATATTGTGTCAAATTAAAACAGTCCAGTAAGGATAGGAATTCATTTCTCAGTTTAGATGTAGTAGTGTCAATATGGATGTGGAAATCACTGAGAAGGATAATTCTCTGAGAGTAAGAGCTTAGGTGGGTTAAAAGTCCAATCAGATCAGATAAGAAGGACGCATTGTATTTTGGGGGACGATAAAGATCAGTGAGTGAGACAGGACTTGTTTCCGTAATTAGTTTAAGAGCCAGGCACTCAAAAGACAGTGGACAGTCAATTGGAATTCGTTTGATATTTAAGTCTGCTCTGATAATTACTGCTAGCCCACCTCCTTGTCTAGAGCTGCGAGGTTCTGTATGGAAAGTGAAACCAGGTGGAGTCGCCTCCGTGAGAGACGTCAATTCGTTTGGTTTTTGCCAAGTCTCCGTTAAACACAGTATATCAAGTCTGGTGTCGGTGATGAGTTCTGACAGCACCAATGCTTTGCCATTAAGAGATCTCGAGTTAAACAGTGCAATATTAGTTAACGAGGCATCTTTTTTCACAAAGCCATGATCAGGGTTTATTTCCACACAATGTAAATTTGGCACACTGACACTTGTATTTTCAGGGCCATGAGAAGGAAGGCTTATTCCTGAGGAAATGCTGCCGGTTGTCTTTTCATTCGCAGCCCGGCGGTGGCGGCGACCTGACCCGTGATGAATATATTTTGGGCGCTGCAAAATACTGGCGTCTTTAAGGATGTTCTAGTCAGACCATTTGCTCTGGACAAACTGTTTAATAAGAAGGAGTTTGTCATGAGAGTATTTTAGCATGATACTGGGCAATAGATAGATAGATAGATACTTTATTAATCCCAAGGGGAAATTCACAAATACTCACAATACTTATCTGAAAAGTAGTGGAGAAGCAGCACAGCACAGCGGAACCGGTAGGGCAGGCGGGTGTGGTAGCGTAGATGAGAAGCGCAGCAATAGCAAAGCAGCAGAAAGCATAGCAGGAGGAGGTAGCAGGATTTGGAGGTTCCAATACACAGTCACAAAGAGTAAATATCAGAAGGGACCACAGCAATCCAGGTTTGTTAACATCACCGGTCAGCTATGGTCCAAAATTGGTTTATCAACCAACCACAAATGTCTGTGCTGTATCTCCCACCAAACTCTCCATTTTTAAACTTAATTGAAGAATTCTTCTCATCATGGAGGTGGAAGGTGTATGATCACCAGCCATATAGACATGTGCCACTTCTCTAGGCAATGGAGGAAGCCTGTGGAAATATAGATGCCGGGGCATGCCTGGGGTGGATATGTCACTCCAGAAGATATTTTCCCCAATGTCTTGCCAGGGAGAACATTGCTTGAAGTATAGATGAGGTGTTGTGGCCAGACCCAAACAGGAGATAGGATGTTGCCTAATTGTATCCCTTTGTAGTTCTTTCCTTTCTTTTTCTGTATCTCCTTCTGTATTTTTTGCCTAGAAGCACAGAATACAGTATGTTCCTGCCCAAACACAGGGCTAAATGTATTTTTCTTTGGGAAAATAAACTTGATTTTTCCCTTGTATGTTTTATTGACTACATACATATATTTTGATGAAATGCCTAAATACTTCTCAAACCATTTACAGAAGACTGGCGTGCATTGCACGTTGAAAATGCAACATGGAACACAGTGTTTTACATTTATCCCATCAGTCTGTAGTTCAATGTTTGAATGGTGTAAACATTTGATATGTAGTATTTTGATGCAATAGTGCCCTTTTTATAATGTTTTATATGGTTTTGAACAAAGTGTGTGCTTTCTTAACTGTTTTATAGTCTTTTTTACTTAGTGCTAGTGTTTTCAGGTTTTGCGTGTAGTATTTTGCAAAAATGTGCTATAGTTTCAGAAACTCAGTGTAAACAATCAGAAAAAAACTGCAGTGAACATGACAATGAATTCAGTGTTCTTCAGTGGCCTTCCCGGTTACCAGATTTGAATCCAACAGAATGCCCTTGGCATATAGTAAAGAGATATGCAGCATGAATGTGCAGCTGACAAATCTGCAGATATTGTGTGAAGCAATCAGGTCAACATTGACCAGAATCTCAAAGGAATGCCTCCAACATTTTGTGGAAGTCATGCCATGATGAACAAAGATTTCCATTAAGTGTTTGGTTAAAAGACAATTGCAAAGGCATATTAAAAAAAGAATTTCAGCGAATGAAAAGTGAAGGCAAGGAAAAACATAATATTTGTTGGCTTAAGCAGTGGTATAAACAACAAAAGGAAGTTGATTGAGTGATAAAGTGTGGCAGAGAAACTCGAAAGTTCAAGTTCAGAGAGTCCTACAGTGCCCGAAATAAAAAAGAAGTGGTCAGATATCAAAGTAGCCATGAAAATACAAGTCATAGCCTACCATCTGAGTATCATTCATCCATCCATTATCTAACCCGCTATATCCTAACTACAGGGTCACTGGGGTCTGCTGGAGCCAATCCCAGCCAACACAGGGCACAGGGCAGGAAACAAACCCCGGGCAGGGCGCCAGCCCACTGCAGATGCTTCATATTCTATATGTTATTCTATGTGCTTTATGTATGTGAATCACTACATGCTTCTTAAACGGGCTTTCTTGCAGACAGGACACAAAATACATTACAGGTACATTCATGATATTACAGCTGTCTGAACAATTTAAATACTAAGATGTATACTTGATATCATTTTCATGATGAAATTTATTAAAGCATGTATTAAACATTGAGGCACAGTGGCACAGCAGTAGCGATGAGCTGGTGCCCATTCCAGAGATTGTTCCTGCCTCCTGTAAGATGCTTGCAAGATGTCTCTTTCAAATGTATCAACGCCCAATTCCTGTCCTTCCTTTTCTTTCTCCACATAACCAATCTCCACACAATAAGCTCTGTAATAAATATCAAACCAACTGTAAGCTTAGAACACCGATTAAGGAATACTGAAATATCTTTGTTCCATGCACCATTATATTGTTACAGGTTGATTACAATCAGATACCTTAAATTTATAAACAGTAAGTGGTTAATTTCAGTGTATTTGATAAATCCATGTCAAGGAGGTGAATAGAAAAAAGAAAGGGAAAGGAACAGTAGCACTGCTTTGATGCTGGGTGCCATCAGTTTGAAAACTGAACAGAAAACGTGTCTGTAACATAACCTTATGGATCAGTGGTGTAAATCGAAGGCAATGACATTCTGCAATGATACAGAATTAATATATACGTAACAACTATAAATAAAAATAAGTGATAGTGATTCTGTGAAATATTTACAATGGCTCAAAAATAAAGGTGATGAAAAAAATAACAAAACAAATGATTAGACAGGGTAAGTGAATGAATATCAGTGAAAGTTATTTTTATACACAAAAGCCTGTGAAACTGCATATGTACCAAATTAAATTTTAGAAATATTGCTAAATTCTTTTCAGTATTAAAATTATGCTCTTCATTTACAGTATTTTTTTGATGTACATTATGCTTAAGATTTATGAAACCTTTTGAAGATTTTTACACTTTCAAACATGTCATCTTTTTTTTTTTTACATGGTTCTGGTATCATCTTCCTCACTTTTGCTTGTTTTATATGTGATGGTATTTTGTGGACACAGTTGTACATGCTGAATATATTATTCAGGATAAGGAACCAACATTGCAAGCATCAGGTACAATTCAGAAAAAAAATGGACAGGGCACCAGTCCATTGTAGAGCTAATTTTACATCAAATTTTTAGTACTAACTAAAAAAAGTCATACTTGGCAAACATACCCAAATGTGGTTTACCACCTTCTCTTTTTCTATAGCACGTAGTCAATTTATATCCCTCCTACCTTTCAGACACAAACATATTCACAGTGTTCAGTAAGCTAAAAAATATAAAGAAGCTAAAAAATATAAAGGTCACAGTCTATGCATGCCATTGTTTTTTTTTTTCTTTTTCTTTTTTCATACTGTATATAAAGACAGAGTGTTCAGTTCTGTTGACCTCAGTAAGTGGAATACTTACTAGAAATTCATTTAAGTGCTGATAATTGGCTTGAGTGGCTTATCTTCAACTTAACTGATTTCAAGTATCCATTTTGAGGATCCATTAAATGTCAATACCACCACGTTTGTCTCCAGTATCTTGAAAGGAGAAAATCTTTTTAAGTGCAAAATGTTGTAGGCAGTATTTATATACTGACTTTTATAATACAGAAGATGACTATAACTATATATGTTAAAAACCATTTTCATTAGATATTTCATTCTTGTTAAGGCTGTAGTTATAAATTTGCAGCTATCCTTAATATACATAAATTCAGTTAGTTAACCATATAAAATGCAGCATTTTCTAAGTAGTTTTCCTGTCCCATGCACTTTTCTACAAAAGTAGAGATATCTCATAGTTTAGAATTACAATAAGCCAACAAGACAATATGATCTCTGTTCATGGAAAGCATAAGGCCAACATCTTGATATTGTCTGTTATTGTCTATGAAAGGAGGTGGACCACACACAGGTGTAATTGATGCAAGTTACTGGTTGATCCCCACAATGGTAATGTAAGTGCAAATTTATCTCTTTAATGCAATCAGTTTGCTGATTCCTTCTAACATACAAATATCTAAGTTTTAATCTATATACCTATTAAAAATGGGGTTCAGGAGCCCTGTAACTAGTCATGATTGACAGAAAGTCAGCTATGTTACGCAGGGTACCTTAAAGGCAGATAAATACTTGTATATGTTTATGAACACAACAAACTGGAGCTGCTGTATTTAAATGTTAATGCCTTTAAATGTACATCTGGACAGGTCTGATCATGATACTGCCACCTACAAGCTTGTTAGTGACAGCAGCAGCTCTCCAGTATCCAAGTCAGAAGTTTGTATATATATTTAGGGGATTAACAAATTAACGTGTGTTGTGGGTAACATCTTCACAGACGTGAGTCTATCATCAGACTGGAGAATGATGGTAGTGGTTCCGGTTGTGAAGGTGGTGAAGTGAAAGGGGATGGTCCAAGAGCCCTTGGACAGGAAGTGATGTCATATGCTCTTACAATTTTGGTCGTTAGATCTGTAGAGGAAGGAATAAGAGAAATGCCACTAAACATGCAGACTCAACTGAGAGGTCATAAACATACAGTGGTGTGAAAAACTATTTGCCCCCTTCCTGATTTCTTATTCTTTTGCATGTTTGTCACACAAAATGTTTCTGATCATCAAACACATTTAACCATTAGTCAAATATAACACAAGTAAACACAAAATGCAGTTTTTAAATAATGGTTTTTATTATTTAGGGAGAAAAAAATCCAAACCTACATGGCCCTGTGTGAAAAAGTAATTGCCCCCTGAACCTAATAACTGGTTGGGCCACCCTTAGCAGCAATAACTGCAATCAAGCATTTGCGATAACTTGCAATGAGTCTTTTACAGCGCTCTGGAGGAATTTTGGCCCACTCATCTTTGCAGAATTGTTGTAATTCAGCTTTATTTGAGGGTTTTCTAGCATGAACCGCCTTTTTAAGGTCATGCCATAGCATCTCAATTGGATTCAGGTCAGGACTTTGACTAGGCCACTCCAAAGTCTTCATTTTGTTTTTCTTCAGCCATTCAGAGGTGGATTTGCTGGTGTGTTTTGGGTCATTGTCCTGTTGCAGTACCCAAGATCGCTTCAGCTTGAGTTGACGAACAGATGGCCGGACATTCTCCTTCAGGATTTTTTGGTAGACAGTAGAATTCATGGTTCCATCTATCACAGCAAGCCTTCCAGGTCCTGAAGCAGCAAAACAACCCCAGACCATCACACTATCACCACCATATTTTACTGTTGGTATAATGTTCTTTTTCTGAAATGCTGTGTTCCTTTTACGCCAGATGTAATGGGACATTTGCCTTCCAAAAAGTTCAACTTTTGTCTCATCAGTCCACAAGGTATTTTCCCAAAAGTCTTGGCAATCATTGAGATGTTTCTTAGCAAAATTGAGACGAGCCCTAATGTTCTTTTTGCTTAACAGTGGTTTGCGTCTTGGAAATCTACCATGCAGGCCGTTTTTGCCCAGTCTCTTTCTTATGGTGGAGTCGTGAACACTGACCTTAATTGAGGCAAGTGAGGCCTGCAGTTCTTTAGACGTTGTCCTGGGGTCTTTTGTGACCTCTCGGATGAGTCGTCTCTGCGCTCTTGGGGTAATTTTGGTCGGCCGGCCACTCCTGGGAAGGTTCACCACTGTTCCATGTTTTTGCCATTTGTGGATAATGGCTCTCACTGTGGTTCGCTGGAGTCCCAAAGCTTTAGAAATGGCTTTATAACCTTTACCAGACTGATAGATCTCAATTACTTCTGTTCTCATTTGTTCCTGAATTTCTTTGGATCTTGGCATGATGTCTAGCTTTTGAGGTGCTTTTGGTCTACTTCTCTGTGTCAGGCAGCTCCTATTTAAGTGATTTCTTGATTGAAACAGGTGTGGCAGTAATCAGGCCTGGGGGTGGCTACGGAAATTGAACTCAGGTGTGATACACCACAGTTAGGTTATTTTTTAATAAGGGGGCAATTACTTTTTCACACAGGGCCATGTAGGTTTGGATTTTTTTTCTCCCTAAATAATAAAAACCATCATTTAAAAACTGCATTTTGTGCTTACTTGTGTTATATTTGACTATTGGTTACATGTGTTTGATGATCAGAAACATTTTGTGTGACAAACATGCAAAAGAATAAGAAATCAGGAAGGGGGCAAATAGTTTTTCACACCACTGTAAGTGACTTTATCAGTGTTGGTGTGGTGGGTTGCTCTCGTGTGTTTGGGGAGATGGACATCTCAGATGGAATTCCATTAGCCAGTGGTGTTATTTTACCATTTTTTTTTTACAGTACAGTATACGCAAGAATATACAAGCATGAGTAACAGAACAAAAGCTCAGAAAGAAATGGAAAAGACAGCTAAAGCTTTATCTAAGTCTAAATAAGCCTCAGAGATGAAAGAATAGATCTCTGGGGACCTGACAGTACAGTGAAACTGGGATTGAAACTGCAAGTGAGTTGGACCAGGGGCCTCATGTATAAACGGTGCGTACACGCAAAAATATTGCATATGCCCATTTCCATCCTCACATCGCGATGTATAAAAACTAAACTTGGCATAAAGCTACCCACATTCTCACGCCAGCTCAAACCATAGCGTACGCAAGTTTTTGGTTCAGTATTGCAAACTGGCGGCACCACCATCAAAGCAGTGCTACTGTTCCTTGGTGGCTTCCCTTTATTTTTTAGATTCACATCCCTGATGCAGCTTTATCAAATTCTATACACTGACATTAACCTAATATCGTTTTTTAGTTTAAGGCATCTTATTGTAATCAACCTGTAACCATATAATGGTGCATGGAATGGTAAAACTATTCCAAACACTACAGCTGCTTTAGCGTTGTTACTCTCAGTGCACCACTGAGTATTTTAACCCATTGTATCTGAGTGTGGTATCACAGCTGTACAGCAGCTGATCGGAAAGTTCTACGACAGATTGTGTCAAGGGTGGACAGAATTATCGGGGTACTGCTTCTAGCACATGCTGCCTCAGCCATTTGCACAGTCTATTTGAACTTCTCCCATTCGGCAAACGCTTCAGAGCCTTTCCTGCATATAAACGCGTTTAATCAGTCTCCCGGTAGAACTGTTTGTACTTATAAGTACAATTACCTTACTGCAAACTTGCATTACAGTTGTAATATTGCACAACCTGAGCCACTTATGTCTTCATATTGTATATTTATCATTATTTTTTTCTATTGTATTATTAATGTTATTATTTTTGTTGTTATTTTACAGTTTTATAGGAAAATAAGTTTATGGAGGAATTGCATATTGAATCTCATTGTATAATACAATAACAATAAAGGAATTAATTTAAATTCAATAGAAGAGAGTGTGTATTTACAGATGATGACAACTGGCTTAATACAGTCCTTAATTCATTTCATCACGAAAATGATATCAAGTATATTAGGTGATGTTGCTTAATTCACAAAATGTTTGTTGTAATGAAGGCATTATTCCTTCCACTTGCCTTTGAATATCTTTAAACTCCCCCTGTAGCTGTCTAATACCTTTAAAAACTTGATGCTATGTACTTTTAATGGTCATAGATTTTGTTCCTATATGATGTCAGAATGACAGAACAGGTAAATTATTACAAGGGCCAGGAGATAGAAAACAGGGCAGGCTAAAGTCAATAATCTCTAAGATCAAAATAATTTTTCACTAAAATCAAAAACCCTGACCAAATACTGAGTTTAAAGTCCCAGGTAGAAATTCAATGTCCTAATCATTCAAAAAGGCACACCAACATACACAAGTTTGTTTTAGATGGAACATACAATCTTGGATGACCACAAAGTGCATGACGTTAATCTTTATACAACTGCACCAAGCAATCATGGTTGTCATAACATGACAACTTATTTAATAACTATAAACAAATGACCACAAATTGGCAACACTCATGGCTCTATGTTACAAGAAGATATAAGAAAATGACAATTTTGTCAAAAGTAAACCAAAAACAAACATCAATGACAAGTTTGAATTCACATTAAATAAAATCCCTAATAAAAATGATAACACGTGCAAATAACCAAAAAGAGGACAGAGAAGTAAAATAAAATAATTAAAAATGGAATATATTCATGACAGGGTGCGGTCCAAGAAATCACGCCACATGATGTCAACAGCATAGCACTACTTGTATTTTTAAGTATTTTTTTATCCAAGTTTCTGGATACAAAAAAAAACAAAGACCTTAGAAAGCCATTCATTTTGATTAAACCATTTTCTTACTAAATAGATAGTTTTTTGATTCTTTGAGTTTGTGTGTTGATGCACAATAATTCTTCTCCATTGGGTTTGACTCTGTTTATGTTTTGGTTAATGATTTCATTTCCTGGTTCTTCTCTTTTGTCATTTTCTTGAACAACTTCAGATTGTGGCAGAACACAATGTACAGAAAGTGGAGTTTCTTCAAAAACAGTGATTACTGGGGGCTTAGTTACCTGGTCAAGAATATCTTGGTAGAGGTTTTTCTTTTTTTCAATGTTGAAGGAAAGTCCTAAACTCCTGTAGGTCTGGGCAAAAAGGTACACAATAGTCTAGAGTCCATGGAGTGGTCTAGACTCTTTTCTGAAGAAAAGCTTTTTGTGATGACATAACCCATTTTGACACCTGTTGGGCTGGTAAATGTTTGCATTTAGCATATTGATTAGCAGTTGATAGTTGTGGAATGGCATGCTGGCGAAGTAATTGGTGTTGCTCTGTTTAGAATGAGTTTGAATTCTAAACTGTCAGTTGCCTTTGTGGAGTCTGCACATGTTAACATGGGTTTTGTCTGGGTAGTTTTCCTACCAAATTCTTAATACATGCTTGTTAAGTTTATTATTGCTTTAAATTGACCCATTATCAAAAGTTTGAATATGTTGGATGTGTGTTCTATGATTGATTGATCCTTCATCTATTTTTGTTTTGGACACAGAATTATATTAAGCAAAAATTTCAGATGGTTGCATGGAAAGATTACATGGTTGCTGTGGTTTTGTCTTGATTTTTAATTTACTAAAATTATATATGCTAAAAAGTTAAAAACATAGGTTACTCTTAACTATATGTGTTTTCATCTATTACCATTCATAAAAAAAACATTAATTAAAAAAGACACTTTGTGAACAAATTCATACCTTTTGAAGGTTATGCAAAAGCAAAAAAAAAAGTGTTAATGTGCAAGTGCAAACCTATCCTGAAGAGCTAATCAGAAATACTTGCAAAGCATGTGTCTAGGAGGAAGATATCTATTTTTTATAATAGGCCTTGAAGGGTAATTTTTGTACATTTTTTGTAAACCACTAGTTAATACCAATTCAGTATTTTAATGTAGAAATTACGTTAAACTGAATAATTTTAATGGGTTTTTATTCTTTTTAACATTCTATATACAAATCAACTAATTGTCCTGTACTTTAGCTACAGAAAACAAGGATTTAAAGAATTTCATTAACACTGTGAATTCTGCGCACAGTTGCTATAAAAAACATAGGTTTACATCAAGTTTCAGAATATACAGAAGTATAAACAAAGTATAAATAGTATAAATAAATACATATGTTTACAATATATAGAGTACATTATGCATATTTATTAATTCATAAATGTGAGTGTGCTAAAACAGAAAAAAAATCTCAAAACAAAAAATCAAAATATTTAGAATGGTTCCTTATACCTACCAACCTTCTTATGACTTTCTTTAGCAGATGCCAAGCTACATTTAATGCTGTCATTCATTGCGACCCACATTACAGTGAGCCTAATAACCATGTGCCCTCTAGGAGCCAATGAATATTTCAGTATCAATTAGCTGGTTCTTTTTATTTCTTTCTGCATTGGTTAACGTTAAGTCAACAAAAGGGTGCTGACTATGCTGTAGTTTTTCTCCATAAGGTTTCAGGAACTTGAAGCACCTTAGCCCATGTTTTAGGTGTACATCAGATAAGCTGATCTTTGTTTCTATCAGTTTAAAGAAAGTAATGTATTTTAATATATTCTTGTATTTATTGGCTCTGGAGAGTGGCAGCATATTGAATGTTGGTTCAGTGTGTGAGTAAGAATTTCACTTTTCTCTATATATTTAATAGTATGAATACTATTACAACTATGTGCTCTTTACTCCGCTGGTCAACTAATGGCTCAGAACAATTCTGTTCACGTCTCAGCTGTAGTAGACCGAGTGTATTGAGTAGTAAAGGCTACATGTAAACATGATCATAAAAAAGTTATGTGTATTGGGTCACTGAATTCTAAATAAGGTGTTCAATACATTTGAAATAGTCACAAACAGACTGGGATAATACTCATCTTGAGTCTGATAAGGCAAACAAAAATTTAAAGAATCACAAACCTGATGAAGACTGAACAACCAAAACATTTTTTTTTTTGAGATGCTTTGTTTTTGTTTAGCATGATCAGAGCCGGACTGACATTTACAATCAGCTTTCCTGGTGGCCTGCTGCCTGCTCTAGCCTGGCATTCAGAGCAATTAGTGAATAAACTAATGGTGAAAATAATACTGGAAAAGAAGCTAGTGTTATTGCGTTGTAGTGGGCACAAATCCTTTCGGTTTAATGTTGGAGGGTTTCCTTTCTGGTTTCTGGATGGGTGGTTTCTTGTTTTTGTTCAAGTTAAATTTTGACTTTGTGTGCATCTCACGCTCTGACAGTTAAATAGGAGCGATATGATGAGAGGTGCACACATCTGGTGCTTTTGTGATTAAAGTTATATATGAAGATTGTTTTAAAGTTTATAATATACTTTGAATTATATTTGGATGTTGTATGGGCTTTGGTATTTGTTACTGTGTATTTATTTTGTTTTATTTTTATTTCAGATTTTAATGAAGTGTAGTGTATGATCACATTTTTTACTTTTTTTATTTTTTCCCTCATAGTGACTGAATAGGCTACACAGTCACACAGTACACAAAAAAAATGTTTTATTTTATTTTTTTATTAATGAAACACATATGTGAGTGGAATGATTTGTGTTTTAAAATGTACCTGTTGATCTTTATTTCATGGTAAGTTTGTTAATGAACATGTCTTGTTTTTACTTTATTTTAATATTTTTAAAATGTATCTCTCAGTCAGTTATACCTTAGTGCTATGATGAGAGAGTGACTGAATAGGCTACACGAAATGTTTCATAGTTTTTTGTTTACTACGTGCATTCTTTAAAAAATGCTTGACAGAATTCTGTGGCACATTTTTTGAGTCTTTTGTCTATTGAAGAAATTCAAAATGGTCTTTTTTGACCAACACTTCAAACTTTGTGGAAGACTATTCAGCATTCCCATCTAGACATGAAGTGTCTCGGCTGTGGAGATTCCAAACTCACAGTTGAAATTGCAAACATAATCTATGCACTGTGAATTCCACTGACAACTACTTTTTGTGGCTCAGTGCTTTTTGCACATTTGTTTTGTCATAAATATTATAGAACTATATGGTTTATTTATTTATGAAGGATTTACATTTATGAAGTATTGTTCAACTAAGGAGATTACAATATGCAAGCTTTCGAGGCAACTCAGGCCCCTTCTTCAGGCAAGATGTGATTACATCTTGCCTGAAGAAGGGGCCTGAGTTGCCTCGAAAGTTTGCATATTGTAATCTTTTTAGTTAGCCAATAAAAGGTGTCATTTTGCTTGGCTTTTCTCTACATTCATAATGGCTAACACAGTACAACACCCTAGTACTGAAGTATTATTTCACACTTTATCAGAGGTTGTTTTGAGACTGACATTTAAGAGTGAAATGTATTTGCAAAAGCTGAATCTACTGTCTCCTCAATCATAAAAAGTCCAAGACAACATGGTGTTTGTTGGTTTTTTGAGTCTGTACCTGTACAAGAAAACTGACGTATATTGTGTGGCCTGGGTAAGACTTGGGATAATAATCTTCCCAGTCAGGCCCTGAGCATGATGTATTCCTTCTCTAACAAACAGATTATGGCTGTTAGTGTAGCGGAATGAAAGTGTTTTTTATAGATTAATTCACTTTGTAATGAATAAACAAACCATACTACATTTGGCTTGAGAGGGTGATGAGAATGTCTCCCTTTTCTTTTTTAGCTCAGCACACTACAATGTTGCTTTTTTGGTAATATCTTGTACATTGTGACCTAAAATGTAAAGAAAGTTTCTGCAATTTTAGAGGAATTCATTTTTTTATAGAATGTTTTCATGCAAATAATTTAAGCAATTCATTGCTGTTTTCCTATCAATTAACTATATATATATATATATATATATATATATATATATATATATATATAGTTATATATAAAAAATATATATATTTTTTTTGCTTTTATGAAAAGCTAACCAAGATTGAATTTTTAGACCAGTAACACATTCCTAGTTTCTAATTAGATCACAGAAACTGTTATAAGAATTTTTCTTCATTAAAAATATTTTTCATGATATTAGTTTTGAGACAAGTTGAACCCTAAGGAACAATAATTTAATTTAAGAAGAATACATTTTTTGGGAGGGGAGTTGATAAATTCTTAATTTAATGTTTTCTGTTTGAAGCTGAAGTAATTTTTATTATATTCCATCTGGACCAAGTGAGTCTCATCCAACATAGTTTTGGGGTTTATGGATGCGGTGAAATTATCCCGTCTGTCTTCTATGTTGTAAGCCTGCATGTAATGAATGTTAGTTTTGTAGTCTATAAAGACTGTGCTTCATTCTTAGTGAGTGTTACATCTTGGATCACAAAATGTCCCCCAACAACTCAAGCACAAAGGAAAAGCTTGCCTTGTAGACCATAAAACTTTCTTTAGTTTGAGATAGCTTTAGTGGGAAAAAAGGAAGTATAATTAAAACAGTAAAACTCTCCAGAGCACACTTCTGCCAATGTCAATATATTATCATTTTTCCAGCCATCAGTCAACCTTAGGTGGTAGTTTATTAAAGTAGATGTTAAACAAGCTTTTTTAATTTAAAGTACACTGTAAATTCAGTGAATTTTACACTTTGAGTAGCAGGTATGAATTACAATAGACTTTTTAATGTGCTTATTTTACACTCAGAGCAAATGCACTGAAGCATTAACCAAGTGTATACCTCACATTTAAATACCTTGAATCACTGTCAGTAGAGAGCAGATACAGTATATACAATATCATCAATCTACTTCACATTTAATATAATTGTTGAAGCTTCAGTGTGAGAATGCCTAAATTGCTCTCCATAATTTAAAAAGCTACAATAGATATCAACAAACACAAAATACTTTGACAACATATTACTAAAACATTACAAAACAGATAAACTGTGAAACATATCTTAATTTTTTATAGATAGTTACTGTACATTTGATATATTACCTATTAAATAAATTGAAGTTATATATTGTAATACAGTGTTGTTTATCATAGTGCTGGAGAGTGCTGACATGTTGTATGTTGGTTCCAGTAAGAGTTTCAGTATGCTTTGACACATTACAATATTACAAATATTAACACTAGATGCTAAGAAGATCCACTCATTTATGTTGTACAGTATATTACAACACATTAAATGAAGTTTCACAGGTTAGGAATTAGCAGTAAAGGAACATAATGTACACTCCACGTTTGAGGCTTTGGGATGCAGTAGCTGGTGCTGCTACTTTAAATATCAAGTGTTCTGGGCTTGAACCCCATTTGTGGTCACTGTTCATGTTTGGACATTCTCCCTGTGTGGTTATTCTCTTCACATCTCCATTAATGTGTTTGACAGGTTGATTACAGACTCCAATTTGGACTTCTGTGAGTGTGATTGTGTGTGTGAGTGGGCTCTGCTATAGTATGGCCCCTTATCTCCAGTACAGCAAGGATAGGCTCCTGCCAATCTATAATCCTTAATTTGATTAAACTGGGTTGAGAATATCATGATGTTATTCTTGTTGACAAATGCTTTTTGTATTTAATGTGCTCATTCATTTTATTTCATGCATACCAATAACAATACTTTTAACAAAAATAAAAAAAAGCCTGAAGATTATGGCAAGGAAAGGGAGATACCTCCAAATTCATTTGAAGATATCTAGAGATAGTTTTAAATGAATTACTGATATCTGAACATATGTCTATTTCAAGCTATGTTAAATGCATTCTGAGATATTTCAGTTAGATTTCAAGAAATCTTGAAATGATCTCTCTTCATTTCAAAGTATCTCAAATGCATTTCAAGGTATCTGACATGCAATTCAAGATATCTTGAAATAAGCTCCCATGCATTTTGAGATATCTTAAAATAAGTCTGTCTGCATTTTGACATGCCTGATATGCAATTCATCCATCCATCCATTATCCAACCCACTATATCCTAACTACAGGGTCACAGGTCCAATCCCAGCTAACACAGGGTGCAAGGCAGGAAACAAACCCCTGGCAGGGCGCCAGCCAACCACAGGGTGCACACACACACCCATACACCAAGTACACACTAGGGACAATTTAGATTCACCAATACACCTAACCTGCATGTCTTTGGACTGTGGGAGGAAACCTGGAGTACCCGGAGGAAACCCACACAAATTGCCATTCACTCCACGCAGGGAGGACCCGGGAAGCAAACCCAGGTCTCCCAACTGCGAGGCAGCAGTGCTATATGCAATTCAACTTAAAATCTCAATCTCAAAATTACTTCTGGTAAGCTTGCCTATGTTTTCAATGGGAGTTCCCATCTATTTTTAGATATCTTGAAACACATTTCTGGAATCTCAAAATGGTCTGGATGTTACTTTAAGATATCTGGAAATGTAATCAAGATATCTTAAAATATATTTCTCTAATATTTTAGGGACTCTACCATGAATATGATTCACATGCAAAAGGTTTAATGAAGGGGGAAGAAAAACAAAATAATATATATTAGTACATCTAACTGCCAAGTTTTTCTTTTTTAATTTTCTATGAATCTCTCTTTTTATGTTTTTACCATCACATTTAATAGAATGAAGATAAAATGTGTTAAATATGGATGCTACAATAAATAATTTTAAAATGTGTAAAAGCAAAAAAGAAAAACCTGTCCTCCTTCCCATACATATCACCCAAAGACTGCAAAAAAGGAATCAGAAAGAAATGAAGAAGTAGGTTAAGAGTGGAAAGGAGAAACTGCATCATGAAGCAATCCCAACTAGTCCTTGACTAACTGCACAGCATGAAGCCAGTTTTGGATTGTAGAACTGGAAGAACTATTGAACTGAGAGACAGAGAGCTGAAGACAGATGGGATTATAGAATGAAGACTTTTAGATGTAGGAGTAGCAAGGCCAGGAAATTTACAGTTGGAGGCTACGAGACCAAAGTAGTTTCATTAACAGACATAGCATGACAGTTCCTTAGAATATGCAAAACAGATAATGCTTGTCAGTTTAATAACCAAGGGTGGAAATTGAATTAATTCACAGGGGAAATATGTTCTCATCCAGATGCAAAGGCTTGTTCCCCATGGAAAACTATAGAGACGATGACCAGCAAACTGCATCTTTAGTAAACCTTTTTCAAATAGGATAGCTTCAGAATTGAACATTTTAAATTCTATACATTTTACTTTTTATTATAAAATAATTCAATTAACTGCAAAAAACCATCGTGTTAACTTTGTGCTGCTCCCTATTAGATCTTGGAGCCCAGTTGGAACACCAATGGAAATGCCTTCTTTGTGAGTTTTCACAGTTTCTTGGGTTTTTTCTCTTGACTTTATTTTCCACTCACAGTCTGAATGTGTGCAGTCAAGGTGATTGTTGATTTCAAATTACCCAGTTGTGAATGATTGTGGGTGTTCTGTGGCATGTGGGGACAGCCTATTCAGAAGTGTTCTGGCTTTCCACTAAATCTCTTTTTCAATTCCAATGTACTATTATTAAAAATTATTACACTTCTTGTAAGCACTGTGACCCAAATGCATAGTAATAGCACAACACTGAAAGAAATTTTCATGAGTCTGGTTTCAGTTGCACTGAAAAACATTAGTGAGTTTCCAGTGGTGTAGATGAGCATCCTTGTAACCATGCGTATTGACGATGAAGAGCACTGATTTGCTCTCAATAGCAAATTATTGTTCAAATGAAAGATTGTTTTTGCTTTTTGGTTTTTCCTTACAGAAAAACAACAGTTCTGTTATTAGAGATTATGTTCGTTTTTAGATATTATCATCAGGTTCCTGCCAGTGGACAGTAAGCCCTATAAATAAACTAGGTGTTGCAAACGTACAGCATGCAGGAACATTAATACAAGACAGAAAGAGCTGCAACCTTGTTAAAAGTATAGAATATTTCACTAGGACATTAGAGAGTAGGCAACCGAGTGTTGCCAGCAGGTTCCAGGCATACCTGTCCTCTCCAAACAGACAGTGATGATAAGGAAGACTAATGGCATTCTGAATAACCCAGCAAAAAGAGGTTGGGTGAGTAGGAAACAGTTTCTTTAAAGATATAGCTTTCACAGTTACAGTTCTAGAAGACTATGTTTTACCTTGGTGTGGCTTCCCTGTAGCAGAAGCATGCCTACCCTAAATGCAGAAAGTATTTTGGATTTAACTGGAAATCATGACAGGAAAGCGTAAAATAATAAAGTCAGTAAGTTAGTTGGGGAGCATATATTAAGAGGCTATACTTAAAATCATAACTCAGATAGCATCTCCACAATTTATAAAAATGTTTTAAAGTCCCTTCCTTTCAAAGATCCCAGGGAATAATGGGGAAAGGATCTTTCACTTAACATTTTAGAAAAGGAGTGGAAGGCAAGCCATGCACAGAATACACTCCAACTCCATGTGCACAAAGTATTCAATTGTTCAATTAAAAATTTTCTATTGAGCATATTTATCTCGATTAAAACTATCCAAAATGTTTCCAGGGCAAGATTCAACCTGGGAACGTTGTAGACTTGCTCCAACCTTACTGGTGCCACAGTTTTTTTTGGGGGGAACCAAATATAACAACATTTTGGACATAAAATCTTTGCATACCTATCAGACATCTTCGGCATCACAATCCTCTCCTAATCCATTTACAGTTTTGTGTTGTGTACTCCCAGACAGGTTTAAAGTGGAGAAGAACAAACAAACTGTAATTGCCTTTACTTCACTATGGGCATGGAGACTTGTTTTGCTCAACTGGAAGAATCCCACCCCGCCACTTTTAAGTCAGTGGGTAACTGATGTCCTGTACTATCTGAAATTGGAAAAAATAAAATTCTCACCGAGAAGATCTGTTCAAAACATTTTTAAAATATGACAGGATCTAATCAATAACATTTTAAAATAAGATCATGTAATGTCAAAGCGGTGTCACACAAATACAAAATAATATGTTAGAAAATATCAACATTGTTAAAAATTAGCACAAAGAACCAAATAATGACAAAATCAGATTCCTCAAGAAAAAAATACAAATAAGGGTGAAATAAAACACATATAAATGGCCAAAAAAATGGCCCAACAGTACAATACTATTAAAAATACAACAAAGTGAGTTTATTATGAGCAAAATATATGTACATATAAATCAGCATTTTGTTAAAAAATATATGCATACACCTGTTTGGAAAATTTTCTTTTGAAATATTGCTTCAAAATGTTTTAGCTGATTTTCATCTAGCTCTAAGTAAATGTGTTTAAATCTTTAGCAAATGCATTTTTTCAAGGTTACATATAATGTTTTGTAAAACATTAAAATTTAAGTGGAGTCTCATTATTGATGTGTGGAATGCTCACATACAAATGCTTCAGCACTTTAAACATCCAGTGTGACAATCTACACCTTAGCATGCCATTCTAACCCCAGAACAAATACATTTTTAAAGTGTCTTTCTATAATGAACACCATCCTGATCTACTTTACAGTTGCACAGTTATAGCACAGCTATTTGTAAATACACTCCATAATAACTTAATGCAGAAGCCACCTAATGCACAGTAAGTGAAAATAGAGTACAGAACAAGTAATTTGAGTTAGAAATGATTCCAAAACTATAAGCAAAGTAACTATGTGTAAACAACAACAACATTTAGTTTTATAACACATTTTTATACAAAAGCTGTAGCTCAACAGAACAAATTAAAATTAGACAAGAAACATAATGAATACATAATATATAAATAATGAACAATGCACACTTACATAAAATAGATATAAATTAAGTATATTCCTTATAGAATTGTTTTTTTTTAAGTCTTTGAATGTATGTCCAATGATAAGAACAAGAGGCCAAGGTGAACTGAGGAAAAAAAAAAAAAAAAACTTTACATAAACCATTCTGCCTAACATAAATGATCTTCAGTAGTTCATTACTGTTTTTTCATTTTAGGTTTCATTGTAGAGGGTTTGAAGCAGTGGATCTCGTGGAAAGTTTGGTATACCTGCTTTCATTCAGACATCACTGGAAGTTGCACAAGACTTCGACCAGATGGTAATGGTGAAGAAACTGGAAAAGAAAACAGGAAAGTAAAGATTATTGATGTTTGCAGAATTATCGAAGAGTATAATTATTCTATGCATATCTAGTTTATTAATGGTAGAACTAAAATGTAGCTACAAAAATAAAATAAAAAAGTGAGGTTTTAGGAGGATTTTAAAGTGATCTGTGGTGATGGTCTAGTGCAGAGGTTCTCAAAGTCAGTCCTGGGGACCTACTGTGGCTTCACGTTTTTGCTTCAATCGGATTCATAATCAGTGACAACAATTGATAATACTGATCTCAATTAATTAGCTGGTATTTTTTTTCTCTTCTCTTATTCTACATTCAGAAAGCTCAGAGGCATGAATTTTATATTTATAAGACATTTAGAAATATTTCCTTTTTTCCTTTACATTTAAATGCTTAACTCACTTTTGTTGCTTTCATTATATTTTACCCTTTCTCTGTGCAGTTTGCTCCCTTCATTTCTTAATAAAGACAATTAAAAATGAGCCGAGCAGACACCCAGGCAAACAACACTGAAACATGAAAAGCTGCAACTACTTTAGCGTTAGACCTACTAATTAGAAAATAATGGATTAATTAAATAATTAACACCTGGAAAATTAGAATAAAAATCAAGATAAAAATATTGTTAAAAAAATACAGTATTTTCCTTTATAACTGCTTAGTACATTTTAATTTTATTTTTTTAACCAAAGTAGTTTTCTACTTTCTAAATTGTTCCCAAAACACAGAATCTGGGAAATAACAGTTCACTTAATTAGCTCAAGGTCTAATTAAAAACAGAAGCTGGTTGTAACAAAAACCTGCAGCCACAATGGGTCCCCAGGGTCGATTCTGAGAACCCCTGGTCTAGTGTATATCTGTTGGTAAAGTATTCCAGCAAAAGGCTTCACCACTTCTTTTATGTTTGGCTTTTGTAATAATAAGCCGACCACTATTAAAGGATCTAAGGTTACAACTTGGAGTGTAGGGTGATAGGCACTCCAAATAATAGGAAGGAACAAGACTATTTAAGGCTTTACAAGTCATTAGTAGAATTTTAAAGTCAGTTCTATAGAACAAATGTAGTCAATGTAATGATGCTAAAACTATTAAGCAAGTGTATAATATTAAGTAGAACTCTGTGAGTAGTGTTCCAAGAGTATATATATCATGTCACAAAGTCATGTGGATGCTATATGATGTCTAGGGAGGCAGGGGTCCATGGTGAGTGTTGAGCACGCTGCAATTGGGTGTTCTAGACTTTCTCAGGCATAATATAATAGAAACACATTTGGGGATACATCTTTCCAATGAAGGCAGTGACATCATGTATACATTCCTGGGCAATGTCATAAGTTAGTGGTTGAGCATTGTTGGATAATTGTATCAGGTAAGTATTAGGAGAAAATGCTCTGTTTGAATTTGTAAAATGTTTCTGTGCCTGTCTATGTAACTAAGACATTTCACACCATCTGTTTATAGCACATTTAATATATAGATAAAATCATATCACAATTTAACTTTTAACTGTATTATATATACAAAGGCCTACTTAATGATCAGATATTTGCCAAAGACTTTTAATCTGTTTAACTATTTTAGCATAGGTGTGTTAGAGTATACAATTTATCTATAAGCTGATTGGTGATAACTGATGTGTTTCTTAATGGGGTTATGAACATGACCTAACCTATTTAAGATCATTGGTTTGTTATATTCCTGAATCTTCTCATGATGAATTGAGCAGTTCATTCTCATTCATCCCTCTTGGAGACATTTGTAACAGTGATATTGACTGGTCTTTACTTAATATAGTATAGTAATTTCCCTAGCAGTGGGCCTGCTCCAAAATGGTATATACATTAGGGCAAAAGCATTGCATTTATATATTTTGTTCACAGTCAAACTGCCATATTTGGCAGCAATCATGACTTGCTTGTGTAGGCAACAATCAAACAAAAATTTGTTGTCATCTCTACCATTGTCCATGTTATTTCCCAGTGCAAATTCAGTCATAATAAGCTCCAAGTGAGTAGCCAAATTATGTTCATAATCAATCCAGGCTGCTCAACCCCATAACTAGTGTAGATACAATTAGTGTCAGTGAGTGCTCAAGGTCAAACATGATAATAGATACACAAAATGGAGTTCCATCTTTGTTAGCTGATGGCCTGGTATCAAAGCATCACACAGTAATCCATAAAGTCAGTGATATTTCTATAGATTACGGAAAGAGCCAACATACTGTATACACTGTGAGGCATGTCATACCATCGTTCTTCTGAAGATCTTTATGACATCTTGGAGCAATTTTCTTACTACTAGTTTTGCTTCTTTTTTGGATTGTATTATTGATAGGATTGCTTTTATGTCAACGAAATAATGCTACCGGGTGGTGCAGTGGATAGCACTGCTGCCTTGCAGTTAGGAGACCCGGGTTCGCTTCCCGGGTCCTCCCTGTGTGGAGTTTGCATGTTCTCCTCATGTCTGCGTGGGTTTCCTCCCACAGTCCAAAGACATGCAGGTTAGGTGCATTGGCGATTCTAAATTATCCCTAGTGTGTGCTTGGTGTGTGTGTGTGCCCTGCGGTGGACTGGCACCCTGCCCAGGGTTTGTTTCCTGCCTAGTGCCCTGTGTTGGCTGGGATTGGCTCCAGCAGACCCCTGTGACCCTGTAATTTGGCCATAGCGGGTTGGATATAATGCTTGGAAATAATGCTACCTTCTGATGATTTCTCATTCCCCAGTTCATTTTTACTGTTTACTGGCTACTTCTCAGTGATAGAATAATGGTGACTTTACAGTTGCCAGCAAAACTAGCATGCATGACTTTAGAAATAAATCCAGAGTACCCGGGAATAAATACAGGAGGAGAAAAAGGGGCATGGAATTCCATGAGGTAGTATATATTTTGCACCCTGGTTGAGATTTGGGGATATTTTAGCTATTAGCTGCCCAAATGAGTATGATGGATTGCTCTTAACAGAAAAAAATCATAGTATTCCTAGGGAGCTATATAAAAATAGGTCAACATGAACTGGGATTCAGATTTTTGGAATCTCAATGCAGATTACCAGCATTAAAAATGGGACTGCAATATTTTGAATACATTCATTCAAGCCATTCATAGAGTATTTATTAGCTTACCTAAAACCAAACTGAACACAGAAACTAAGACACTGAATTACTAACAAAACTGTATTTCTTGTCCTTACAATGTAATAAATGTACAATATTCAAATATTTAGACATTCAGCATTATAAGTAGTGCGAGTTTCATTTCACATATACTTTTAAAGAAATAAACAGTTGTGCAAAATAAAAAAGTTCTATAGGAAGTCTGGAGTCCACTTTCATTTAAAACATTGACAGCCTTTCTAATTGTGTCTGTCCATCATAAGCTGTTTTTTTATTCTGTATTTGATTTCTTGACTGTGACCTATTTATGATCCTAATTTTCTTACTTCTTACCTGTGTGGGCTGTCCATTTTTAATTCAATCTACATTTGTACATCTCCAGTGCCAGATGTGGTTTGCATATTTTGCTAACATGCAGGAGTCCAGGATGTAATTGTAGCTCAGAGCCAACAGTGTGTACCGTAAGGACAACTACTGTATAATACTGTATATCTATAAAGTCCAGCAAGTTTACCCATTACACTCTGACATTATTTTATTATCTATTGTCCAAAAGCTGTAGAAAAGAATATTGAAATTATAGTTAGCAAAAAAGATGTAGGAGTTTCTGTTACTGAATACCAGAGTTTTTACACCTATATTAGCAAACCAGGTCATTCTATTCTGCACACCAACATGACATCCCTCCACTGGATAGTATATGTGAAAAAAATGAAGATCAATTTGACATTTTATTATGCATAAGTAATGCAATAAGTCATCCCATAATATCAAAGATTGATCCTACCAAGCAGCCTGAGCCTAAACCTGGAAACATTCTGGATCCTTGAACCTACAACAATGTGCCTATGGTTTAATTTGCACTACAAATGAAAATCATATTTGAGAACATTTTAAGTGCATTTACGCAAATTTTTAAATTCAATTTTTGAGAAGTGATGAACACAATCTTAAAAATATAAGAGTTTATCTTGACTCGGTAGGTAAAGTTAAAATTTAAAAGCAATACAGTACTGGCAAAGTACAGTATATGTTCTTAAACACAAAACTTGGATACAGATACAGTTTCAAAAACAATAGGTAAATGGCCTAAGTAAATAAGTAGTAATTGCAGGTAAATTATGATAGAAAATAACTTTAAACAGATGGAGTCCTGCTTTCCAAAAAAATCAGAAGAGGTATGTTGCTTCGTCTCTTTGTGTAGGGGGTCTAAGGTAAGGGATAAGGAGACACCCAGGTTATCAGTCTCGCTGCATAGGGCTGAGAGATATGGAGACAATGGTGAGCCCCTGACAATGGGACTTAACAGGTTTGGTTAGCTGTTTCAAGCCTAAAGCCACTGTCATCCTGTAAATTTTATGCCTAACCTTATTTCACACTGTAATGAAACCCCCTGGTTGCGCCTAGAACCAAAAGCTCTAAGACCAGAAAAATGCAAGAGTTTAGACAAAAACACATTATGCTTTTTTTCAGTGTATTTAGGCACAAATAATTATGCACATGCAACATAAAGTCCAACAGTCTAATTTCTTTCCTATCTTATTTTGCCTTTCTAACACATTTGAAGTATTGAGTAATGAAGAAAATAGGTTACAATCCTGTAGCACTCCTGTAGAGAGATTGTTGCCTTCTCTTTTATTTTTACGGGTGGGATCTATATTGATTCAACAACCATTAGGTCTTTTCTGAACAAAAATTCTGAACAAAAATTATTATGTGCTTTCTCTGCTTTGAACAACATTTAACCTTAAAAGGAAATTCTTTCAAAAATGTTTTCTGGAAACTCAGCAATCAACTTCAGCAGTTCTTTTTTCTTATAATTAACTTTTTACTATACATACAATGAAATCACATATATAAAGAGTAGATTTCACTTAATCACTGGTCTCATGTTTAATATTAATTATTATGCTAAAATTTGTGAAGTCAGCACTATATGGCATTAAAGTGTAAGGCTAGATCCACACCACTACATTTTCATTTAAAAACACAGACATTTGTTTTATTTTCACCTTTCATCCCCAACACCCCAGTATTTTTAACCCATTAAAATGCATATGCCAAAAAATCAGATTTTAAAAAAACTGGCATACACACTTTCCTACATAATCTACTCTTATAAATTACAATCATCTTGTAAATGTGTGTACACGAATGTGCTGATAACTCTTTCTAGTTGCCACCCTAAAACAACCATACATGAACTATGCTAATCAACTTCATGCAATCACAATGCTGCAGACCTTCATTGGCTGGTTGAGCAGCCTCCCTCCTAACGCATCATGCTGCACTGTGCAGCTGAGTGTGTCAAAAGCATGCACGGCATTGTAGTGCCTCTCTTCTACACTCTGGGGGTCAGTAGAAGTGTAAGGGGCTATCGTCTGAGTGGGTACCTATTATCACCTGGCATGTGAAATGACATGATTGTTGTTTCAGTGAATAGTACAGGCCATATGAAAAACCAAGGGTTTAGCTAGTTACCTTACAAAGCTACTTTGCCTCTAAGTAAGCAAATCATGGGTGGACCCAATCCAACAAGCCAAGGTATTTAATGGAATGTCACTGCTCATGGTTAACCAAAGTGGCTTTGTTCTCACTAGGTGACCTTATTGCAACATGAGTGCACTAAAGTTTGCTGAATTCATTAGGAAAACCATACACTGCAGCAGATTGCCTTTTTATATTGATAAAAACATGTTATGTTTTATGTATGTATGCCCACACCAAACAAAAACTGAGTATAGAGCCTTGTCAGTTGGTTAATTCAGCTAGTTCCCGTAAACATAACAACAGGGAGGCTATACAAACAGACGAAAACCCAACAACATTTTTCAGTGCAAATACACAGAATTTGCCCTCTTAAAAGGGAACTAAAATACAGTCTGTATTTCATAATTATCACTTTTGAAATTGTAATATATTTGTCACATCAACACGTTATAACAACAGCTCGGTGATATGAATTATTATACATGTAAATCATGTTTTCTCTGGTTTGGCTGCATTTCCCTAATTGATCAATGTTGTCATCATTCCACTTTCTTTGAAATGTTGTGTATGAATGGGTCAAAGTTGCTGAATATTTACGTACATTGTCCTAAGTTTCTAATTTATAAATCATGGTGCTTGCATGGAAGGCTGTGTAGGCATATTTCAAGCCTCTTTTAGTGCATATGCAAGTTTTATAAATCTGACCCCAGAGTTGTATATTTCTGAAAATGCAAGCTCAGTGTTGCAGTGTTGATGGGTGAAAACAGAGTATTTTGAAAACACAATCTCTAATTGGTTTGTACTTACTACATGATCATTACATGGCCCTTCCCTGATTTGACCCTGCTCATTACATTTTCTCAACCCTTTGCTCGCCTTATACGTATACGTTACTCTCAATAACAATTCCATCTCAGCATCAGTTCAAACAGAACAGTCTGTTTTTTTTTTTTTATTCCCTATTTCAGTTCTCCACATGTAAATGCAAGATACAAATGAATGTCTAGCATGGAGGACACTTACTTTTCCTTTTTCTGCCAATGCATGCATGTCCAGTGAATGCAAATGGCTATGTTATAAACCTTCTTGATCATTTTAGTATGGGTGGAGCCACTTTCATAAGCAGTGCGAAAAAGTTAGTGTGGATGGAGATTGTTTTCATTTAAAAATAAAGGAGCAGCTGGGATGGGGGTTTATTGTTATGTAGAAGGTAAAGAGGTCAATTTACAGTATATATTGTAGTGCGCAAAAAATCACTATTTGCGTCATTTTACATATATTGTCAAAACCACCTATCAGAAATTTCTCCATGAATTGGCTCAGCCAGTGTTTGTTTAATTTGTAATGTTTTTAACAGAAGCTCTTTATTGTCATGAAATCACACCACAACACATGCCAGGTCACACATTTTGCAATGTGGAAAAAGCAAATGGCCAACCATGAACCTGTGATTTCTGGATTACAAGAGCCCTCAGAAACAGCTTTCCTTTAAGTGTAAGCTAAAGCAGAACTACATTAACTACTTGCACAGGAACAGACGGCAAGCACTGCAAAGTGAGATGCTTCCTTGCAACATCAGCTGAGCCCTGTCTGAGCCACATAGTACTGAGCAGCACCACCTCTACAATACCCAAAAGCTCATTTATTGTCCTGCTGTTTAGACCTTGAGTAAGCCTATCCATTTCTTTTTTTTAACCATTTTATTAATTTTATTAAAATCAAATAACATTACATACAATCAAGTCAAGTTTAATAAAACTAGGTTTGAAACAAATCAACCCCCACCCATGAGAAAGAGAGCTAGGTCAGCAGAGTAAAACTTTAATAATAGTATAAATATGTAGATAAATAAATGGATACAAATAAACAAAATAAAAAAAGATGGGAGAGAATCTGCTTCCTCAATGCTTTAAATACTTATTCTAAAATTTTATTGATCAGATCCTGCCAGGTTTTGAAAAAGTTTTGTGCAGATCCTCCAAGTGAGAATTAGATTTTTTCCAATTTTAGGTAATATGCAACATCAGTTACGCACTCACTATGTCTATCCATTTCTGACTAAAGCTTTTGCTATTGGCTGAGATAGTTTTTCTTCTTAATAATTGATAAAGGAGGAGTTTGAACACCCTCATCTACAGTAACAATGCTAAAATAAGTAAGATGAAATGATTGGTTTCTCACAATCTCTCATACATTAGGTATTTCAGTCTAGGGGACTAATCGGTAAATTGTCTGCCTCCAACAGCGGTTAAGAAATCTGGCCATATCTTTGTGTTCCTGAATGAATTTGATAAGCTCTTTGTTAATCGATGAATGTAATGTCTATCATGCTTTTACTGTTCTTTACAAAAGAAATGCTAATTGGCAGAAAGTGAGAGCATTCCATACTAGAGGATTTTTTTTTTTTTTGTTCATTTAAGGTCACCTTGCTTATTCGTATCTTTCCAGGAAGAATTAAGTGGTTAACATATTGATATTTTCACTATTTTTTTTACTGAGTCAGTTGTTCAAATGCAACTATGGAAGATTACACAAGTTTTCCAGAGTAACAGATGAGCCACAGCTATTCATTTAATAGCAAATCAAAATGCACAAAATGTTGCATTCTGTCAGATAAAAGCTCTGCTAGCCCGTAAGCAAAACAAGTTTTACTCCTGTTAGCAAGAAAAAGGTGTAGTTGTAGTGGGTTAATTTATACTAACACTTAAAAAAATCCTTCCCATCTGAATCTCAATAGACACTCACTGCAGAACATGGTTGTAGTAAGAAAGGCATCTCCATTTAAAGTGAAGTGCCAGTTCATACCTTTTAAACATTGGTGTACTCTGAGAATTTATCAACCCATTGTCTCTCATACTGGCAGTCCAGGCTGTTGGTGGTAATGTAATAGTGTAAGGCAGAGGTCAGCCCATCAAGACTACTATGGCTACTATGACTACAGTTTTTTTGTTCCAACCCATTTTCTTAATGAGAATTCAGTTATTGCTATTGAATCGCAAGCAACATTTGTATTTGCTTATTTTAGTCTTCAGCAACTCACTATTTTCATCTGTTCTGTATTAGCAATAAGATTTAAATGATAAAGGAACCAGCAGTTCTCCATCTAAATTGTTTCCATTAATACCTGTTAATTTTCATTGTGAACTATCTGGTTTAATAAAATATTCAGAAAGAGTAAAACATGAAGAGTAAAAAGTGAAGGATGGGGAGTTACTTTAGGCTAGAAATCATTTGGATGATATTCTTGGAAAGGAAAAAAAATCTATGATATTAGAATGAACTGACATGGCAGAATGAAAACATTCAAAAGACATACAATTAAACAAGATTTGAAATATTAAATTAATCTAATTAGCTGTTGATGAGGGACATTTTTATTTATTTATAAAATGAAGAGGTAGGTAGATCACAAGGGTAAAATGCAGTCATGAAATAGCATTGCACCCTTAATATTACAAGTGTACGCATGTGTAATAGGAATCTGTCAATGGCAACATATACTTAGTAAGTGCAGGACTCTGAGAATGATGTTATAAAATATGCAACAAAAAAAGAGATATAAATAACTTGAGGACAATACTGTATCAACAAATACTCCAAAATGATCTTTTTAATGCCAGTAGAAACTAAAAACACTCATCTACTTTTTAATATTACCTCAAGGATAAATTTAAATTTTCATCCACCTGGAAGTTGACATTTACTCTTGGACCTGGTAAAAACTTGAACAGATCTCCTCTGATTTAAGTTTTTTCCATACTTGGCTATTAGTTTCAATTGTGCCTACGCAAGTTTTGTGCTTTTTTTTATTAAACAGGGCATCATTCCATGACCATGACAGTGAATTCAGCCTTGTGCGGTACCCTCAACAGTCTCCAAATCTTACTTTAATTGACTAACTATGGCATGAGACAGAAGTAGCTATTTGGAGGAGCAACATAAAACCAGCTAATCTGCAGCATTTATAGGAAATATTAGAGTAAACATGGGCATCATCCCAGCACTATACATTTAAAACCTTATTGAGTTCATTCCCATTGTTTTCAGGTTTTTATGAGGGCAAATGGAGAATCAGCAGACTGGGTGTACCTGATAAAGTGGCCACTCCATGCATATCGGTTTTTTACGTATTACCTAAAAGCAAGAAAACTCTTACCAGCAAAAGTACTGGCAGATCTAATACAGGTGCAATAACAAATATAACACATTTTTCTTTCCATGGCGCGTATGACTTTTATCTTATATTGTTTTCGAGAACCTCAGTTGTGCTTTTAATAGGGGATACTGTGTTTTATGAACTCAGCAGAGCTCACTTGGGAAATACTGTGCTGAGTAGGTCTTTTTAATTAAATCAGTTAACTGTAATCCCTGAAGTGCGTTAGTAAAACTAGAAAGTAATTTATCCACTCGGGTTGTGATGTGTCATTGTTTAACCTGATTGTTTTGGTGCATTTCTCACAATAGATGGAAACAGCTACAATATTTAGAAGCAACGTAAGAATTCAGGTCCACTCTTTTTGCTATCTATTTATGTAGTACTAGGGTGTTGTACCGTGTTAGCCATTATGAATTTATGGTAAAATACCTAAAAGAAAATCTACCTGACATCAAATGCTGATATTGGGAGACAAAGCAAGCTCTACACAAGCCAAACACAATGACTAAGAGTGCTGTCCATAAGCGGCAGGACCAATTACATTCATATTTCACTGTGACTGCATCCACTCACTTACAGGACCTAGAATCCCACAGAGTAATAATAAGCTGCTTTACTTACAGTAGACTGCATATGGAGCTGTTGCTTTCTCGTGGGTTCTTTCTTTCAAAATTACTCTTGAGTAATTAGCTAGTACAGAGATAGATATAAATAATTACCAGATAAACTCACAAGCTCTGATATTGTACATGACTAAAGAATTCACAAATACTGCACTTCTCTGAGAAATACATTGATTCTTTATACAATATTATGATGTCTGCAGCTTAACTTTTACACTTTCTTTCTTTCTTTCTGATAAAAAGACTCAATCTAAAAGAGTGCAGATATTTTTTTATCAGCCTCCTTTTTTTACAGCTTCCACCAGACACCACAGACTCTTAATAATTGATTATAATTGATTTTAACCTAGCCCTGACCTGGGCAAAAAGGCGCAGCCAATCAAGTCTGTCCAGGAGGGAAATGGGAAAACAGGCCAATACACATCTTTAAAAGCTCCAGACATGTACAGCAGATAAAATATTTAGGTTGCAGTAGCCTTGACCTCCCCATTCTAGCCAGTTCTGCACTTGAATTGATTTCTGACAAGGCAACTGGGAAACGATTACAACAAAATGCACTAAAGCTGGGCAGCGTGCCTTTTAACATCCCTGAAGCTTAACCTGTTAATAACAGCTGCTGTTTTAGATGCTCTAGTTATGTTTGTAATGGACACTATCATTAAGAGAGGAAACAGAAAATGATCCAAAAAGCAAACAGTTCCAATATGACTCACTCATCCTTAATGTGTCAGCTTTGTGTTAATCATTATTTCTCTGGCCTTGGCTCCAGAAGACTAAGCAGGAGGTTTCTCACCGCATTATAAACACTAAAATGAAAACAGCCCACTAGGTCTTTGAACATTTGGATTAAAATCTTAATTAGAAATCAATACACTTCTCCTGTCACCTCAAAGTTGCTTTATAATTGTCTGCCCAAATTCTAAAATACCCACTGTAAAATGCTCAAATTAAATGAGTTGAGATCCCGTTGACCTTTTCAAGTTAAAGAACAGATCCATTCTTTCCTCCAGTAATTCATCCACATTTTATTTCACTGGGCTTGAGCATTATGAAAAATAATTTTTTACTTTTTAGAGAAAAAAAAATCTCAACTGATTCCCAGCTTGTAATTGCGATATTTTGAGAGCATAGCTTTGCTTTAATGTCAGTACTGCATTTCAGACTGTAGCACACTAGGCAAAATAAAAGCGTGGTTGATATTGCTATCGATCTACAAAGCCGTTTTATGTGTAAACATTTAAATAATACATGATCTTAGCTGTAAATCCAAGCACAGCTGCAACTTTCATGTGAAGCAATGCAGGAGTGTTTCTAGAAGTTTTCTTTCTCTCTTTTTTTATTCTTCCTGGGGGGCAATGGCTTCTTTTTCCTTACATCCCAAACGCCCTGCTACAGGCAGACAAATAGACCTGACTGCTGCCTGAAGCCAAAAGCTAAGAAGGCATCTAATTTATTTAGTGGTATAGATGACAGAAAAAATATCCAACCCTTTCTCACTAAATCTTGAAGAAGGCATATACTCTGTAGGTTTTGGGTCAAGGTATACTCAAAATTGATTTTAAAAAGTAGAATAGATTCACTTGTGAGCTAAACTTTTGCAAAAATCAAAATGTTTACCACTCAAAACAATTCAGCTAAGTTCTGGAGTATTGCCTTACTTAAAATGAAAAGGCATATGTACAGCCTTATACATTTACTCTTCATTAAAGATAATAAGCAATATTAATCAGTCAACCTATGCTAAAATCCCTATTCTTTTATTTTTGTAAATACCAAATATGCTTGCTTGACATCCTGCTTTAAGGAGCTCCATCATATTTACGCACTTAAAAGCAATGTTTAAATGTACGTTCCTAATCTAATCCTCCTCTAATGCCCCCTAATTAATTCCTATTGAGCCATCTACCAATTTTCTGTACCTACTACATCTGAATTCTAGATGAATCTAGATCTACAAATAATCCATGCAGTGTCGGGAACAATGCAGGAGCCAAAAATGGAAGTGAACTAAAATAAGAGTGTAGCACAGAATAACAAAAACACTTAGAATGGGTAAATTTAATGTTGCAATTAACCTAACAAGCACATGTATACTAGAGTAATGTAAAAAAAATCATGAAAACACAGGAAGAATTTGCAGGTTCAACCCTGCAAAGTCCCTTTGTTGTGAGGTAGCTCTATCCACTGCATCCCTTTGCCACAAGTATTGATTGAGCCCAAATTACGAAATAACTGAATTAACAATGATTCATCCATCCATTTTCTGAACAAGCTTATTCAATTCAGGGCCTTGGGAGTGAAATACTATTATGACAGCATTGGCAACTAAATATTACTAGCCAAATTACAAAAAAGTCACATTCACAAATGGAATTAATCATTTTAATTAGAAGGAGGGTTCATGTGTTTTAAAACAAGAAAATGAAAAAGAATTCATAAGATAGTTTAAAATGGAATAATAATATAACAATGTATATTAATAATTATGTAACAAATGCATATATCCAAGGTGATTTACAGAGCAAGTTATAATACATACAAGAATGACTAGAAGGTGCAAGCATTAAAAGCAACAGAGACCAAGGTAAAAACTGAGCATGAAGGAGTCATATGACTATTGCTCTATATTCTATATACCTGCAACTAGACAAAGACAAAACTCAGCATCCTAAACTCTTTTTCAGTCTAATAGCAGCTATCCAGTAGAAGAGAAGCTAACCAGTTCCAAAATATTTCATAAAAAGATGTGACTTCAAATATTGCCTAAACAAGAGAGGAGAAACATTGTCTAGTCTTGTCTGGAAGAAGGATGGACACTTGGCAGACAACCAAAGACAGAACAGATACTCTAGAAGGGACATATGGAGTAACCAAAAACTAGAGATATAGAGACCAGAACCATTCAGATAAGCATAGGTCAAAACAAGAGTTCTGAACTTGATCCTTGCAGCAACATGAAGCCAGTGAAGAGACTTAAGCAACTGAACAGCTGCATTAAAATAGTAAAGCTGAGAGACAGCCAGTGCCTGAACAAGGAGTTGTGTGGCAAAATTAGTGAAGAAGGAGCAAATCCTCTGAATAAGCTGAAGGAAGAAGCAACATGATTGGGTCATTAAAGTAATATACAGTATTTGATAAGTAAAAGTGAGGAGTTCAGAGTCATGCCAAAATTCCTGACCGTGACTGATGGCGAAAGGGTGACACCTTCAAGAGTAATGCTTAGAGACAAATCTGATGAAGAAGAATCAGAAGGCAAGTATTGGACATCTGAATTTAAATGGTTACATTTAAGGTGATGAGTATTTGTCCATAGATTAGATGGCAGAGAAACAGTTGGTGATCCGGGCTGAAACTTGTGGGTTGTAAGAGGGAAATGAGAGGAAGAGAAGTGCATCATCCACAAAGAGGTGGTAGGAGAAAGCTTGAGGAGAAGTAACATTGCCTAAGCAGCAAATGTAGAACGAAAAGAGAAGTGGATCCAACAGTAATCTTTAAGCAGATTTCTGTGGAGGAGACAAGGAGTTAGACCAGGAGACACAAAGGCTTGATCAGAAAAGTAAGACTTGAACAAGCTCAAAGCAGAACCAAATATTCTGAGTTTATTGAGGGAAGATATAAGCTATGGGTAGCAGTGGTTAACAGTAATTAAAGCTGATGAAAATTCAGGAAGGATAAGGACAGAGGAGAGAGAAGCAGCTCAAGCAGATCTAAGAGCATTTGTGACTGAAAGCAGTGCGGTCTCTGTAGAATACATGATCAAGTAGATTATCATCTACAATATATATGTAAAAGTCAATGTACGTGCATGTCTATGTATGTATGTTCCAGCATAACTTTCGAACAGCTGGAGTGATTTTCATGAAACTTGGTACACATGTTTCTCATTGGTTGACTAAAAATACTGTAGGGTGAAATCAACCCTAATCTACCCCCTTCTGGGTAGGGTGGGGGGTGATCTTATGGTCTGGTATGCATGTTATTATCCAGTTGACCTTCGGAACGACCACCAGAGGGTGAACTGGAGGTGACTCCCAGCATTCTTTATGTTTGTTCTGCGCCCCTATTGCTTTTGAAATTACATAGAGTTAGACGGTTCAGAGCGGCAACTAGATAATAACATACATACAAGACCACAAGATAAGTACATTAGTGAGTCTTTATTGTTTGTTAATTTATTTTTATTTTTAAAGTTGTGTTTTTTTAACTATATTTTTCTCAAACAATTAAAAAAAAAAACACTTTATTTTCCTCCCGGGCAACGCTGGGTATTTCAGCTAGTCAGAGATAAGATGAAATTGGGCTATGCGTTCTAGAGTCTTGAATAAGGAATGGCAGAAGGCAGACAGGACGGCAATAATTAATTGCAGATGGGTTGACAAATAGGTTGAAAAAACTATCAATAAAACTAAACAAACTGTTCATTATCTAATATATAAAGTCAGTCTGTGGTAGAATAAATGGAAAAAATGTAAAAAAAATGATCAAGTGTGGAAAACGCATTCAAACAGAAATATGCATAATTGAACATGTGAGTCTCCAGTGTTGATCCACTTAAATATATAACCTGTTCTGCTAACGCAAATTGGCTAGGTATTGCCAGTTGAAACAAAATTTGATTTTTTCGCAAAATAAAAGTTAAAGCACTTACCTGTTTAAGTTGTTAAAGTGCAGGGTGCACTTTCACTGTCATTTTTACTTTGGCTTTGGCAGGTCGGGCTCACCTACAGGTCAGTCATGCTGGAGGAGGTTGCATGTACCCCATCATAAAGGCAAACGTCTCTTTAGCCCCTGCTGTTAGTAAAGGAAAAAGTGCAAAGCATTTAGTTAAGTTTGTACATGAATTAGTGTGAGAAAGAATCCCCAAGAAAATTATTTTTGTAGTGCGTATCTGCTCGTGCCTTGTAAGGAGTGAGAGGAGCACCTGTGCAGAAGGCACCTGCATCCGTCGCAATTGGTGTAAGGGAGCAGCATGTTGCAGAATTATCTGAAGATTTGTTCCCCGACTATAAGAGGCACTTCCTGCCCCAAGGGGTAGTCTTTAGACTCAGTGGTGTGTATAGCATGATTGGTATAGCAAATTTAGTTAGTATATCAAATAATGGCTTGCACATATTTTTATAAATATTTTTATATAAATATCTTCCAGTTATAGTATTGTTTTGTTGGAGGTATCTTATAGTTTGGGTTTGTTGTGCACTTTTTGTTTTTCTTGTATATACACTTTTTTTTTCCTTGTAAATACAGTATTTTTTGTGGATTCGTTGGTCTTTATTGTGTGTAGTTTCTTCATGCTTGTTTTTTTATTTCTTAAGGAACACTACAATTTTGTGTATGTACATTCTTATCTCTATTGTTCATTTTGGGACGGGAAAATTCACTGTATATATTGTTCACTATTTTTTGATTGGGACATTTTTGTTTTTGTGCACATGTAAATAAAGCTCATTTTTGTTTTGTAAATACCACCCTTTTGTGTCTGTGTGTCCATGTCTGACTTCTCTCGAGTCTGATCCTGGTCGGTGCCAACCTTGCCACTATATGGGGTGCCACACCTTTTTAAAAGCAAAATACTAAACATATAATAAATTCATACCCCAGAGGAAAAAGGCTTTGACCATCAAATGTAGAAACTAGGCACCTGGATCTTTAAGGAAACAGCACTAACTACCACACCACAAATCAGCTTGAATGCTTTATTACTCTGTTCAATAAAATTAGAACACATTGTAGTATACTGATTAGCCATCTACTGGTAAATAGATCGCAAATCCACTTGATCAGATTGCCTCCAGACATTGTCAGTGTACCTACTGGCGGAGAGGTTAAGATTTCATTTTTAGTGTTCTTAATGTTCTGATGAGTTTATAACAATGCCCATGTGCAAATAGAGCTCTGACTGTGCAATGTTCCCATACTAAAGTTCACTATAAATATTTTGCACACATCAAATGAAGAAAATCTGCAGATTTCCTTTCCCATAAACATGCTTTTCTTAAGTATTCTTGTCTTTTAAAAGGAGGTTTAGACCAGAAATATAGTTACTGTATAAATGAATGATGATTTATCAACTATTTTATTTTAGGAGCAATTATCAAAAATATAGTATTGGCATTTCTACTTCTGTTAATTGTTACTTAGTCTTAATGCACATGAGTATCCTAATTCATAAAAACATTTATAATAACCTTCCTAAATCTATTAAGCGACTAAGTAGATACCTTCTGGCCCATTCATTTTGGACCTGATAAGAGCTGATAACATTAATTCTATCTTTGATAACAAACAGATTAGCTGGTAGGTCACTGCGCAGTGACTGATAATAGAAATGTGTTAAAATAAAACTGGTCTTTGTATAAGATTATTAATTTTATGTTGCCTTTATTTCACTAGGTAAATCCCCATTGAAGTTGAAGGTAATTTTTCAAGGCACACCAACACAAGCATTTAAAATAGTTGTACATACTGTTTGCTGGGGTGGGTGTAGTGATGTCACAGAAGCATCTTTCCATCATAAAAATGGTAAATGTAAAGCAACGTGCTATTGCCAATAGACTATACAAAGTAAATGGGTATATGAACTTAGCCCTAGCTTTTTTTATTTCAAGGTGATGTCTTCTCATAATCACCAGTCAGTCTTTTTGTTATGCTAGTCTGCACTTTTCCACTTTACTGCATTTACACTATATAGCTACCTAAATACTGTTATACATTTTGTGTATAATTCTACAGTTGTTTCGTCAATGCATTCATGCAGTAGATAGATAGATAGATAGATAGATAGATAGATAGATAGATAGATAGATAGATAGATAGATAGTAACATCAGAAGTCTTTCAAGAATTACTCCTCCACTCTAAAGGGACAAATGAAACATATTTTAAGACATGTTGAAATTTGGCACTGCACTCTGGTCTTTGCCTGTGATTTCTCTTCCCTGCATTTTCCACCATTTTCCAGATGCATTTCCCAGCATTCTCTGGCGGGAATGGGCACCAATATGGAGACCTGCTGCCATCTAGCGCTTGGGGGCAATAAATACCATTCAGAGATTGCCCTTCCTTGTCTTCTTTTATCTTAACCAGGGAAGGTCCTTGAAATAAAGTCTCAATGCCTTTTCAATTGATGGAGCCTTTTGTCCGGGTATAGAATTCTTGGTTGGGATGTTCGTCCCTCTTCCCAAGAAGTCCTTTTCAGGTCTGGTGCCCTTCTCTCCCTTGGAAAGGACATCTGCCTGTCCTCCAGGAGCCTTCCGTACCATCCCAACTCCTTGTTGGGATGCCCGTCCATCCTGTATGCCACCTACAAATGTAGTAAAAAAGAGACAGAAAAAGGTTTAGGGTTCCACTGGTTATATTCAAATCTCTACGAAGAAAAAAATAAGTCTCAATGGAGCCAAGCAGACACTTCGGAATGTGTCCATAACAGGACTGAGGAGTGAGGGAAAAGTGGCTGTTTTTATAGCTGCTGAGGAGGTGTACCCAATGGACTGGAACAGGAAGTGATGTCACTGGTAGGGAAGGTTCTGGAAATGAAGGTGAATTTAGGCAAGCTTCTGTTCTAAGGGTTTGGAGGGGAGAGAGAAAATGCATTAGTGCATCTAATCAACCCCTATACCAGCAGATCACATTCAACCAAGCCCACTGACTGCCTCCCATGCGCTTGTGTGTGACAATATATATAAACATATGTTACCATCAATGTACGAAATTAGGAATGTGTAGAGTGCCTAGGAAATTTATAGAATGCCGAAAAGGGATGTTAACACTAGAATTACCAACGCCTACGAAATAACTTGTAATTCTGGCCCACCTTAAATCCCTTTGCTCCTCTCCGTCATTGTCTTTTGTTTTGTGAATGTCGATAAGCACAAGCTGCAAGCAGCCTGCTATACCATCCCCTCCACCGACCACAGAAGGGGCAAAATGTTCTCCCAGCTCAAGCCTTGATTATCTTGGAGTGAAGTGCTGGAGTTTTAGAGAGTAAATCAAATAAACGCTTTCACAAGAGGTACAAATATAATACGACTGTTTCCGTGGTGCAGCAGTAAGAACTGCTAACTTGTAATCAAGAAGCTGCGGGTTTGATACTGGGTGCCTTGTGAATATACTGTTTTGAGTTGTGAGCTGCTATTATTGTTAACGCTAGAATTAGCAAAGCCTACGAAAAAACTCATAAATCCTGCCCACCTTAAATCCCTTTGCACATTTCCGTCAGCGTCTTTTGTCTTGTAAATGTGTTGGCCAACACAAGCAGCAAGCAGACCGTTATACCATCCCCCCCACCGCCACAGAAAGGGCAAGAAGTTCTCCCAGTTCAAGCCTTGATTATCTTGGAGTGAAGTGCTGGAGTTTTAGAGTGGAAATAATAGATCGTTATTTGGAACACATACATTTCATGTGTGTTCCATGTCTACACCAATCTGTGTAAACACATCGTTAAAACAGAAGTGTAAATTTATAGTACTTGTAAAAGTTAGCGTTTTTTTTTTTCACTTTTATTCTCTCAGTCACATTCACACTCTCCCTCCGCCCCCACCTCCTGATCTGACCCTAACTAACAGTGTCAGCATAAATTTACACCCGATCTGACGCTGTTCATTTTCATATAATATTGCATTAGTGCGATGATGTTTTCAGATTGGTACTATTCAGGTCATAAAATGATTTCTTCAAAATGTCACATATATTTGTCTCTTTCTTTTTTTGCCCGGTGCTACATTGACATCACGGACCATAAGGTGTGAGCTTATTCAGTGCAAGCAGTAGCACGCGGGTAGCCGGTTGCTGTGTGCTACAACATGCTTGACCTGGCAGCGATGAATGCACATGTACTGTACAAGGCATGCACGGGTCCACTGAAAAAAGAAGAGTGCTCTTTGCTCACCTTGCAGAGGAACTTCGTCGTTGCTTCTTACAAGAAAAGGCAATGGAAAAAGAAAAAGAGGATGCAACATCGACAAGCTTCTGTTCCAAGACTGCCGCTTCCCCCGGAAAGCAAACTTAGTCAGTGTCAGGTGCCCCTTCAATGTAATAGGAACCACAACATAGGGAGAAGTGTGTATATTGCAACAGGTACACATGTCATAAATGCAGGAAGGATGGTCCTTAGGTGTGTGGGAATTGTTAACATTTGAATTTGATGATTGTATATAGTGCAGAACTGACCTCTCTGTACTATTCTTTCTTCTGCATGTCCTGGAGTACAAAAGAAACACCACCATGCACGAAAATGTGGAGATTGGGGAAGATCGGAAAAAAAACAAAACATGGTCACTGATTAGAACCGCAAGAAGGCATGCAAATGAATATGAATAATATGAATAATGTTGCATCAGTGCCACAATGTTTTCTGAAATGCACTATACAGGTAATAGAATGAATTATTTCAAATATCATATATACTTATGTCTCATCATGGACCATAAGGTGCATACTAATTCAGCGTGAGCTGGAACACTGAATAAAACTGAATACAAAAAAATTCAAGTGACAATGAGATACCAAGATCGCAGTTTCACCAGCATTTGTGTGTCAGTTTTTATCCCTCCAGATCAGAGAATTTCCAGTTCCATTGTCTCAAAACACCACTTACATCTACAGTTATTCCCTATTTCAAATAAAAACTAACAGCATCAGATCTGGGGGGGGGGGGAGATGATCTCGACTGAGAGAATAAAATTAAAAAACAAAATGCTTTTACAAGTCCTATAAATTTACACTGTTTGTTACAAACACAAATCAATGTATGTTTTTATTGTATAATATTAACAATAAGAACAGCTCACTACTCAAAACAGTATATTCACAAGGCACCCAGTATCAAACCCGCAGCTTCTTGATTACAAGTTAGCAGTTCTTACCGCTGCACCACGGAAGCTGTCGTATTATACTTGTACCTCTTGTGAAAGTGTTTATTTCATTTACCCTCTAAAACTCCAGCACTTCACTCCAAGATAATCAAGGCTTGGAGCTAACAGAGCTTTGTGCCCTTTCTGCGGCGGTGGGGGTGATGGTATAGCAGGCTGCTTGCTGCTTGTGCTTATCAGCACATTTGCAAAACAAAAGACACTGACAGAGAGGTGCGAACAGATTTAAGGTGGGCCAGAATTCCAAGTTTTTTCGTAGGCTTTGGTAATTCTAGTGTTAAAATATTAAACAATTAAAATTCCAAACTTCCTGTTGTTTCAAACATTTCTATGCAATGCCAAAAGGCAAACCAGCAAAGTATAAAATACTTCCACTAGTCACCAATGATTCCTCTATTTATTTTAATAGGTGCGCTGTATAACTATGCAATTTTGTCCAAATATTTTAATGACGAAATCAAATATGCACAATATCTATGTTCTATCATTAGTTAATATCAGCTTATGAGCTGAGTGTGCAGAAAATAAAGTACAATGAGCAATTTAATACAAAACAGTGCAGACCGGATCTTGTTTAAGTATTGTTTAAGCTTAATTTTGTATTTCTTTTTTCAGTTTCTTATATGTCTTTTCCATAAAGGTCTTTGCATGACTCACTTTTCATACAGCATAAGCTGTAGCTGTAATGCTGCTGGTGGTGAATGAAGGCAGGTAGTTGCCCAGCACAGGAAAAAGAGATAAGGTGGACATTAGAACACTCTAGACGAGAACAGGCCATTTAGCCCAGAAAACCTCGCCACTCCTTTCCACTTATTTCTTCCAAAAAAACATCAACTCGAGTTTTGAAAGTCCATAACATCTTACCGTCTACCACACTACTTGGTAGCTTATTCCAAGTGTCTATCGTTCTTTGTGTAAAGAAAAACTGCCTAATGTTTGTGCGAAATTTACCCTTAACAATTTTCCAATTGTGTCCCCGTATTCTTGATGAACTCATTTTAAAATAAGTCTTGATCCACTGTACTAATTCCCTTCCCTAATGTCACCTCTTAATCTTCTTTTGCTTAAACTATATAGGCTCAGGTCTTTTAATCTTTCCTTATAATTCAACCCCTGTAGCCCTGGAATCAGCCCAGTCACTCTTCTCTGGACCTTTTCTAGCGCTGCTATGTCCTTTTTGTAGCTTGGACACCAAAACTGCACACAGCACTCAAGATGAGGCCTAATCAGTGCATTATAAAGGTTGAGCATAACCTCTGTATGGAAAATGAGATGTGAAGCTACATGAAACTTAAACAAGACATGGTTATCAAGAGGCCTCCTTGAGGACATGTTGTAATAATAAATAATAAAAATTCTTTACAAATATATAGTGCTTTTCTCACTACTCAAAGCACTTTACATAATGAGGCAGGAGCCATTAAAACCACCACTAATGTGCAGCATCTTCCTAGATGAAGCAATGCAAGCCATTTTGCACCAGTACACTCACCACACATTAGGTATTAGATATTGAAGGGGTGATTGAGATAGTTATCCAGTAAGGGACAGGGGATGATTTGAGACCAGAATGACTAGGCCATGGTGGGCATTTTAGCCAGGACATTGGGATACATTCTGTTCTTTATGAAGGATGTCCAGGGATCTTTTATTACCATTTTTACAGCACAGTGTCCAATTCACTGCACTGGGAGATTGGGATCCACATTCAAACCACAGGGTATGCGCTCCCTGCTGGTCTTGCCAACACCTCTTCCAGCAGCAACCCAAGCTTTTCCTGAATTGTCTCCCATACAAGTAAAGTCCAGACCCAAACATGCTTAGCTTCAGGTGGATTGCCTCTTCTGAAGTGCACATGGTATATTAGTGTATAATACTCCCTATTCTGCCAAATTCTTTTATATGTATATGTTTTGAAAAGAAAACCAAGAAACAGGAAAAGGTTTGGGGTACCACTCCGTATATTCAAAATTCCTGCACAGGAAAAGCAATATAGCAAACAGTGAGAAGTCTCTTGGGGCTGTATTAAAAATGGGTCTGACTGAAGAGGAAAGTGCCTGGGTTTTACAGATGGTGAGAAAGAAAGGGAGTGTCCACTGGGTTGGAACCCAAAGTGAGACAGGAGTAGGGTGGGGTCTGGAGTCAGAAGTGGACTCTGTATGATTAGGTGGGCTTCTGATCTGAGGACCTGGGTGAGAGAGAGAAGACTCATTACTACATCTAGTCAACACTCGGTCCGGCGTACCAGATCTATTTGAGTCCATAGACTGCCTCCCATGCGCGTGTGTGTGACTGGGGGAGCAAGCCTGGTCAGGGCAGTACCTCCCCTGGTATGCTAGATGGCAGCCCCCTGGATTGCAGCGGTGCCTAGGACTCCTGCAGGGCTTCATGGTAGTTGGAGCTTGAAGCAGCCCTGTAGGGATCCTTGGGCACCGGAAGGGGTGCTGTAGCTGCTGCTCAGCCCTAAAGAGCAGTTTTTCCGCCACATTCATAAGTGCTGCCGAAAATAGGTCGTCAAGCACCTGGAGCACTTCTGGGTGTGTTATAAAAGGAGCCAGCAGCCACTGCTCCAGGAGCCAGAGTCAGGAGGAGGGAGACAAAGCTTGCCGGGAAGAGTGGAGGAGAAAGAAAATAGAGAAGAAGAGAAAATAAAGAAAAGTGTCATATTGTGTTTGGGACTGTGTTATGTAATCATGGGAAGAAATTCTCCACGAGGAAAAAAAAATAAATAAAAGACCTGTGTGCTTTGAACTTGTGTGCTGTGTCAGTCTGTGTCAGGGCTGGCCTTTACAATATATATATATGTGTGTGTGTGTGTGTGTGTATAATACAAGCTGGGTGTGACAACACTCCTTGGTCAGTGTAAATGCTTGCACAGATCAATAAAGGGGTTGCCCATGGACATAACATACAGAAGGTGAACATTGTATAAAGCTCGGCATATTCTCCTTGTCTTTTCAGGACATTGCTTAAAACATTACATGGGCCACATAAATGTACAAACTGTAAACATAAATGCTGTATATAATAAGTTAAAGGAAACAATGGTTCAGTGTATATCGCTTTTGATCTTAACTCTCCAAAACCATTTGATAATGCAAGATTAAATATCAAAGCATTACATTCAAATCTGCCTGAAGCTACCATTTTTACATGATCTGCCACAGGGTGAAACTATATTTATATACAGAACTCCCATTATCCTTACTAATTACCTGTTTGAATTCAAAAGAATAGAGTTTACTCTAAAACTATGTTTTGCAGTGTCCATCTACAAAAGCCAAGTCACTTGGAAAAACATGAATTGATCTAAGACAGGAATGCTTTTCTCATGGGTAATTGTATGTAGCATGTTGAAGAGTAACATGTTCCAATGAACTGCTAATATTAGCCCCTGTTTAAAAAATGCTGTAAACAGGCCCTTAGCACTATAACTGTGGTTTATTATCTTAGGAAATTTCCCTGGTAAAGCCAGTTAACACAGCTAGTTTTATTGATGGTGCATCACACACATTAACACTGCTTTCTACAAATCCTGTACCAAATGGCATATGCATTCAATTTTCATTCCAGCAGATGTTGCATCACAGACATTTGTAGTAATGCATTTTATCATTGCACATTTTTGTAATGTGCCATCTATTGGAATGACAAATGCATTCCATTTAATTACTACATGCATTAAAAATACATTCTAATAGATGGCGTCCTACAGACTTTAACATTGAGGTCTATGTTGAACTCTTAGATTTTAACCTGTCTTAGATGGGTAGTACAATATTCTAAAATCACTCTTTAGGTATTAATGTGGGAAAAATGATAATAATTAATTCATTACATTTATATGGCACCTTTCTCACTTCTCAAAGTACTTTACATAGACAAAGGGGCACCATCACCAATGTGTAGCACCCACCTGGATGATTCAACAACAGCCATTATTGTACCAGTACTCTCACCACACATTAGCTATAGGTGGTGAAGGGGTGAGAGGGACAGCCAAATAGACACAGGGGATGATTAAGGGTCCACGTGGCATTGATGGGCAATTTAGCCAGGACATTGGGATAAAAACTACTGCTTTCGAAAGATGCCCGGAAATGTTTAATGACCACAGGGAGTCTGGACCTCAGTTTTATGTTTCATCCAAAGGATAGCGACATATTTACAGCACAGTGTCTCCGTTGATGCATCTTAGTCAGTCATTGCTTTTTAACAAAACTCTTGTAGTCCCCTTTTAACATGTTAGCAAAGTATCTGGAAATCAGTTTTGAAGAAATGCTTTTTTTGTTTTATTTTCAGAATGCTTGATGAAAATTGGGTCAAATAAGTCTTATATCTACAATGTTTTCAAAATCAATTTTTATCTTACATACTTTAGACATAATCTTCAGGTGTTTTACACTACATAACAGCAACAATTATGTTAAGTGCAAGAAATCTGCTACAGAAGCAGACTCAGATCCCTGCCTAGGCACTGTCTGGGTGAAGACTGTGTGTGTTCTCCCTGATTGGGTACTCTGTGAATAGAAACACACCCCACCCTTCACCTCAGAAGTGTGCAAGGTATAACTGAGAGTGGTTATGATGTACTGGCCTCTGTAAAGACTTACCCAGGCTCTTTCTAGGACAGATTCTGGCTGCCATGACACTCAATTACACTCTAAATGGAAGAATGAATGATTACTATTATTCTTTCATTGTGTTAAAATAAAAATTTAAACATTATAAAATAACTTACAGACACTAAAAGTATAAAAATTTTTAGAAAAAATAGATTAGATAATAAAGCCAATGAATGAATGAATGAATCAATCAATAAATACATTTAATGAGTGCATTGCGTGGAAGCATTGAATTTGGGCAGAAAAGACCCTCAGAGCCAATTCTTAGTACACCATGGTGGAATGAGCCTATGGCTAAAAGTACACCTCCTGGAGAGGATGGAGGAGATTTTTCATGATGGCATCCAATTTTGCCATCATTCTCTTTTCCACAACAGCTTCCAGTGTGCCCATGGTTCGTCCTGTGATGGAGCAGGCTTTCCTGATGAGTTTTTTCAGGCATTATGCATCTTTTGTGCTCAGGTTGCTTCCCCAGGAGACTGCAGCACAGAACAACACACTGGCTACTACGGACTGGTAGAACATTTTCAGCAGTTTGCTGCACATATCAAGAGGCCTGAGTCTACCCAGGAAGTACAGTTTGCTCTGGCTCTTCTTGTACAGCACCATTGTGTTGTCAGACCAGGGTAGTCTGTTGTTTATGTGAACCCCCATGTACTTGTAGGTCTGCAACACTAACATATCCTAAGTCTAAATTACTAGTTTATGTGGGCTACGGCTCTAGGAATGAAATTGTTCAGGTGTCAGTTAGTTTTACTTTTATTTGACCTAAAGTGTTTTCCAGAGGGGTATCTTTGAAACATGTGATGACCTGGATGAGATGAATTAGTAGTGATCCTTTTGACATGGTTTATGACAATAGATGCATACAGGTCTGCAGAGTTCACAACACACTGTAATTTATTTTTGGAGTGGACCATTGCTAATCTAAACCAGACAACAATGAAGAATGTGATAACACTTTCAATGAAGGCTTTGTGGAATTGTACTAGGGTAGCATGGAATATGTTTAATTTCTTTAATTGTTATCTGCTGCTGTGAATGAAGGATGAATAAGGAGGAATGCTCAGTTATATTGCTTTACGTGAGGTTGACATGATACCAGAGAATGAGCAGTAGTTTTGTATAGCTTGCTCGGTGCTATCCCAAACAAAGAAAACAGGTTCAACTCACCAGGCGGGGTCAACTCCAGAACAGCTGAGCCTTATGTAGATGTAACAAAACCTTTTTTCCATTGGTGTTCACCAGTTCATTAATATTTAGGTAGCCATCTTACAATAGCGGATGTCCCAAAATGCAATTCACCTTCATTAGTCGTGATAGCTGTCAAACATCAGCACTGCGTTAACAAATTACATTCAAAATGGCATATAACTGAGATATAGCAACCAGTCACAGAGATACACAGCCATGTGTCCTTTTATTTAGGTGGGTTCTTTAAAATGTTCATTTTGTTATACTTGACTTGCACATTTATTAATATTTATGATTATGTTTTATACCATGTACTATTGTCAAAGTGCTTTTGACATTTCTATATTATCTGGACTTTTTAAAAATATATTTCATTGTACTTTAAGTTATAATGACAATAAACTGAATTTAATTAAGTTGGATTGAATTAATGAAAGTCCAGAAGATAATTGTGCAGCTTAGTTTATCAACCGCTACTGTCAATCAACATCTACGTATCATCATTTTATTAACTTTGTAGTCTTTAAATATGATATGCCTACGACATTGTTTAAACTATCCTGTTTGCCAGTTTGTTGTTTTATTATTTATTCATTTTTCATATTTTTTATTTTATTTTTGAAAACCAGAACATTACAATGGCACGCTATTCAAACATATAATAATAACATAAATGACACAACCATTTACTTTGAAATGCATACAAAGGAAGAAAAAACAAAGGAAAACACAATTCCCTGTGTTATGTACTTTAACTACACCTTATTCAGTAGTGCTCTGTGAAATAAGCTATATAAAATAAAAATTGATTAATTGACTGAATTGTTGTAAATGTGCAAGTATCAATTAACACTGCTATTAAGAAAATCACAGACATGTAGCCAACAGTTGCAACTATCAAGAATAAAAGAGGGCTGAAAACTTAAACTGCTTTAGTTAATGACTGCAGTTTGCTCAATGTCTAAAACTGGAGGAGGCAGATGTTTCTGGTTTTTGATACTGCAGCTGCTCATATATAAAATCTCTCATTTTAATTTTAGCACTCCTCTTATTTCATCTTGTTGCCCTGCTGACATTTTCTCTTTTCTGAGTGCCAGAGTTTTAATTCATGTAAGACTTATTTATGGAATGATGTAGATTCCTCGTGGTCTAAGAAAAAGAAAACTACTTTGCATTTAGCAGCAGCCGTGCTTGACTAGCCTTTATATTACCATCTTCAGTATTATTTATACTTTTATTAATATTCATATAATGCCATTTATTGTGAAGTACTGTTAAGTGTGAACCTTTCTTATGCAAGATGATATTCATCTTCACATTTTTTTCATTAGCTACACTGGTTCAAAAACCCACTTTTCATTTCACAAAATAACTGAAGTAATGTTATAATTTTATAACATTTCTTAAAAAAATCTAAAAATAAGCAAGAGTCTGCAGCTTCAAAGACGCAATTAATAGTAGTCTGTTTTTCTTACAGGACCCTTGACCTTCACAGACAGTATTCTGAAATTGTGCAGAATTGTACCATTAGTGGGGGAACGTGATACAAAAATAAATAAATGGGAAACATCTTTATTGCAGATCTTCAAGATCACTATCATTTACTATAATTAGACATTATTACATGTCTGTAGTAGCAGAGAGCGGATCAGCGAGCGGAAGCAGAGAGCGGATCAGCGAGCGGAAGCAGAGAGCGGA